>JALPQD010000668.1:600000-864315 GCA_023101885.1 Typhlomys cinereus
GGGGTCATCCCAAAATAATGACAATGTATTTACTTGCATCGAGAATGACTGAAATGGTTAAATAATTAATTACAGACATCTATATAAATATATTTATATATTCTACCAAATAAAACAATAAAAATATCAGTAGAATAAAGTGAAAAATAGGATCATTTAATGCACTGTAAAAGATTATTGAATAAAATTGGATACTTGTCATGATCAAAGTCTCAATAAATTAGCAACCATAAGAAAATTTTTGATTTTTTAAAATCTAATAAAATTATTTATATATGAAAAAAATCTACCCATATAATCATAGCTAATGGTACATGCCTGAGTTGTTTTCCCAAATAATTTTGAACAAACACAATCTTACTTTTAACCCTTTTACATAGAATTAAATAGAAACCTTTACTTTGCCACAATTCAATAAAGATAAATGAAATAATCATTGGAAAGGAATATAATTGTATTCTTATTTGCTATTTATGCTGATTACACATGTAGAAATCCCAAAGAAACAAATTTTTTAGGAAAACAATTTAAAATAGTAGGGTGCAAAACTAATTCAAAAATATAATTTGTATTATTTTTCTATAAAATGTAATTTGTATTATTTTATTATATGTGAAATTCATAGCAGTTTTAGTTTTACTCTGCTATAACAGAATATTTCTAATATCCATTAAATGGGGAATACAAAATCAGTTCATAATTTATTTATACAATATATTCTACTCAGTAATAAACAGAATATTATTTATAAAACAGGGATGAATCTCATTATAACTATGTAAAATGAAATAAGCCACACCAAAAATAGTTCATATTATATAAATCTATTAAGTAGCAGTTTTCAAAAATACATACCAATTTAGAGTGAAAGAAACCCCAAAACACATCTTAGAGCAGTGAATGTTTGTTGTCTTAGATGTGGTCATGTTTTCACAGGTGCATGTAACTTATCAATTAGGTATTTTTTACACATTCGATCATTGTGTATGCTTTCTCTTTTATTGGTGTGTGTGTGTGTGTGTGTGTGTGTGTGTGTGTGTGTGTAAGAGTGCATTGTGTGTGCCTGTGATTGTCACCCAGGCTAGAATTACAGGACACCACTATATTTATTTAGGATCTGGGGATTCAAACTCAAATCCTTTTGCTGTGAAGCAAAGCCTTTAACTTTTGAAAAATCTCCTAAACCCATTGTGAATGCTTTCTGCCTATGAAAGTTAAAATGTTTTTATGCACTAAAGAATTCAGTGAAAAGTATTTAAAACTTTTCACAAATTCCATTCAAACTTTAGTTGAAAAGATAAAACTGAATAGTTCCACCATCATGTAAAGATAATTTTTAAAAAGATCCCTGCAAAACATTTCAAAGTACAAAAATTTAGTAGCTTATTTCTAACTATTATTTTGGAAAAATATAACTGTAATATCATTCAAACTATTCCAGCAAAAGAAAGAGGTATGACCACTGTATCTTTTGATAACATTGTGCATTTGACACAACCTTGGAAATTGAAAGTATGATTCTCTTGAGTATATGTGCAAAATTTTAAACTAAATTCTCATAAATGGATAGACATTGATTGCACTATTTTATATTAATAAAGATCAATAATCAAAATTCTATACTTTAGGATTTGTTTTGGGGTATTTGAGGTATGGTATATTTTTGTTGTTTTGTTGCAGATAAAAGATAAAAATTATATACTAACAGATCCAGCAGAAAAAACTGAATAAAATCCAGCTCTCATGCAGCATGAAACATATTTGAAAAATAATAAATGATTAATACTGATGCATTTGAATAATTAGTAATAAAATTCCAAAGAAATATTATATGTAATAATTTAAAAAATAAATGTGAAGAGCAATACAGGGATACTACTAAAACTAGTAAGGCCAGAACAGAAAGGATAACATAACAATTAAAAATTAAGAAACCAGATTCACAGTATCCTACATATCTTGTGAGATTGGAATGCAGCCACAAAATATTGGCATTGACAAAATAATTTTAGCCAAATAATCCATCAAAAGGAAAATCCACAAATTAATTCAAATTTTATGCATAACTGAAAATAGAAAAACGTGATTTCAAAGTTGACTTCTAATAGCAACAAATCCTGTAGAACAAGTCACTCAAATAACATACAGAAGCTCTGTGAGATAACTCAGCAAGTAAAATAATTGCTCACAAATAACATACAGGGTAATTATGAGCCTCATGAAATGATAACAATGAAAAGGATACTGTTCAGACAGACATCTTCACCAACATCAACTCAGTGTGGAGTGCAACACTTCCCATAAAGCAGCGGCACAACTTTTCAACATAAAATGTTGGAGCCAACTTCTAGCGGCCTACAATGCAGCAGGGAGACTAATTTATAGGGGGACACTTAAAGTTTTTTCTAAAGAACCAAGAAGAGCTATAAGGTTCTGCATGCGAAAGATGAGGATCAACTACCAGTCAGGTTCACATGTTCAAATTATATGCCATACCTCATCAAGAATTATAGCCATTATATGTTCAGCTACAATACAAATATCAAATTTAAAAGTGGACAATCAAAGTGCAAGTGAAGAAGTTAGCCACAATGTTTAAAAGTTAAAAGCCACTATAAATGATCTCACTAACAGATTTCAAAAGTAATTATAAAGAGAAAGGAGAAAGTGCAGTTTTGTGTAAAAACAAATTGGAAATGCAGAATGTAAACCAATGTTCATGGGAAAAAAATGGCATTACACTATAAATATACCATAAATAGACATTTAATTGAATATACACAATGCTGTAGGTGACAAGATGAAATTTGAGGCTTTCCTACTTCATACACAACACTCAGCACCAGTCTGACCTAAATATAAAAAGAAAAACTGACAAGTTTTATGCTAAAGAAAACTATTACAGATATCATAAACCAAATAATAAGTTGATACATCATTAAATTAAGAATAACTATCAATGAAATGGCATTATAGTCAGGGATATAACACTGTGGCAGAGTGCATTAGGACCATGAGTTTTATCCTGTATATTTCCATACATCCATATGCACACATGCGTACACATATACATACACACAAACATACATGCACATACACACATAGAATATATACAAAGCACACATATGCATACATGTATATATGCATATACATGCACATATGTATTTATTATGAAAATTATGTCCAGAATATGCATAATTATATGGTCAGAAAGAATCATAGACTGAGAGAAAAATCACTGTGTCATTTATTTTTAGTGGGGATTAAAAAGTCAAAATATATTTTAAAAATCTTATGAGTAAGTAAAATGTAATTTAAAAAAGATGAAAATTATTAGCAGAAATATCTTGAAAGTAGAAATTCTAAAGGCCAACCAATATTTATGGGATGCAAAAGTCATTAACAATCAGTGAAATGGTGTTCTACCTTTAGAGTGGACAGCATTTTTAAAGTTAACTGTTAACCTAAATAAGTGTTATGAAGAGATTAAATGTGTGGTAGCATGAATGTCAACAGAACTAGGAAACGAAAGTGATGTATTATGGGGTTTGTGAGATAGTTCAGTGGCTAAGGTACTTGAGTTCAATCTCTGGATGCCCGTATGACAGAATGAGAGAACTGACATCTCAAAGCTAATATCTCAAAATTGCCTGCTGATCTCCACTTCTAATGCATGCTCTCTCTCTCTCTCTCTCTCTCTCTCTCTCTCCCTGTCTCTCTTTATACACATCCATCTTCTCTCTTCTTTCTTTCCCCATCCGTCTCTATATAAATAAATAAATAAGTAAACAAATACTAAAAAATCATTTATGGAACTTTAAATGGCCAAGAATAGTTGACTTATAAGTGCAATTCTTATCCATATTCTATGAGATTTACACATCATGATGTGTGCACCATTTTCATAATAGTAAAAAAACAGAGACAACTGAACTACTTCATGAAGGAATAATAAATTTCCACATGTTCAGTGATTGATTGCTATATATCAGTAATGAGGAATCAAGATTGCAACACGTACAAGGATAAATACATCTCACAAAATCTTTAAGACTATGCAGAAGAATGATTCATAAAGTCTGGTAGTCTACAAACATCAAAAATATTTCAAAATAGAATATTACATCTTCAGTAATAGATAAATATGCCCAATACAAAAAGCAGGATAAATCTGTAATTAGGTAAAAAGCAAACTAATGGAATCCAAGACTCATAGAAATTCATAGTTATTGCTGACGTTGTATTTGTTAAACTGCCTAGTGTTTAGATGAGTTGCTGATCAATTATTCTTAATGTAGATCAATGCCCTTTCTCCAATGTAAGAATAATATCAGGCCCAGTGTCTGTCTACAGTACATTAGTCCAGCTATTAATCATTTTCTAATTGTCAAACACATGGAGCTAATATCCTATAACAAAGACTTCTGAGAGAGAAAAATACTTTTTGTTTGTTTTTTTGCTGTTGAAAATGCTAATTGTGTGATTAATTTACAATAATGGGAGAATTTCCTGTCTTATTTTACTTCTTCCAGCACTGCGATGAAAGGATATTATCCTTCTCACTTCCAGAAATTGATCCCTCACTCTTCTTTACACATCAGGTGGGCAGTAGCTACTGTGAACAACATTCATAATTTAACATAGATCTTACATCTTTGGATACTTCTCTCCCTTGTGAATTCCTACAAGCCCCATTCAAAATAATATAGCTAAATAATATTGCCATAGAAAACTGAAATTCAGAGCATAAGACATTTCAGAGAATTTAAAATATCTTTTATTTTATTTTCTGGAACTTAATCCAAGTTATATCAATGTCATTTTTCTAAAATGACAAGAACATTAATCATGAATATCACATACACTTTTTGTTAGACCATTGGTCATAGGAGACACATTGTTGGGCTTGGATCCTTGGATAATCAAGATGGTATTTGACAACAAAAGATTTTTCTGGAAATGTGCAATTTCAGAAAAACTATTTGGCTCAAGTGGTAACAGGAAATGTGCACATGTTAGACTTAGAGCCTTGATTGCTGAGATTTCTGACAATCTCAAAGCCAATATTTCTCTTGTACATCTATTACGTATTTATCATATATATGTGCATATGGACCAAAGGGCACTTAAGTGTGTGTCAATGGAGGACCAAGGGTGAGGACCAAGGGTGAAATCTGGAATCGTTCTGGAATGCTCTGCCTTCTTATTGCTTTTGTCTAGGTTTTCCAAAGCCGGAATTACAAACTGCCTCCATCTCCACCTAGCATTTTTATATGGTATGTGGGGATCCAAACTCAGGTACTTTTGCTTGAGAAGCAAAGGCTTAACCCCAATCTACTTTTCCAGTCTCTTGTCTCCAAGAAGTTTAAATGTCACCCAAAACAGTGAAGTTAGGAGTTTGCTTTGTGTCAAATCATTTTACACCAATTGACTCCCTTAATTTTGAATGTAGAAGCTGAAAATATCTATGATGACCAGGAATACCTTTAAAAATGTGTGCTTCACATTTTCTAGTCACTTAATAATGATTACTAAACAATGTGGTTTTATTTTGGTAATTGATGTAAATATAAACTGAGAACAATGAAAACTGCATAACTATTTAATGCTGTGAGATTTATAAAATAATGAAATTTACATTGCAATTAATTAACATAGTATCCTAGCCTAACATGCAAAAGAAGCAACTAAATCTATGCATGGATACTAAATATTATAAAATATAATAAAATATGATTTATAGATAGTAACAAAATGTTATTTCAAATAAAATTAGTGGAATATGTGTTTGATATGTATCATAAAAACTGAAATAAATTAGGTTAGGTCATATGATATACTACGTTCAAGGACAGGAAGATTCAATATAGAGTCAGTTCATGTAGGTGTAGATGGGAGGTAGAGGTCTGAAAATGGAGAGTTCAAGATCATTCTTAGCTACATATGGAGTTCAAGGTCATCTTCAGTTATATCAAATGCACACATATCAAAAAGGAAGATTCTGTATTGATATTAAAATATTAAATCTATTTATTTTATGTTTTCCACTCATACAAACTTAATAGGTACCCCATTCCCTTCCCTCCCTCCACCTCTCCCTGAATTCCCTTGCTCCCTCCCCCTTTTTTTGCTTCCTTTTCCCCCTCCCTCCCTTTCTCCCGGTGCCCCTTCACTCCCCCCCATTCTTGGAGCATTATTTTTTTTAACATTTTTTATTATTATTTCTGCTCATACAAACTTAATAGGTACACCGGTTCCCTCCCTCCTTCCTCCTCCCCCCGACCCTCCTGCTCCCCCTCCCCTCACCCTTCCCTTCCCATTTCCCAGTGCCTCCCCCCCCACCCCTGGAAAATCCTTTTAATGTGCATGCCAGACTCTCCTCGGGCCCTCCTCTCCGATGACGTACAAGGACCCAATGGCATTTCCCTGAACCCTTTCCTGTGTTCCCCTTAAGCATAGGAACACTACTGTGGCTGTCAATCCCTTGCCTCCAAGGATCTTGGTGCCTTTAGCAAATGCTAGACTTTGTGGGGTCAATAGTGTGTTGGACATTGCATGGGGCATGCAAAGTCCAATTATGATTGCTCGGCCCTAACCTGTGTGGCGTATCTTGCATGTCATTGCTCCTCCCATCCTTGTGCTCTTACAATCTTACTGCCCCCTCTTCTGCAAATTTTCCTGAGGTTCAGGATGGGGAGAGATTAGGCTGGACTAGTTCTAGGTGGTTGATATAGAGTCTCTGAAGTTCTGGATTATGGTTTGTTGATTTTCTTTTGCAGTTTTTCTGCTCCTGCAATGCCCTTCACTCCATCCTGATGGGTATTGTATGTCACCCCCTGGCCAGAGATAAAAAGCTGTTAAACTAGAGTCTTATAAGAGTATATTCAAAGGTAGTTGTAATAAAAGTAGAAAACCACAGTGAGGAAGGGGTCAATCACCCATTTGCAAAATGGTTACTTTTTATCTGCCAGACTATATGCTTTCCCCTTCTGGTGAGATCATACCCCCTCAGTTGTAAATATCAGGAACGAAAGTCTGTGAAATTAACCAGATGTCTCATTACTTACTTGCAGTCCTTGATTCTTGGAGCATTTTTTAGTGTACATGTCAAACTTCTCTCTGGGTCCTCCTGATGAGGTGTAAGGACTCAGTACCATTGTCTAGAGCTCTCTCTTGTGTTCCCTTTTAGTAAAGGAACACTATTTTGACTGTTAATCCCTTGCCTCTAAGGAACCTAGTGCCTGTGATCCATGCTAGACTTTGGGGGGCAGGGGGAGGTCAATGATATGTTGGTCATGACGCAGGTCATGCAAAGTCCAATTATGATTACTTCAGCCCTAACTTGTGTGGAGTATCTTGCATATCATTGCTCTTTCCCATCTTTAGACTCTTACATTCTTACCAGCCCCTCTTCTGCAAATTTCCCTGAGCTTTAGATGGGGGGAGATTTGGCTGGTTTGGTTCCAGGTGATTAATGTAGGGTCTCTGATGTTCTGAATTATGGTTTGTTGTTATTTTCAGTTTTGCTGTTCCTGAACCTGCCCTTGGCTCCATTCTGATGGTAACTGGATGTCACTTCCTAGCCAGAAAGCTGTTTAAAAGGCTGTTAAAATATAGTCTTACTATAAGAGTAGATTCAAGGTAGATGGAATAAGAGTAGGAGACCACAGTGGGGGGGGGGTCAGTCTCCCATTTTCAGGATGGTTACCATCTATCTGCCAGTCTCTATGCCATCCCTGACTGGTGAGATAAAACCTGCTCAGTTGCAAGTAACCAGGAAGGAAAGTGAGCGAGCTTAACCATGTCTCACTACTTACTTGCAGTACTTGTTGGTGACCTATTTTCTCTCCTGTAATCTGATCCCATCTCTCCTTGTTTCTGGGGGGCCCTCCTTCCCCTTTCCTCCTGTTTATAATCTTTGCAATTACTGTAGGTATTACAGAGATTTGTCTTTGAATATGTCACTAAGGGGGTTTGGTACTAGGATCCACCTATTAGGGGGTATATATGATGCTTAATTTTCCATGTCTGGGATACTTCACTCAATATAATTGTTTCTAATTCCATCCATTTCCTGGCAAATTTCATTAATTCATTATTTTGGATGGACTGAGTAGTATTCCATTGCATAAATATACCACATTTTCCTTATCCATTCATCAACTGTTGGGCATTTGGGTTGATTCCATGACTTTGCTATTGTAAACAGTGCTGCTATGAACATGGTCGTGCTTGTGCTATTGAGGTGAATTTTTGCTGTATGGGGGATGTTAAATCTATTTAAATTAATCTGCCTAATTACTGAAATTCCAATAAGTATTCTTGTAGTATTTCTTTAGGAGAAATTAACAAGTCAATAACATAAGTAGTATGAAGATACAAATATTTAACCTAGGAAGCAGGATAATAACACAGACCAAAACATAAACTTATGATAATTAAAAAGTGAAAAATTGAACTTCGTCACACATTTACAAAAAAATTATGAAAATAGGTGGAAATCCAGTACTTGAATCAAGTATATACTAATAATTTCTACAATTAATAGTACAAAGGCAAGTTTTTATAAATGATAATTTCACATATTCTTTTGGAAAGACATCTAGAATGACCAGTAGGCATATTTAAAATGCTCAACACCATTAGTATTAATAAAAACATTCATTTGAAATGGAGGAATGGGATGGTGCAGTAGTATACTGCTTAGAATGCATAAGGCTGTGGGCTCAATTTCCAGTACTATGAATGGCATAGCATAGCATAGCATAGCATAGCATAGCATAGCATAGCATAGCATAGCATTGTATTACATAGCATAGAAATGAATAGTATGGGATGGAATGGAATGGAATGGAGTTGAATGGTATGGGGGAGAATACAATAGATTATAGAATATTACAGATCCAATAGAAGAGTGATGAGCACTTCTCTAATCTATGGGAATCATGACAAATGTTTAAAAGCTAGTTTGATATAAAATCCTAGAAGCATCCTTTTGCAATGGAAAGTATTTAACATGGAAAATAATATGTAATTGTCAACTACTTGGTCCTAATCATACCTAGACCCCAAGGCTCATAGAACATTGTGGGAGAGGAGGTGATAAGAATTCAAAAGTCTGAAGGCAGGGAGGGGTGTGATAGCCAGTATTTTCTAGACATGACAAGATTGTTGTATCATGCATTCACTGAAACTATTTTTATTTCCACTTGCACAGAATTTGCCCTATCAACATTCAATCATGTAAAGAGGAAGATCTCAAGGGCCCTATGCCTTCTTGAGAGACTGTTGAGGGTTAGTGCTGGATGTGAGGAAAATGGAGATTTTTTTTGATCATATTCCCACTGACATGTAATTCATGCTTTAGCATGTACTTAAGCACTTTCCATTATAGGTGTCCCAGATGAAACTTAGTAGTTTACATACATGTATGATCAGACATGAAAATAAGAAGGAGACTGGTAGAGAAGATGGTTTGTAAGTGGGAAAAAGAGGCAGGATGGTATTGGGCAATAAAGGGTGAAAATAAAATTTTCAGTTCAGTATTAGTCTTGTATTAACCTCTAAAAGAATAAAATTAATTTAAAAGAATATAATACAATAATATCAGAATAGAGTAAGAATGGAATGGAATGGAATGGAATTTCACAAGCTCCATTATCATGGACAAAAAGTGTGAAAAGCACACACATTAAATCTGGCAATAAAATCTCGTAGGTGTAGCATTTTTGGACGAATGTAAGAGTAGCTCTAATGAGTAATATCTTCCAAGGTTCTACTGAACGGTAAGCTTACTAAATGATAATATCACACCACGTACTTCACAAAAGTTAGAAAAAAAAGATTATCATTGTTTTTTACCAGACAAATGTTTGAAGAGATACTAATGATTACACCTATGTATCAGAATACAATGTAACCAATGGCCCAAGCAATAGTGCGAAACTTTCAAATTATATCCAAGTGTTTTAAATAAAAAGAATTATGGCAATTAAAAAGATCTTGCTGTTTTAAAATAAAGGCAAAACATATGTTTAAAAATATCCTTACTGGATTTTGCTCAATACACACACACACACACACACACACACACACACACACACACACACACAGAGAGAGAGAGAGAGAGAGGCACACACACACACGCAAAAGGATTCACTAGTATTTTATTTTTTCTGTTAGAATCTAGAAGGCACACATCAATGAATTAATAGATAAATGCTGACACATTCACTTGATAGCATGCTATAATGAAAAAAATAAATGTTTCATTGAATGGCAACCAGTATGCATATTATTATGAGAGAGAAAAACCAATAACAAAAAACTATTTATGGGAAACATGTAAATTCCATTTGTATACAATTCTAAAGCAGCTATTAGAAACTTTTAGAAACTATTAGAAATTTTATTGAAGGGTGTTTTTATGTTGTACAGAATAGGCTAGCCTATTTGTTCTTGGAAATATTCTACATATTGTCCAAGATAATGTTTATGCTGGTACATATGTTTATCAAAATATATAAGTAAATAAACCTTAAATATACACATTTTATTGTATCTTAACTAAATCTCAGTAACCCCCATGTAAAAAGTGGAAGAACTATAATAAATCACTTGATATTTAAATGATCTTGGATTATAAATATTTTTTAGGTAAGTGGAGATCATTTAATGAGGAATAAATAGTAGATAAAATTAAATATCAACGTTAATTTTAAGGTACTGATAATGACATTACCGTTGTGCAAAAACTATATACTTGTTTGGAAGAAACACTAAACACTTTATGGATGAATTTACATTATAGAGGACTATAAAACCAACTAAAAAATGAGAACAGATAAAAAAGTGATAAATTGTTAATAACTGAAGTTTCTTAATGGTTACATAGGACTTCATTGTATTATTTTTTATATTTCATGTCCTGAAATAAACATTTATAATGGAAAAGTAAGAATTTAGGTATTAATAGTGTAATTGCTAGGTAATTAGCTTCTATTAATAACTCAATACACAATTTATCTTTATACGCACTCTACGTAAAACTTAAAATTTTTAAGACAATATTCTGTTTTTAATTTTAATCACTCATAAAAGTTCATTGCTTTTAATCAAAATGTAGTAAAATAAATGAGATAATACATAACTGAGTTATATACTGTTGTGTCTAAAATGTTTTCCTATAATACCTTTTCAGTTCTTCTACAATATAGTAATTTCCCACATATGTGAAAGACCTGTGAATGTGGTACCTATTTATATTCAAACAAAATGCATCATAATGTTCAGATCTGTAACAATATCATTTCCATTTCTGACTGCCATCCTTGGAACACTCTTGACATCCAACCAGAAACAAAGAATTTCCTTGTTTCAGCAATGATCCATGGAGCCAAAAGTAGACATTGGATAATGTTGCAGTTCATCTGCATGGTTGCTGATAAATGACCATCAAACAGCTTAAGGGAATAAGGGGTTTATTTTCTCTTATGATTCCTGGTTACAGTTCTTAGTCCAACTAGACAGGAGAGCACACACCAACACCAGGGCCGAGGGAACTGGCCACACCATCACCACATAACAGCTAAGAAATGAACAATCCGTACTTGCCAGACCAGCATATCTGGCCAAGTGAACAAAAGGATGCCGATTTCTTCAACCACCTCTCTGTATTTTATTCACCTGTTCAGAGCCTAGTCCCACCCACCATGGACTGGGTCTCCTCTATCAACTAGATCATCTCTTGCAGGTTTGCTCTGGGCTTAACTCAACCATTAATTCTTTACAAATGTGCCTAGAGCTGAAACCCTCAACAGTCAAGTTGACACCTGTGCTTAACTATGACAGATAGAGACCAAAAAAATGTAATAAAAATAATAATAAAAGTCAAATGCATGTCATCAAGAACTCAGATTCAAGAAACTGATTCACCATTCAGGTGGAACCTTTGAGAAGCATAAAGAATGCTTTCTGGAATTTTCAACGTCCCCTGCCAAAAAATAACTTACCCAGTGTCTTCCACTTCTTCCATGGTTTAACTGAATCATTAACTTCCCTGTGCATTCCCTCTTTTCTTGCACTTAAAAACGATCTTTATGTGTACTGAGGCCTGCAGCAGTTCTTGGGAAAGTGTGCAGGCAAAGAAAGGAACAATGTAATTATGAGTGTACATGAGCCAACTGTTTTGTGCCTGATATAAAATCAAGTAGAAGGTTGCAAAGTGAGACAAGTAAGGCAAACACTAAAGGAAGCAGGTCTGCATCCGTTTGTTACCTACAAGGCGAACTATATTCAACTACTGAGGTTAACTTAATATGCTATCTGAAGGTACACTGCTATGAGGATCCACTGGTCCAGAAGCAAATATTAACTGGAGCATTCTCTACACCAACAGCATGCCACTAACTTCTAATGAATCTTATTTTTTAAAATGCTTTATGCCCCTAACTACCAAGAAATGAGTGCTTTCTACACATAGGAAAATTTCCTGGAAAAATATATTTCCCCTGATCTTTGCAATATCCAAGAAAGATGGATGATATTACAATCTACTTCTAATATATGAATAGATGCATAAATGTGATTATTTCAAGTGGTTTGGCAGTAAGTGACATCACTTCTGATTCTAAAAGCAATATTTTTTCCAGCCTATCTTTTGGGTTGACCTCAGGGACACAAGTTTTTGATCATTGCAGTGTACCAGAGATAGGATGACAGAGGAGTCTTAAAGCAGACTCCAAGGGAAGTTTATCAAGTGCTTCTCCAGCTTTGCTCTGAGTTTTCTTTCTCTCTCCTCACAGCTGTGATATGCATGACTGTGAAGATAATCAAGCATAGGTCTTCTCTGTATCGCTAATTTTTCTTAGAGGGATAAAAATACCAGTGATGGAGTACCTGTAATGAACACCTGCCCAAGTGCAGAGGACTGGTAAACCAGGTCACTTCAATGAGTGCACTAATAAGCTTCCTGAAATGCCATCCACGGCTTCGGGTGGAAAAGAAATGCATTTAATGTTTCCCTTTCCACTCCTTCTCAGCATGGGATTATTGCAAAGTCTTTCCTGCTTGCTGTTTTTTTTTTTACCCTCTCCAGTAGGCTAAAATATGCAAATAATCTTTCTAATTGTTCATGAGAACTCATTAAATTTCCCTCTTGTGATGAGATTTCATTCTTTTAATCAGCAGTTGTTTGGAACGTAATAGAAAAAAAGGACCAGTATTAGCACACTACATATAGTTTCTGCTTTACAGTTCAAAAAGAAATTTTAAACTGAAGTGATTGCAGAATTAAATTTAAAAAAACTTACTTCTTTTTCATCTAATTAAACTTTTACAATGGTTTCTTATATCAGAGATAAACTATCTGACTTCTGCTTCATAATGCTCACTGAGAATTCCAATTCTGTAAAGTTATCAGACGTGAATATATGAAATTATACCATTATGCTGTCTTTCTTGGCTATCTTCTCTTCTGTTCTGGTAAGAAATGCAAATTCTGGCTTCAAAGAGGGAAAAAAAGAGCAAAGAGTTCAATTTACAAAATTGAGTGTATCGAGATTAAAAGACATTGTATGTAGATCAAAAGACATCTTTTTTTCAGTCAAATTGTCAGAAAATGGTGGACAGTTGGCATAAGAAACAACTGGATTCTGCTTGGCATAAGCTTCTTGATTAGAAGAAAAAACTTATTAATGATAAGGGATTATAGTGACTACCTCCCTTATCTATATTGATAACTAAGACTATATTATTTGATGAATACCTCACCAGAAATCAGTAGAAATTCATAGGCCATTTCTTGAGAAAATGGTGTATTCTAAATTAGATATCTGAAATTTTGAAGGTACAATCAGATTTTATATCCATCCACCTTTTGGATTTGCTATGGGCATCACAAAATGTTAGAAATTATTACATAGATCAATCAGATCATCTGCATCAGCTAAGCTGTAATCATATCTTCTGGTAGACTCTCAGTGAAACAAACTGGCTTTAGCAATAGTTTAGATCAAAGGAAACTTATGTACATCCAACAGAAACAGCTAATGGTTGGTTTGTTTAGTAATCAAATGTTTGGAAAGACTTTTCCTCAAAACTCAAGACTCAAACTGATCTACACTTTCTCCTACTTTAGAAAACTGGCATATTCTAATATAGTCATAAAGATAAGCATAATTGGATTTCAATAAAAATAACAATGAATTTTAGTGTTAGGGACTAAGAATGCAAAACAAATAAATGCACAGCATTTTCCTCACTTAGATGTACAAAAGAATAGGGCTATTTTCTCAGCTAAGGCATAATATTGGTATGCAAAACAGGTTATACAATTATTAAACAATTGCAACTGATGTGCAAGGATGTGAGTGTCATATAACAAAGTGCAAAGATGCAGTGGGCTCTCTCCTGTGTTGAGGTGATTTTATCATGCTGGTTTCTCTGTCTTGTGTTCAATGCAACACATATTTTTCAGCATTGGAACACTTTCCATTTTCTTCCTTGAGAATGAGTTTTCCTTGTCTTGTCTTACTTTAGAATTCAGCTTCAAATACTTCTCTTATTGATTTCTTCATGACTGTCTGGACTAAATGTGTTCTCTATATCTCAAACTCTTAATACCTGTATTTTCATTGTTGTGCATTATATATTTATTTGGTTATTATTTGTGCCACTATTATTTGTGCTTGAGCCCAAAAGATGTCTCTTTTGTTCTGTGTTACAAATCCATGATTAAAAACATATAGACAGTTTAAAACATTGGTTAAATAAATGAATTAATGAATAGGCATTACTATGGGAGAAAGAGAGAGGAAAATAAGATGTTGGGATATTTGGGCTAGGTATTAAAGAATCTGCAGCTTTTCCTTAGCAGTATGAAAAGTGTAAGAAAAGACTTTTTGTGGATTTGGCTTAACCTTAATTCACTAGATTCCTAGTTGTTTGGGTAACAACTGTTAGAAATCTTACCATACAGTGAAACGAGTCTTTGAGTTTGAGGCTTATTTTCTGCATTGGAATTAGAGGTTGTTTTTTTTTTTTTATTGTGCTGCTTCTTTCCTTGGAGATAACAGTTGACACCCTTCCCTCAGTAGCTTAAGTTCTATGGGGAAGAAGAATATTACAGTTGTAGTCATTGTCTCTCCCAAAGCTTTCAAGTGTAAAAAACATTTCCAACTTTCTCATTTGAACCTTGGAAATGTTCAAGGGAAAGGATTTAGGAATAAATGTAAAGTGTCTTTCAGTCTGTGACTCTGGTATCCATTTGTGCTTGGTATCTAGAACAGTTAAAGAACAGATTCAGAAAGTAAAGTGTTTGGCACCAAGCAGAAACAGCAGAAGTACAGCTGCCCAGATCCCAAGTAAAATACATCTATCTCCAGAAGAGTGAAGGCAGGGAATACCCAGAGCAAGCTACTTAGCCAGTCTAGTCCTACATGTGACCCATAGGTTTAATCAGAAACCCAGTTTCAAAACAATGAAGGTGGAAAAGCAACTGAGGATAATTACTGATTTCAACCTCAGGTATCTACACACACATATATATATATATATATATATATATATATATATACACACATGCATGAGGACCTGTATGTGCAATGTGCCCATACATGTAAACATGAATACATATATTCATGTACTCCATATATTATATATATATATATATATATGAAAACTCTTAAAAAATAATGCATTTAAAAGATGAAATTATTAAGTTTGTATGAGCGGAAATAATAATAAAAAAAAGAAATAAAAAAAATAAATTTTTGCTAAAATCTTAGCATTTTGTATGGAACCTCAATCTTCCTTTTATTCCTCTCAGGTAACACATAATTGACCCTCCTGCTCTGTTCTACATACCTTTGTCTTTCTTTAGATTTAAGGTTGACTGGTAGTCTTGAGATTTCTGATTCTTAGGCCTTGAGGAGGAATTGTTTGATTGGATGCCTGGCTTTAACTTGTTATTTAGACAAAGTTAAGCATCTGCATCCTAACTCAAACATTCCATGCTACCAATCTTGATTATCAATTTTTTTAGAATTCATTTATTTCTGTCAATTATCCTTATGCATACTGTTTTCTACTCTATAAGTTTTACCATTTTGAATCCCTTTTTTTTTAACATTTTTTATTATTTCCGCTCATACAAACTTAATAGGTACACCGGTTCCTTCCCTCCCTCCTCCTCCCGCTGACCCCTCTGCTCACCCTCCCCTCACCCCTCGCTCCCCACCCCCAGTGCCTCCCCCCCAATCCCAGGAGAATCCATTAATGTGCGTGCCAGACTCTTCTCTGGGCCCTCCTCTCTGATGACTTACAGGATCCACTGGCATTTCCCTGAACCCTTTCCTGTGTTCCCCTTAAGCATAGGAACACTACTGTGGCTGTCAATCCCTTGCCTCCAAGGATCTTGGTGCCTTTAGCAAATGCTAGACTTTGTGGGGTCAGTAGTGTGTTGGACATTGTGCAGGGCATGGAAAGTCCAATTATGATTGCTTTGGCCCTAACTTGTGTAGAATATCTTGCATGTCATTGCTCCTCCCAATCTTACTGCCCCCTCTTCCAAAAATTTCCCTGCGCTTCAGGATGGGGAGAGATTAGTCTGGCCTAGTTCTAGGTGGTTGATATAGAGTCTCTGAAGTTCTAGATTATGGTTTGTTGATTTTCTTTTGCAGTTTTGCTGCTCCTGAAATGCCCTTCACTCCATCCTGATGGGTATTGGATGTCACCCACTGGCCAGAGAAAAAAAACTGTTAAACTAGAGTCTTGTTATAAGAGTATATTCAAAGGTAGATGTAATAAAAGTAGGAAACCACAGTGAGGGAGGGGCCAATCGCCCATTTGCAAAATGGTTACTTATTATCTGCCAGACTATATACCCTCCCCTTCTGATGAGATCATACCCCCTCAGTTGTAAATGATCAGGAACGAAAGTCTGTGAACTTAGTCAGGTGTCTCATTGCTTACTTGCAGTGCTTGATGGAGTCCTATTTTCTCTGCTTTATATGGTCTCCTCTCTCCTTGTTTCTGGTGTGGCCTCCTATGCCATCCCCCCTGTTCATACTCCTTGCAAATACTGTATTACAGAGATTTATCATCGAGTGTCTCTAGGTGGGCTGGGTGGGTTTGATACTAGGATCCACGTATTAGGAAGTACATATGGCGCTTAATTTTCTGGGTCTGGGATACTTCACTCAAAATAATTGTTTCTAATGACATTCATTTCCCGGCAAATTGCAGTAATTCATCATTTTTTATGTACGAGTAGTACTCCATTGTATAGATGTACCAAAGTTTCCTTACCCACTCGTCAACTGTTGGACATTTGGGTTGATTCCATGACTTTGCTATTGTAAACAGTGCTGCTATGAACATGGTCGCACTTGTGCTATCGAGGTGAATCTCTGCTGCATGGGGGGTTATTCCCAAAAGTGGAATAGCAGGGTCATATGGCATTTCAATCTTTAATTTCTATAAGAATCTCCAGACGGCTCACCAGAGTGGCTGTATGAGCCTGCATTCCCACCAGCAATGTAGGAGAGTTCCCCTCTCTCCACATCCTCTCCAGCATTTGTCGTTGTTTGTATTGTGGATTTTTGCCATCCTGATCGGGGTGAGATGATCTCAGGGAAGTTTTGATTTGCATTTCCCTGATGGCTAAGGAAGTGGAGCATTTTCTCAGATATTTGTTAGACATTTTAATTTCATCCCTAGTAAAGTTTCTTTGAAGTTCCAGGGCCCATTTTTTAATTGGGCCATTAGATTCCTTGATGTATAGTTTTCTAAGTTGTTTGTGCACTCTGAATAATAGAGCTCTATCAGATATGTGGTTAGTGAAGATTTTCTCCCATTCTGTGGGATACCTTTGAGCTCATGTTACAATCTCTTTATCTGAACAGAAGCTTTTTAATTTCACAAGATCCCAACTGTTGAGAGTTGGTAGCAGTGACTGTGCCATTGGATGTCTGTTTAGGAACTGTTGGCCTAGCCCAATCAGCTCGAGGGAAATCCCTATCCTTTCAACTATGGTTTTTATAGTCTCTAGCCTTAAATCAAGGTTCCTGATCCATTTGGAATTAAGTCTTGTACAAGGTGACAAGTAAAGGTCCAGTTATAATCTTCTACATGTAGAGATCCAGCTTTGCCAGCACCATTTATTGAAGATACTGTTCTTTTTCCTTTGTTTTTTTTTTTTTTTTGAGCCCATTTGTCAAAGACCAAATGGCTGTAATTTTGTGGGCTTATATCTGAGTCTTCAACCCTTATCCATTGATCTGTGTGTCTATTTTGAAGCCAGTACCAGGTTGTTTTTACAACAATGGATTTGTAGTATAGACTAAGGTTTGGAATGGTGATACCTCCAGCAGTGATTTTGTTACTCAGGATTGTCTTTGCTATCCTGGGTCTTTTGTGCCTCCATATGAATTTTGAGATTGTTTGGTCAACTTCTTTAAAGAATTGCTTTAGGATTTTAATTGGTATAGCACTGAATTTGTGTATTGCCTTTGGTAGGATGGTCATTTTTACGATGTTGATTCTGCCAATCCAGGAACACAGGAGGTCTTTCCACCTTCTGGTGTCTTCTGCAATTTCTTTCTTTAGGGTTTTAAAGTTTTCATTGTAAAGGTCTTTGACCTCCTTGGTTACGTTTATACGAAGGCATTTCATTTTCTTAGGGGCTATAGTAAATGGGATTGTTTCTCTCAGGGATTTTTCCCTTCTTTCATTCTGGGCACATAGGTAAGCCACTGATTTTTTTATGTTTATTTTATATCCTGCTACACTGCTGAACTTCTCAATTAGTTCCAGGAGCTTTCTGGTGGATTTTTTTGGATCACTCAGGTATAAGATCATGTCATCTGCAAATAGGGATAGCTTGACCTCTTCCTTGCTGATTCGAATCCCTTTTATGCCCCTTTCTTTTCTAATGGCTTCAGCTAACACTTGAAGTAGAATACTGAGGGTGGTGAGAGTGGACAGCCTTGTCTACTTCCGGATCAAAGTGGAAATGCTTCCAGGTTTTCCACATTGAGTATAATTCTTGCTGTAGGCTTGTTGTATACAGCTTTTATTATATTTTTAAAGGTTCCTTCCATTCCTACTGTCTCTAGCATTTTGATCATAAAAGGCTGTTGGATCTTGTCAAAAGCTTTTTCTGCATCTATCGAGAGTATCATGTGGTCTTGGACTTAGGACTGGTTTATATGATGAATTACATTTATTGATTTGCATATGTTGAACCAACCTTATGTGCCCGGGGATGAAGCCTACTTGGTCCCCGTGAATGATCTTTTTGATATGTTTTTGAATCCGATTTGCTAAGACTTTGTTGAGAATCTTTGTGTCTGTGTTCATCAGAGAGATTGGCCTATAGTTTTCTTTTTTAAGGGTATCTTTATTAGGTTTTGGAATTAAAACAATATTAGCTTCATAGAAGGAATTTGGTAGTGTTCCTTCTTTTGCTATTTGTTGGAACAGTTTAAGGAGTATTGGTGTTAATAACTCCTTAAATGTCTGGTAGAACTATATGCTGAATCCATCTGGTCCAGGACATTTTTTGGTAGGAAGATTCGAGATTACTTCCTCAATTTCCTTATATGTTATAAGACTATTTAAATAATTCACAACTTCCTGATTCAATTTAGGTAAGTTGTGTTTACTTAGAAATTCATCCAACTCTTTTGTGTTGTCATATTTCTCAGAGTATAAGTTTTTGAAATATGATGTTATAATTCTCTGGATTTCTTGGGTATCAGTAGTGACAACTCCATTTTCATTTCTAATTTTGCTAATTTGGGTTTTCTCTCTCTTTCTTTTAGTTAATTTAGCTGGGAGTGTATCAATCTTATTGATTTTTTCAAAGAACCAGCTTTTTGACTGGTTGAATTTCTCTATCGTTTTTCTAATCTCGATTTCAGATATTTCTCCCCTTATTTTGCTAATCTCCTCTCTTCTACTACTTTTGGGATCAGATTGCTATAGTTATTCTAAAGCTTTAAGCTGCATTGTTAAGTTATTTATTGCTGATGTTTCCATTTTTTTTGATGTAGGCATTAAGAGCTATGAACTAACCTCTTAGGACAGCTTTCATTGTGTCCCAGAGATTTTGGTAAGTTGTATTTTCATTATCGTTCACTTTCAGGAAATCTTGAATTTCCTTTTTAATTTCTTCCTGAATCCAGTTCTCATTCAGCATCATAGTGTTAAGTTTCCAGGAGTTAGTGTATTTTCTGTCTTTTGTTGTTTTGTGAATGTCCAACTTTAGGCCATGGTGCTCTGGTAGGGCACAGGCTAGAATTTCAACTTTCCTGTATATGTGGAGATTCATTTTGTGGCCCAATATGTGATCTATTTTAGAGAAAGTTCCATGTGCTGCTGAGAAAAATGTGTATTCTTTGGTACGTGAATGAAAAGTTTGATAGAGATCTGTAAGGTCCATTTCTTTCAGGGTTTGATTAAGTTCCAAAGTGTACCTGTTAAGTTTGACCTGTTGATCTATCCCATGTTGAAAGGGCGGTGTTGAAATCCCCAAGGCTTATCATTTGGGGGTTGATTTCTCGCTTTAGACACTGTAGGATTTTCTTAATGAATGTGGAGGGGCCCATATTGGGTGCATATATGTTCAGTATTGTGAAGTCTTCCTGGTGAATTGTACCTGTGACTAAAATGTAGTATCCATCTGTGTCTCTTATGATTTTCTTTGGTTTGAAGTCCACTTTGTCTTACAGCATAATGGCTACCTCTGCCTGTTTCCTGGTTCCATTAGCTTGCAGAATTTTGGACCAGCCTTTCATTCTTAGGATGTGCCTATCTTTTGTGGTGAGATGAGTTTCCTGAAGGCAGCAGATTGTTGGATTGTGGTTTTTAATCCAAGTTTGTAATCTGTGTCTCTTAATCGGTGAGTTAATACCATTGATATTTAATGTTATAATGGAGAAATTATTTTTAATTCTGGACATTTAGTGGATTTTGTAATCGTGTTGTTTGATATTTACGTTTGTGTGGTATTATACTTCCCTTCTGTCCTTCTGGATATGCTTGTTCTTTTCTTCAAGCTTGAGTATCATTTCTAGCATTTTTTTGAAGGCCTGGTTTGGTAAACTTGTATCCCTTCAAGTTGTCTTTGTGCTGAAAAACTTTTCTTTCTCCCTCAATCATGACAGATAGTTTTGCTGGGTATATCAGTCTGGGTCGGCATTTTTGCTCATTTAATACTTGAAGTACATCTCTCCAAGCTCTTCTTGTTTTTATTGTTTCCATTGAGAAGTCATTTGTTATTTTAATAGGTTTACCTTTAAAAGTGACTTGCTTTTTTTCTCTTGAAGCTCTCAGCACCTTTTCTTTGTCTTGAATGTGGAGTGTTTTGACTATTATTTGCCGTGGCGATTTTCTATTTTGGTCATATCTGTTTGGAGTGTGAAATGCCTCTTGTATTTGGATGGACCTCTCATTCTTCAGTTGAGGGAAGTTTTCCTTGATGATCATGAGAAATTTCCTCAGATGTGGTATTTTGAGATTCTTGCTCTGGTATTCCATGAATGTGCATGTTAGGCTTCTTCAGGGTGTCCCATATCTCTTGAATGTTCCTGTCAAGTATCTTTTTGGGTTTAACAATCTCTTCCATTGAGCTGGCTAATTCTCCCTCTTTGTCTTCAAGATATGAAATTCTATTTTCTGCTTCGTTAGTTCTGCTGATAAGACTCTCTGTTGAGCTTTGGGTTGAAGATAGCTTGTCTTTTAGTTCAATTTTAAACTCTGCCTGAGACTGTTTTAACTGCTCTATGCCTATTTTTGTTTCTTGAACTGTTTTTCTCAACTCCTACAAATGCCTGTTGTGTTCCTATTCCAAGTGGTTGATTCGGTTGTTTAAGTCATCTTGGATTTCCTCTTTCATAGTATTAATCATGGTAATGATCATACTTTGAAAGTCGTTGTCTTGGGTCTGGCTTTCTTGGCTTTTTTCTGTGAATTTGTTCTGGTTGGAATCCATCATTAAGGGGTTAATTCTTTCAGTGGGAGATTGGTCTTCTTGGGTTTTGTTTCTCGTGGATCTGCACTATGACTTGGGCATTGTTGTTTTGTCTTCCAAGACTTTTCAGTTTCTGTGTGTTCTTTTCAGTTTTGACTGATTTAGTTGGTATTACTACACTTGGGCAGTTATTACTAGTGCTTCCCTTGGGGTTGGGTATGTTTGTCTTTTGCCTTGTTATTTCCTAGTTGAGGCTTTTAGGCTGTTAGTACATCAGTTAAGTCAGGTTAAGTAGACAAGGAGTGAATACTAGTGTGCTAGTGCACTTTTCGATGTAGTATTTTGGTGATATGTGAGGGTGAGTGGTATGATCCCTGGAGTTGTATATGTTTTTGGGGTGGCTTTATGGAAAAGTTAATCTATAGTGATTAATATTAGAAAGGAACAGTAAGGTGAAAAAAAGGAGGTTTACTTATCTTTGGGCTGGATGTGAAGAATCTCTCCCATGTGATAGGATGATTGTAGAGGTTTACAGATGCATGGCCTTTGACCCTTAGAACTTTGCTTGAGTTTTCTTTGGACTCTATTGAATTCTGAGTAGCAGCATGTCTTCTGGGGGTCTGGCAGAGTGGGGAGGGGAGGCACGGTAGAGTGGACAAAGGCGGCGCGGGAGGGAGAGCCATTTTGAATTCTTCAAAAGCATGCACATATTACATTTGACTGGCATGTAGTTGAAATGTGCAACTCTTGTAAATTAAACATTTTTTCTCCTTTGTAAATGTAATTCAGTATTAAAATGTGTTGTTCAGGGATGTTGACATCATTTTGATATTCTTATTCTCTTATTATTATCATTATGCATTTCTTTTTGAAAGTTGCTTCAATTTTTTGGTTAGCTTCAAAGATTTTAAAAAATGTCACCGAATGGTATATTGATTTTAATTGTTGTGTATTGCTAACTCTTTTAAGCATATTATGCTTTTTAAATGCAAATTTTAGTTTCCCTGCTATTGAACAAATATGGATATTAATATATCAAACTTAATGTGTCTACTTTTATTTCCTTTTTTAACAATAACAGTTATGTTCATCACCTACTTCTTTATCTATCTTCAATGGATTCTATTTCCTCATTTACTTTTTCCACTTACCTCTTTGATTTACACTTAATTTTGTATTTTTCCAGTTGCTTTTGTATTTTTCTACAGTTATCTTTCTGTTATTTTAATTTTGTATATATTTTTCAATCTGATTTTTTCCTCCATGTAAACAATAAGCAGTATCCACTGTATTCTGTTTACTTTTAAGAAGTATATTGTACTTCTGTTTACATTTATTTTCTTCATTTCACAATCTGTGTCTTATTATAATATGTCTTTTTCTGAGCTAATGTGGTTTTGTATTCTCTAAGAAATTTTTGAATTTAGGATGTCTGGTAATTTCAATAGGCCCTAAAATGTTTGGTATATTTGTTCCCTTTATTTGGATACCTATTCTATATCCAAAATTTCAAAATAGCATCCTTACTTTCAGAAATGGGAGCCATAGATAGAGAAGGAAAGCACAGTAAATGACAGGGGAAAATCACAAAATATAGAGCAAAGAATGTCCATGTCATTTTAGAGAGTCACAAATATATCATAATGCTAGCATGACTAATAGCCATGGGGTAATGACAGAGAGTTTCAAGTAGGCACAAGCCAAACAAAAATAAAATTAATACTTTATAAGTCATTGCAAGTGGTTTTGAGCTTATCAGTGGGGTTTAATAAGAGACTAAATTTAAGAGCACTGCAGCTGAGATTTAACTTTAGAGAACTTCATAGTGATATTAGCAGATAGGCTCAAAGGGTGAGGCTTACTTATAAGACTTAAGTTTATCATGATTACTTCACTGGATGAGAAGCTTTGTCTTCCCATTTCTTCCTGCTAAATGCAACTCCACAACAAAAGAGTGGTGTAGAGAATTCTTGCTTTACCCGGAGCCCACACTCAGCTCAGCAGTTTCAAGTTGCCTTAGTCAAAGTCAGACTGCTACAATTATACATCTATACTTCCATAGGAGCAAAAATAAGTTGTTCATCTTGGTCCAAAAGATTGAGAATACTCAAAACAGAAATGTAGGGCTGAAGAGATGAATAACACAACAAAGTGCTTTTCTTGTAAACATGAAGACATAAGTTTGACTGTAAGAACTCATATAAGTTCATATGTGCATGCATGTGTTCCTGTGTCTGTATCTTCCTGGTCATTTTTGAGAAATTTAGATTAAATCTTCCAAGAATGTTCTTGCTACCTCAGTTTCTACTTCTCTGCATTTCTAAAGATTTCATATATTTATATAGCTCCTGCTCAGTGCACTGCAAAAAGTATTTGGTAGACTGCATCTTAATAAATTATTCTTTTTTATTTACTAATGAAATTTTTCTTAGTTTATTAAAAAATAACCCAAATATGGCATTCCATTCCCAGGGAGGTAGAGACAGGAAGTTCCCTAGACAGTCCTCACCTATTTGGTGAGCTCCAGACCAATGAGAAACCCTGTTTCTAATAGCTAAGCAATAGAGAAAATGTTAACAACACCAGACATACATGCACAGACATACACATAATTGTGCCTCTACATACACACACACACATACATACACACACACACATACATACACGCACACACAAACGCATTAGTTCATGAGTTAAAAATTAAAGTAATAGGGGCTGGAGAGGTGGCTCAGAGGTTACGCCTCTGCCTTGCAGGCAGAAGTTCCTGAGTTCGGATCCCAGATCCCACGTATAGACGCCAGGCGGAAGCGGGGGCGGCCTGCGCTTCTGGTCCTGGTAGGGCGGAGCCTGTGAATCCCGGGGCAGAAGGAGGTGGAGGCGTCCATGGTGGTTCCCGAATTCGTCCGTGGTTCTACACACACAACACACACACGCGCGCGTGCGCATAGACACATACATACGCACACACGCACAATTGAATAAATAATAAAAAAAATTTAAAAAAAATTAAAGTAATATACTATTTGCAAAGGACTAACTACAATGGACAAAGTTTGTCACATTTCATTAATCAATGAGATGAGAGAACTAAAAATGTTTAATGGAGAATGGAAAATAGTAAGAAGTCAATCTCAAGCAGAGATGGTGTTTGAAGCTATAATGTATTGGAGTGTTTTCTATGGATTAAGAAGGAAACATCATAGGTTCTCTAAAACAGGCTAGAAGAACAAGTACAGACCACTATATATGGGAAGAGGAAGGACATCTTTGTTATTTTAAAGACAAGTTCCCTGCTGAGAAAAGAGTCTCCTCTCCATAATTTCCTTCTTCAGAAAACAGAGAAGTGTTAACCAAGAGTTCAGAAAGGACTTGGTCTCCCCACCAATTGGTTTGTAAGGGGAAGTAAATTGTCAAGGAGGTAAGGAAATTTTAAAAGAATGATCCATGACTTTAATCTCTGGATTTATAGATCTGAATCCCAAATTGAAGCTATATTACATATTCATTTATATTTTCTTTATATACTTGTATATATTTGTATTTTATATGAAAATATGCAAAAGGACCTCATTGTCTACAACATAGTAAATGGTAATTAAATACTATCTATGAGGATGACAATTGTATCACATGTCATAACATCTTATACTTTAATATATTCACACTAATGATAATATTCACAATAATATAATGATAATGGTAGATGATGATAATTTTTTACTGATACTGTAGCCAAAAATTGTACGTGACTGAAAACAGCATATCCAAAATTGGGAGATCTAGTCTACATACATATTTGTTCTCCTTCAGTTTAATTCTCTGTGTACTTATTGCAGAGTAACTTTAACCCACCAAGCTCTTTGTCCTTGAGGTATACACAGAAAAGGGCAGGTAGGAAAATGGATTTCATCATCCATTAAGCACGATCAGGAAATACATGTCCTAGCATAGACTTAATTAAACAAATGTTCACAAAATAATTTGATTTGCTAGTAGGCCCTAGCAAACACAAACCATTTGCTAACAAACAAAGGATTTACAGAGCTTATTCTGTCAGCTATGTGCAAAAACATAGCTATTTCCCCAATCAATGACAAAGCTTGCTCATTTTGAAAACCTAGAATAATAAACCAGAAAACTCTAATTACAAGCACACCTACTTTATTCCAATTTGTGGCACTGATCCCCTTAGTTCCAGGTATAATTCATCTCTTTTCATGTTCTTTGGATACAGCCCTGCCATTAGCTACTAACCTCTGCTGATCCTTCTGCCTTTCCTGCACCTAGTCTGCGATGCAACCATATACCCTGCTGTACACCTTATTAAGATGTAGATCAAACTCCAGTGATACTTGGCAGCAGTTCATGTAAAGTAGTTCAATTGAATCGTAAAAAAGGCTAACAAATACCTGAGGAAAAAATATGGGTTATAAGAAATCAATTAGGGAAAAGTTGACAATTTTCTCTAACAAGTGAAATTCTTGTGATTTGAATGAGATGCTACAGCAAATTGAATTGTGGTTTTATTAGAATGAGTGCCAGAGAGATGGCTCAAGGGTTAAAGCTTTTGCCTCACAAGCAAAAGAACCTAGTGCAGATCCCCAGATCCCTCATAAAAATGTCAGATGGATAAGGCAGTAGCTTGCAATTCCAATCCTGGAAGGTTGAGCCTGGGAAACCTCAGAGCAAAACAGTAAGTAAGAAAAGCAATCTAGAATGAAGTCACCCTTGTACCTGAAATCACCATTGTACCCCACATACCAGAAAGCAAGTGAGTGTGTGTGACTTCCTTTCTGGTACATGAAGGCACAAACATACACACGTATGCATGCATGCATGTGTGCGTGTGCACACACACACAAAAAGAGAAAAAGAAATATTAGAATGAATCCTGTCCATAAAATAAAGAGTAACGTGACTGTCCTTGATTTTAAAACTCCAATTGAAAATAGGTGAACTCATTGAAGATGATTTGTTTTTTCAAAACAACCCAGTGTTTCATGGCAAATGTATGTAGTTGTAGTGCAATGGTTTGCTAAACACTGATAAGATGCTGATCACCTGTTTAGTTATTCAAAGACAGAATGATTTAGTTACTGCTTCGTGATGTCTGCCATCTCCACAAAGGAAAAAGACACTGATATTAGACCAGGTTGCATAAAGAGTCATCACAGAGCTAAGTAGACTGGCAAGGCATTCACTCAGAACTAAATTGGAAGAGGATGCCACAAAGGAATTGTATTTCCACGTAATTATTTTAAAAATAAAGATCGGTATGTAAATTAACCTGAAGAAAATATCAAGACTTTAAATAAAAGCAGGATTGGTGTAGATGATTTTCCTTCTGTCTGAGGTGCTAGCATAGTTGATATAATACATAACTAAGAGGTAAGTGTACAAAGGGCTCTGGAAGAGAAAGCATTTAGCTTTGGTAAGAGTAATGGCAAGGAACAATCCAAACAGTCCTACTTCATGCACAGGAGAGTCTTGGTTAAAAGCCAGAGTTTGCTTTCTAAAGATTGGAAATGGACAGGCATGGCAAAGTACAATAATGTCCAGTAGCTATAAAAACAGTGATTTGGGTTTTGATATATATGTTTTTCTTGTCTGTGTTTGTGTGTATGTGTGTGTACATGTGTGTAAGTGTGTAGGTGCACATGGATGTAGAAGAGGGTGCTGTGTGTGTCTGTGTGGGTCCTAGGGATTTGTAGGGAATCATCTGGAATTGCACTACCTTCTTACTGTTTTCTTTGTGGTTTCCCAGGTTCTGCCTTGATTGCAAGCACAGGCTACTGCCATTTCTGCCTGATGTACTTCTGTGAAATCTGGGATCTGAGCTCAAATCTTTTGCTTGCAAGTCAAGGCTTAATCCATGAACCATTTCTCCAGCCCAAATGTTATTTTTGTGTTGACTTGACAAATGAGAACTGAAGCTTTAGGCGCATGGATAAAGAAGGCAAGCCTTTGAGCAAGTCTGAGAATGATTAAATCTAATTGATGTGAGAAGACCCCGTCCACAATGAGAAGAACCAGTCCCTGGGCATCTGAGTAAGGTGGAACTAGAATGTATGTCCCTCTCTGTCAGTTCTTTCTGTGCATATAGTGTGGCCAGTTATCCCCAACCCTGTTGGTAACTCTCATGCCATAATAGACTAGAATCATGAGCATGAAAGAAATCCCTTAAATTGTTTGTATCATGCATTTATCACACAGGGATAAATTAATTATGACACAGAGACAGAACACTCCTTAGAAAACATTTTTTAAAATAAAAAACAAAAATTAAAATTTTGAGTTGGGTATACAGACAGCTCAGCAGTAGAACACTAATCTAGCATGTATGAGGCCGAGGTTCAATTCCCAGCACTGCAAAAATAAAATAAAATTTAAACAAACATCTGCACTCCGTGTAACAGTTTCCAGAGATAAAAATACCAATCCATTCCAAAAGATTCTTAAAATTTTTCATCTAAGATTTATAACATTTCAACTCAAGTTCCTGTTTAGTAGGAAGGGAAAGGGCTGATCAAAGCTACTAAATTATAGTTAATGAGAACAAGAAATTTCAGTGTGCAGAGTAGGGTGACCACAGAAAACAATAATGAACTATAATTTCAAAAAGCTAAATAAGTTTAAATATTTTCAAAATCAATAATTGTTTAAGAACATGTTTTTAACCTGATTTAAACATTACAGATTGTGTACATGGATTTGAGCATAACATGATATCTGATAAGTGTACAAAATGCTTGCGCATCAATTAAAACTTCATTTTAATTTTTTGTAAACTTGCACCCGCTCAGTTATCTCACGGTATTGTAAGAACTTTATAGTGATACGTTTAGTTTGCTTCCAAGAATGCTTGTCCCTTTCCAATTTGAATAACTGTATTATTCTACATTCATAATCCTTTATCCTAACATACTTCAAATGTCTTATTTCTGTTTCTCTGAGAAATACACAAACATGTAGTAATGGCTTTAACTGACTTTAAGGTTAAATTTTTGTGCAAGTTGTAGACCAGAAGTTACAGAATCGATTGTATAAGACAGATGTGGCTCATCACTCATTGACTCTGATACTGGCAAACAGAAGGGAAGATTTAGCAAGGCTTATAGATTTTGCCATTTTGTAGAGGACATAAAATTGTGTAATTTACAACATGTTCTGAATTGCTCTGGCATGTAATTGCTGTTAATTGAGCTTTTAAAATACATTGTTTATCAATGAAATTTTTTTTATTTTCCAGTCCATAAAATCTGGACAAACAGCTCTCACTAAGAGCAAAAGAACATATATATTTTTTTAATTTCCTAGTATTCATTTAACAGTCAGAATGTTGAAATTTTCATAGGATCTTGTCTGTCTTGTTCACTTTTCAATTTGTATTCCTCTCAAACAGAAATGAATTAACAAATTCTGGAAAAGAGAGAATTACTAATGAAATTGAGATCTTACTCAAGGACAATGGAAGAACAGTTTTTCTGCTTATAGAAGCTAGGAGGCAATTTTATTAAAGAGATAAGGTGAGGACCTGCGGCCAGGATTTATCAGGGGATGCTGATTCACAGGTGTTCAAGAGGAACATGGCTCATTTCTGGTTCCACTCGATCTAATAAACAACAATTAGCTCTTGTGAATTTACAAGTCCTCCAACCTGGGCTGCAGTATATGAGATCTTTTTAAAGGAAGTTTTATAAGTTCCACAATTCAGACATCAACAGCAATGCCATTCTTTTACGTCCAATCTTTTATAAGGTATTAAAACTCATTTATTACCAGTAAAACAATTTACAGATTAAGGTATCTACTTTTAATTAAAACTTTTAATCCCCTTGGGAATGGCTTAAGCAAATTCTGGAAGAGAGAGTAACAAACAACATTAGTAATGTTGTTTCTCAGCATTACTTATTTCTAGTTCAAACTCTTCCTAAAGTATGCTATTAGAAAATTAATAGAAAGTAAACCATGGACAAAATTAGTCCCCCAAATTCAAAAAATAAAATTTGATGATAAATATATCCTTAAAAGATATTTCCCATTTACAAATTATAGCATATGAAATAAATTTTCTAATAGCTATGATTGTGAATCCAGTAACAAAAGTGACTGAATTTCAAACAGGATTTTTTTTTGCCAGTCCTTCTTTAGATTCATTTATTAAAACCAGTTTCTTGCCCTTCAGAGATAGAATTCTGTTGCTTTGACAACTCTGTTGATCTTTTTATTTATTTTTATTTTATTTTTTTAATCTATTTTTCTGCTCATACAAACGTAATAGGAACCCCTGTCCCCTCCCTCCCTGGACCTCCCTGTTCCCTCCCCACTTTGCCCCTTCTTTTCCCCCCTCCCTCCCTTTCTCCCAGTGTCCACTCCCCCCCATCTCTGAAGCATCCTTTAATGTGTATATCAAACTTTCCTCTGGGTCCTCCTCTCTGATGAGGTGTAAGGACTCCGTGGCAATTCCTGGAACTCTTTCTTGTGTTCCCCTTAAGTATAGGAACACTATTGTGACTGTTAATCCCTTGCTTCTAAGGATCCTAGTGCCTTTAGTCCATGCTAGAATTTGAGGGGTCAATGATATGTTGGTCAATGCACAGATCATGCAGAGTCCTATTATAATTGCTTCGGCCCTAACTTGTGTGGAGTATCTTGAATATCATGACTCATCTCATCCTTGTGCTTTTACAGTCTTACTGCCCCCTCTTCTGCAAATTTCTCTGAGCTTCAGGATGGGGAGAGATTAGGCAGGCCTGATTCCAGGTGGTTGATTTAGAGTCTCTGATGTTCTGAATTATGGGCAAACAGGATTTTTGAATAGATGTATTTAAATGTTTTTAGAAAATATTTTCTGAGTAAAGGTGTTCAATCATGTTGTTTTCACTAAAATACAATGACATTTGGTGATACTGAGGAAAACTCTATGACTAAAAATGCCATGCATCTGACCTGCACAATGACCAATGTAACATTGACCCCCCAAACTCTAGCATGGATACAGGCAGTAGGATCCTTAGAAGCAAGGGATTAACAGCCACAATAGTGTTCCTATATACTAAAGGGGAACACAAGAAAGGGCTGTAGGCAATGCTACTGAGTCCTTACACCTCATTAGAGTGGAGGACCCAAAGGGAAGCGTGACATTCACACTAAAGGATGCTTCAGGGATGGGGGGAGAAAGGGCAATGGGAGAAAGGGGGAGGGGAAAGAAAGGGGAAAAGGGGGCTCTCAAACTAATGTTCTCCGTTATCTGATTGGTTTCTAAATGTTTCTGTCTAGTGTTAAATCTCATCTGCATAAATGCCTTGTATCTTATTTCACGTCAGTGGCCTTCTTGCTTTTCGTGTGTGTGCATGCATTCATGTATGTGTGTGTGTATACACATGGGAGTGTGTTATTGAACATGTTAATAGTGTGTGCACATGTCTATATGTGTGTGTGTGTGTATATATATATATATATATGTGTGTGTGTGTGTGTGTGTGTGTGCAATGTATGGAAGCCAGAGATCAGCAAAGTCTTTGTCAATCATTTTCCACCTTATTTTTCAGACAGGCTCTTGCTAGCCATGCTGCTCACTAAGCTACCTTGGCCCGGGACCTCCAGGGATGCTCCTTGTCTCTCTCTCCAGTCCCGGCATCCAAGGCATATGCTGCTTCTCCCAGCTCTTTGCATAGATGGTGGGATTGAACTCAGGCCTTCATGCATTTGGCAGCAAGCTCTTGATGGATAGATCACCTCTCTAGTCATTTTACTCTTGCTATGTTCTTCCTTTTGGCTTTTCTTTGTTAATCCAAATAATTAATTGCTCACAAGAATCCATTCTATTATCCATATTAAGAACTGACTAAAATTGGCTAACAGAGGTAAAATTGTTATTTGCAGTGTTTAAAACTCCATTTTTGGTGTGTTTTGACATGAGAACAAAACATCCTGTTTGCAGATAGGATTAATTTAATAGGCTAATTAAGCTGATAATAGCAGACGAAATTTGTGATGGAGATACTAAACAAAACTCCTGTGCATCAGGTAAAACTTCTCAATATAATCAATGTAATAATCTGCAATTATAGACATTCCTATAGAAGCATATTCATTTCGAACTAATTTTGTAACTAATAGGCAAGTATTATCACCGATTTCAAACAAAATAAATACATAATTTCAATTAGTATAAATATTGATGAAGTACACTGATCTCATGGGAAAGATATTCAAAAATTCTATATGAATTATTAAGGATACCACAGTGATATAATTCCACAGAAACAATTTTGAAGACAATCTGTCTTCACCATCGTCCATAAAACATACATAAACATGATATAAATTTTAACTTTTCTCAAACTAAAAGAGAAGAGTAATTGTAGTATATAAAAGGCATGGAATTTTTACAAAATAATAAAGAGTACTTGAAAACAAAGACAATAAGATTTTGCAGAATTCACAATTGTGTAGATGTCAAGGTTTTGAAATTCCAAGATTAAAAACAGTAAAAACATACATAAGCAAAAATTACAGTCAAAGTAAATATCACAGATATTTATTTCTAGCATGCTTTATTTAAGTAATTAAGGGCTCAATTTTTATTTAATATTTGTTCAATGAAAAAACTGCAAAGAATTATATTAAGTGAAGTATCCCAAACCCAGAAAATTAAGCGCCGTATGTACTCCTTAATAGGTGGCTCCTAGTACCAAACTCATCCAGCCCACATTGAGACACTTAAAAGTAACCTATGTAACACAGTAATTGCAAGGATTATGAACAGAGAGATGGGGTGGAGGGCCAAACCAGAAACAAGGAGAGGGGGACCATGTTACAGCAGAGAAAATAGGCCTCCATCAAGGTCTGCAAGAAGTAATGAGGAACCAGGTTAAGTTCACAGACGTTCTTTCCTGATTTCACCAGAAGGGGGGCATATGTCTAACAGATAAAAAGTAATCATTTCGCAAATGGGTGATGGACCCCTCCCTCACTGAGATTTCCTACTCTTATTACTATACCCTTGAATGTGCTATTATAACAAGACTCCAGTTTAACAGCTTTTGTCTCTGGCCAGGGGGTGACATACAGTGCCAGCAGAATGGGTGAAGGGCATTGCAGGAGCAGCAAACTGCAAAAGAAAATCAACCAACCACAATCCAGAACTTCAGAGACTCTATATCAATCACCTAGAACTAGGCCAGCCTAATCTCTCCCCATCCTGGGGGCGGTAAGATTGTAAGAGCAAAAGGATGGGAGGAGCAACGATTTGCAAGATTCTCAACAATAGTTGGGGCCAAAGCAATCATAATGGGACTTTGCATGCCCTGCGCAATGTCCAGTGCACTGTTGCTCTCATAAAGTCTAGCATCTGTTAAGGGCACCGAGACCCCTGGAGGCAAGGGATTGACAGCCATAGTAGTGATCCTATGCTTAAGGGGAACAAGAAAGGGCTTATGGAAATGCCACTGGGTCCTTTTTGTCATTGGAGAGGAAGACCCAGTGGAGAGTTAGGCGTACACCATAAAGGACTCTCTGGGAATTGGGGGGGAGGCACTGGGGATGGGGAGGGAGAGGAGGGAGAGGAAGGGGTTCGGGGGGAGGAGGGGGGAGGGAGGGAACTGGTAAAAAAATTTTTAAAATGTATAATTAAATTTTTAATAAAAAAAAAGAAAAAACTGCATGAAAGATGTGGAAATCACCTAAACAAATAGAGTGGCCCAAATGTAAACTATGAATTAATGTTAATAGCAATGTATCAGCATCCATTCATTAAGTGTGAAAATATAGCACACTAATGTAGATGTTAGCAGTAGGAGAAATTGCAAAAGAATGAGATGGGAATGGAATAAATATATTGGTCTTTGTTCAGTCTGCTCAAGAACTCCACAAATTTAAAGACACATTCAAAATTAAATCTAATTAATTACAGAAAATGTATAGCAAATATAAGGAAGTCAGAGATGTTTCCAACAAACAGTGAACAGTGTTTGAAAATGAAAGGTTTTTGCAGTGGACTTCTTCCCCAAAGAGAAAAATGGTGGATGACACTCAATAGTTAGAGTCAATTAAAGGTGAAGAAAGCACAGGCCTAAGGTTAATATGACGAAGAGAGCTTCCTGAACAAAGAATCAGAAAGTTGGCTATGAAGAAAGTGCTGTTTTCTGTTATCTTTGTAATGGCACCAATTCAATCCCTTATTCTGTGTAGAATCAGGACTTGCCGTGTATCACACAATTTCTATGAACTTCTATTTTTCATTTTGCATGTAGTGGTAACAGGAAAGCTAAAACACTTAAAAAGAAAATACTTGTGAGCCAGAAACATAGTTCCATGCATGAAAGTGTTTGTCATGGAATTCTGAGGACCTGAGTTCAATCCTCAGATGCCACCAAAAAAACAGATGCTGCAGCTCATTGTGTTAATACCAGCACTGCCACTGAAAGATGGGAGGTACTGATAGAATCACTCAGAAGCTCACAGGCCAGTTGGACCTTGGGGTGTGCAGAATGGCAGAACCCACAAGAAACACCTTATGTCAACACATTGGAAGGAGAGAACTAACTCCCCAGAGTGTTTGTCTGATGTACATACTCAATGCCATGGAAGGCACATACATACCCACCCACACATACACACATACAGAGGAAAAGAACATATGTCTTAATGTTATTTATAGGTTTAACAGCAATTTTTTCATTTTTCCCCAATCATACAAGCTCAGTAGGTACCCCGGTCCTCTCCCTCCCTCCACCCCTCCCCAGTCACCCTTGTACCCTCCCGTCTTTGCCTTTCTTTCACTCCTCTCCCTTCCTCTCTCCCAGTGCTTCCCCTTTCCCCCCTTTCATCCCCTGGAGCATCCTCCTGTGTAAATGCCAAACTTCCTTCTGAGTCCTCCACTCAGTGACATAACCCAGAGACCCCCCCCCCACACCCGGTTTCCCCTTAGTGTGGGAACACTATTATGACTGTTAATCTCTTGCCTCTAAGGATCCTACTGCCGAGGCTGGAGAGGTGGCTCAGGGGTTAAGCCTCTGCCTGCAGGCGGAAAGTCCTGAGTTCTGGATCCTAGACCCCATGTATAGACGCCAGGCGGAAGCCGGGGCGGCCTGCATTTATGGTCCTGGTGGGCAGAGCCTGTGAATCCCGGGGCAGAGTAAACAAGGAGGTGGAGGCGTCCATGGTGGTTCCTGAATTCGTCCATGGTTATACACACACACACACACACACACACACACACACACACATACACATCGCACACACACACAACACACACAATTGAATAAATAATAAAAAATAAAAAAATAGAAAAATGTTTAAAAAAAAAAAAAAGGATCCTACTGCCTGTGATCCATGTTATACCCGGAAGGTCACCCATACATCAGTCATTGCGCAAGTCATGCAAAGTCTTATGGCTACGGTGGCCTTAACTTGTGTGGAGCATCTTGCAAATCGTTAGTCCTCTCCATCTTTAGGCTCTTACAATCTTGTGGCCCCCTCTTTCTCAAGTTTCCCTGAGCTTTAGGATGGGGAGAGATTTGGCTGGTCTGGTTCCAGGTTATCAATGCAGGGTCTTTGGTGTTCTGAACTATGGTTTGTTGTTTTCAGTTTCAGCTATTTTTAGAAACAAAATAGCAATGACAAATACAGTAGATACATTTGATGAATGCCTGAAATGTAGTGTGCAGTTATTTCATCTGAAGGGAAACAATCCTTGGAGTGAACAGTAAGGTTCATGAGACTCAAGAACTTTCTAGAAAAGTACCCTTCCTTTTCCCCTACAGATTCTTCACATTATCATTGCATTAACTTGTGGCAGAAGCACTCCAATCTCTGTCCCTGTAGCTAAACACTCTTTCTTGCCAGTCAGAACTCCATTTCACTTCCAAAAGGTCACTTGTCATTGGTCACGGGACTAGTTCATGAAAAACTCCTCACCTTAATTAACTCTTCAAAGATCCTACTTCCAAATAAAATCTCCTTCACAAGCCCTGGAATGAAAGTTTGGACATAACTGTACAGCATCACCCAGCAGTGATATGATGACCCACTAAAGGAGGTGTGGGATGGTTAATGACTGCAGGTGGCAAACCCTGTACAGAGATGACACACTGAGGGGTCAAAATTACACCAAAATAAACTTCATAAGTGGACGCCTGAGGCAGGAAAGCAAGCCAATATAAGAACAGATCATATCTCATATACCTAAAGCTAAATTGACGTGGAAGTTTGATATATGGTTCAAAAGACCACAAGACATAATGAGATAAAAGTCTGACAGTGATCACATGTATTCACTATTAATGTGCATTCTGTGTTTATTGTACATTTGAAGAATTCCTGGAAAGTTTATCTTAAGTTCTTCATGTATACTCTTTTAACGTGTGGATATAATAAATGGATATAATAAATGAGAGAGTGGGTAGCTCATGGTCAGAATGCAAATACAGTATTGTCTGAATTGCTTTAATACATATACATGATACCCATCACATAAGTTAAAATGTTCCTCAATGTGTGTCCTGTCAATTAAACTGAGACCAGCTTATGCTGCTATTTACTTTTGTGGATAACAAACTCTAACTGTGGGATATCACAAAAGACAGACAAAATAAGTAAGCTAAATCCAGTCACCACATGTATAAAAGAGCATGAAAAGATAGCCTAATATTTCAGCTATATTTCCTTAATGATTCTGAATATTTAATATACCTTTTTATCTTTTTAAATATAGGAAGTCAAATTCTACTTGAAAAGCAAATCGACAGTCTATCCATATCTTTGACATCTAATTCTTCAACTAACTTTGAAAATAAAGTCATATTAAAAGTTAGGTACAAAGGTGAAGCCTAATCCATTAGGCTGATTTATTCTCTTAATTAAACTTGTATTTCAGAGAGTGAGCGGTGAGTTCTATTTTACTTTAATATTCCATTTCTTTATTTCAAACCTATATTTAGGCTCTACTCATAGAATAAGTGTTAATGGTTAAGTTAGTATAATTCATGTCTTAGGTCAAACACTGTAGCAATAAAACTGCCTCACGTTTTAGATTTTAAAAAGGAAAGTAGGGACATGTAAATCCAACTTCTTGCTTGTTTTTCTAACCCTTTGCAACCTTCTAAAAATAGCTTCTAAATTGGTGTTGACTTTGTATGACTGGCAAAGATTTATAGGAATTAGATATATGCAACACATGTATGTATTTTGCATGTTAGGTGGGTATATATGCAAGGAAGGAAGGAAAGGGGAAGAAAAGGGAAAGGTAGCTTGTGAGGACCACCTTGCCTTAAATGATGTCTACCTTGTTTTATTTGAGACACAGTGTTTACTTATCTCTTATCTCTGACTTATGAAGTCTAATTTCCCAGGAATTCTCCTGTCTCTGCCTCTACAGAGTTCTAATTTTTTTCTTTTTCTTTTTTTAAACATTTTTTAATTAAGAGCTCAAAATGTACCTCCCCCTCAACTTCCCCCTTTTCTTCCCTATTCCAAGAGGGCACTTGTGTGTATTTATGCCTGTGGAAACCCAAGAGTGACACAGGGAATCGTTCTGGATTGCTCTACCTCTTTTACTTTGCTCTGAGTTTTCCCTGCTCTGCCTCTGATTTCCAGGGGATCTGGGAATCCAAACTTAGTTCCTTTTGCTTGTAAGGCAAATATTTTAATACACTGATTCATATTCCCAACCCATCATCCTGTCATTCCCTTTTTATTTACTTATTTTGTGTGTGTGTGTGTGTGTGTGTGTGTGTGTGTGTGTGTATCAGAGGGCACTGTGTGTCCCTGTGGAGGTCCCTGGATTGTCTTACTTCCTCTTTGATTTGTTCTGGAATTTCTCGTGCTCTGGGCCAGAAGTATAGGCTGCTGCCATTTCTGCCTGGTGCTTTTACATGGGGTCATATAGTTAGGTACAGGTGTCAACCTGATAGCTAAGGGTTAGAACTCTAGGCACATTTGTAGATAACTAGCAGTTAAGTCCAGAGCAAACCTAAAAAAGACTATCTAGTTGATGGGGAAGTCCCAATCCAGGGTGGTGGAACTAAGCCCTGGGCAGGCGAATGAAATGCAGATTGCTAATTGAAGAAGTAAACTTGGCCAGACATGCTGGTCTGGCAAATGGACATCCTTCTCTCAGCTGTTACATGGATAAGGTGTGACTACTTCCCTTGGTCCTTTGATGATGGTGCATGCTATCCTGCTAAGCTAGACTAAAACTGTAATTGGACAATTGTAAGAGTAAACAAACCTTGTTTCCTTAAGTTGTTTGATGGTGATTTTTCAACAATCATGCAGACTAGCCACAACACACAGGATCCAGGATCCAAACTCAGGACCATCTGCTTGTGCAGCAGAGGCTTAACCCGTGAGCCATCTCTCCCTTCCCATCCTGTAATTCTTAACCTTAAGATTTGAATCTTTGGAAAACATTGCAGGTCATCAAAAGATCATGAGTCTTTGTTGGTCTCCTTTGGTTACTTTTCAGAAACCCATCTGAGAAGTTTAGAAATTCATTTACTCTTAGCAGGTAATCTTTGCTGACTTAATGATTTGAATTTATGGGTATGAATGAAGAGATAGCTCAATGGGTAAAAGAACTTCCTTGCACAAGCACAAAAGGACCTGAATTTGAATTCTTGCACCCACCAAAACTAGGCATAGCTATAGTTCCACTGCTGTGGTGGGGAGCAGCAGAAATAAGGTGTTTGGTCCTTTCTTGCCCAAGAGCTTACATCTAGGATCAGCACATGACTCTGTCTCAAAGGAATAAGGCCAGAGTGAGAACAAGATACCTTATTTTATCCCCTGGGCTCCATGTATATACGTGGGTATGTCATCCATCCTCACACAGAGGCATATATCCACACAAAAAGATTGCTTCATGATTTTCTGACTTGTAATTTTCCTATGTTTTAAACTAAGGTTATCCCTTGACATTTTGAGCCCCAGATTTAAAATTGTTCTTACATTCTAGCTCAGCATGAGAGCATTCTTTTTCTCTTCAAATCTTGAGTAATGAATGAGTTAGACACTGTACCAGATATCTTACAATATGAGGAGCTGATATTTGGATATCACTCTAGGATTAAAACTGATCTGATTTATCATGATGAAAATGTTAAAGATGCTTCAGGTAAAAAGAGGTTGTGGGTTCTCAGGAAAGAATAGGCATATTCCTGGTTAGTTTAATGAACACTTACATGACTTAATAGAAAATATATTTCTAGAGCTCAAAGGCAACCCACAGAATGGGAGAAAATCTTCACTAACCACATATCTGATAGAGCTCTACTGTCCAGAGTGCACAAAGAACTTAGAAAACTAAACACAAAGGAAACTAATGGCCCAATTAAAAAATGGGCCCTAAATCTTAAAAGAAACTTTACCAGGGATGAAATTAAAATGTCTAACAAATATCTTAAAAAATGTTCCACTTCCTTAGCCAGGGAAATGCAAATCAAAATTCCCTGAATATCATCTCACCCCGGTCAAGATGGCAAAAATCCACAATACAAAACACACCAAATGCTGGAGAGGATGTGGAGAGAGGGAACTCTCTTACATTGCTGGTGGGAATGCAGGCTCATACAAACACTCTGGTGAGCCGTCTGGATATTCTTAAAGAAATTAAAGATTGAAATGCCATATGACCCTGCGATTCCACTTCTGGGAATAACCCCACATACCGCAAAAAATCACCTCGATAGCACAAGCATGACCATGTTCATAGCAGCACTGTTTACAATAGCAAAGTCATGGAATCAACCCAAATGTCCAGCAGTTGACGAGTGGATAAGGAAAATGTGGTACATCTATACAATGGAGTACTACTCAGCCATCAAATGATGAATTACTGGAATTTGCCAGGAAATGGATGTCATTAGAAACAACTATATTAAGTGAAGTATCCCAGACCCAGAAAATGAAGTGCCCTATGTACTCCCTAATAGGTGGATCCTAGTACCAAACCCACTTACCTACAGAAATTGTAAAGATTACAAACAGGAGGGATGGGGAAGGATGGTCCCACCAGAAACAAGGAGAGAGGGGACCATGTTACAGCAGAGAAGATAGGCCTTCATCAAGGACTGCAAGTAAGTAATGAGACATCTGGTTAATTTCACAGACTTTCGTTCCTGATCATTTACAACTGAGGGGGTATGATCTCACCAGAAGGGGAGGGCATATAGTCTAGCAGATAAAAAGTAACCATTTTGCAAATGGGTGATTGACCCCTCCCTCACTGTGGCTTCCTACTTTTATTACATCTACCTTTGAATGGGCTCTTATAACAAGACTCTAGTTTAACAGCTTTTTGTCTCTGGCCAGGGGTGACATACAATGCCCATCAGGATGGAGTGAAGGGCATTGCAGGAGCAGCAAAACTGCAAAAGAAAATCAACAAACCACAATCCAGAACTTCAGAGACTCTATATCAACCACCTAGAACTAGGCCAGACTAATCTCTCCCCATCCTGAAGCTCAGGGACATTTGCGGAAGAGGGGGCGCTAAGAGTGTAAGAGCAAAAGGATGGGAAGAGCAATGATTTGCAAGATACTCCACACAAGTTAGGGCCGAAGCAATCATAATTGGACTTTGCATGGCCTGCGCAATGTCCAACACACTATTGACCTCACAAAGTCTAGCATTTGCTAAAGGCACCAAGATCCTTGGAGGCAAGGGATTGACAGCACTAGTAGTGTTCCTATGCTTAAGGGGAACATAGGAAAGGATTCAGGGAAATGCCACTGGGTCCTTGTACATCAGAGAGGAGGGCCCAGAGGAAAGACTGGCATGCACATTAAAGGATTCTCCGGGGATTGGGGGGGAGGCACTGGGGGATGGGGAGGGAGGGGTGATAGGAGGGAGAGTAGGGGGGTTGGGGGGAGGAGAAAGGAGGGAGGGAACCGGTGTACCTACTAAGTTTGTATGAGCGGAAATAATAATTAAATGTTAAAAAAAGAAAATATATTTCTAGTTCCAAATCTCCAAACCTAGATTGTGCCATTCTTCTTAATCATCTAGAATATTAAAAACCTTTATTTTACTTCAAAGTGTTATTAAGAAGGAAGCTTATGATGGGTTTCAATTAGATAACAAAAAAATAAAAATCAAATAAGCAACGTAGATTGCAAATGAAGGAGCAACAAGACTGCTATTTGAGAGATACCACACAGCCATCTGTCTACCTCAGATAGAAACTGGAGTATGTAACGACTATATCAAGGTTCAATCTGACCAACCCTTGAGTTACTTTCAGAAATAGGGACTGAGGATTACTCACAGGAACAGGGATAATTCAAGGGCAGCTACATCACCAGAAAGCCACACCCCAGTGTGGGTAAGACTGATGGAAGCTGTAACCCTGGAGTTCTCTGCTGTATGACTTGCTAGGAGAGTCTCCTCCAGGCTTCTGCATTGATCCAGAGTCTCTTTCTGACTGCTGGACTGTCCTCTCTTTCCCTGGCTTCTTAACTGACCTGCTCAACAGTCTCTTCCCGACTCTACTACTCTAGAATCTCCTTGGAACTGACTTAAGCTGCTCAGCAGTCCCCCTTTATCTACTTGACTCACAGGAAAATCTTCTCCTGTAGCTGTTGTTTTCTATTTTCCGTGTCCTAGAGCGAGCCCCACTCTACAAGCTTGTAAGTTTCAGGAACTTTCTGAGCCGAAGGAACTGTTCCCTTACTGAGACTTCCTCCAGGAAGTCTCAACATCCTCTTTAGCTTAGACTGGAGGCAAAGTCTAAGATGGCTGCTCAGAGGGAAAAAAATGCCACGCAACAATGGGCAAACTTGACAAATGAGCAGATGGACAAATTGATTGGCTAAAGATGGTGTCCCATAGAGCAGCAGCAAAGCCATATTCTGCCTACCACTTCCTTAAGCAGGCTTCTTCCCTACTGTGCCCTCTATGGAATAAGGCAGACGTGGCATGAAGTCATTTATTACCTCTGCAGTGGCGGAGATTCATCTGCCACTGTGCTTGTAAAGTGCTCAGTGTCAGAAGAGAGATCCAGCCAGGTTTGAAACAAGCTACAGCATCAAAGGGACGTGGGAGGTTAAATTTAGTTTGAATCTGACATTATCTGGCAAAGTTGTTGGTTCATATAGTCTCATAAGGTACTGGTCATAAGATATAGAAAAGTTGAATGATTGAAAGAGACAAAATGTAGCATCAACATGGGTTCTTAAGTATCTCTTTCTTGTTCCTGCCAGTGGTTCAGCATCTTTTTAAGGAAAGTCTCTTGACACTCTCATGATGTTTGAGATAAAGAACTGCTTTCTGAAATCATGTCTTTGCATTACCAAAAGACCACGGAGCTGTAAGCTTCGGGTTATGTTCCTTGCTGTAAAAATCTTCCTTGACTTCCGTTCACAAAGATGTTTGAGCTGACAGGTGACTTGGATTTGTGTCTCTATTCTGCTGTACAAAATACTGAGCCCCTTTAATTTATTTTTTCACTATTAAAAGAATTCTGGTTTTCAGCAGTAAATTCTGAACATTAGCATATGGAACATTCTGGTCCTTGCTAATGAGGTATACCAAGGTACAGTCCTTTCTTCTGCTAAGTTTTATTTTTACAGCATTATTTTCATGTCAGAAACATTCTCATCCTGGCTGCTTGCAGGCTTTGCCTTGCCACTTTCTATTTTCCTGTCATCTCCTTTCATTTTTTTCACATTTGTTTTTTCTCCTATGTCTAACCATATTGCTTCAAAGCTATTCCCCCATTCACACTTGGTATCTTGTCCTTTTAAAGCAATGGGTTTCTGCTTTATTTTTTGGTGAGTGGTTTTCAAACATAGAAATGGTTTTCAACTTTAACCATTGAAGATTTTTTTGTTTTGTTGTTGTTGGTTGATGGGCGGGGTGGGTTAAGTTGGTAACAGAAAATAAGCTTGAAAGACTGGCTTTGTAGAGATGGGAGATTGTTTAAATTCTTAGTGTATAACACTAAGCCTATAAGCCCATCTGTAAGTACCCACTGGACTCTATTTCCACATGACAACAAGCAGGAGAGGCTTGCTACATTGGGGCAAGAAGGATGAGGCACAAGGAGGGGACAGTTTGTAACCTCGGGCCTGTTTTAGTTAGACAGATCCAGAATAAGGCAGTTCATTGAATACTACCTAAATGTGTAAAAGTACAATGAGGTTGAACATATGACTATCTATTGGTTCTTACAAGTACAGGGCCACATACTTATTAAGAATGATGTTGGTAGTTATAAACACTTGTGATAAAGAAACTCAATAAAAATGTTTAATAAACATGGAAAAGATCATTAAGTAAAATCATTAATGTCGCATGAGGCTTGGGCTTGTTAAGATGTGTGAATTTCTTTTCTCCCTCTCTCTCTCTCTCTCTCTCTTGTCAGCTTCCAATAGTCTTTTCAAATAGTCAGTTGTCTCTCTAACTTTGCTTCTCCCTGTGTACCTGCCTCACTATCAACACTCTTTCTAGTAAGATGGATGAGTTCCCTTAAAGTCAACTGCTACTTGTGATTATCTCTCTACTAGCTTCATATGTAGTTTCTCTGTTCTAAACAAGAATCTAGATCTAAAATTTAATGTTTCTGAACATGGCTTTGAGCTGTCCGATTTAGGTTAAAAGTTTGTAATAGGTCTGATATACAACAGGTATAGTGTACAAGAAATCAAATGGAACATAGATTTTATCATAGGAATATGAATAATTGGTGATTGATATTTTTCTTCTTTGTTAGAAAAAAATCATGTGGGAAATCCTCAGACAAGCAAGATTAACTAATATCTTTAATATATAATTCTCAGATCCTTTAATACATGCATAATCATTGTAAGCATTCAAATGTGTGATGTAATATTCTGAATTTATCTGTCTGAAGATCTTGTTTAGTTTTAAAAGAAACTCATGGTATATTCTCAGTTTTGCATTTGGAAATTTATTGTTCATTTTCAAGAGGAATAATAAGAAGAAAGCATCTTCCTATTTTTAATGGAAGTTTATGTAAGTGTGAATTTGTTTGTTAATTTATTCAGCATCTATCAAGTACTTTTGTATGGGAGGCTCAGTCTGAAGCCTAGAAGAAAAAAAGACCAAAATTTATATAGTACACAGATCATATTAATAGTGATTAGTTCTGAGCAGTGCACTCATGCATATTTCTTTTTTTCCATTTCTTTGTGTGTGGAGTGGTATCATGTGTGTATGTGTGTTCACACATGTAAGATGGCACATGTATGGGGGCTTCAGTGTGCTTACTTGTCTGTGCATGTGTATGGAGTCCCAAGTTTTATTCCAAGAAACATCCTTGATTACTTATTCTTTCTGGGATAGAGTTTCTAATAGAAACTAGAGCTTGTCAATAAGGCTAAATTGGCAAGCAAGCTTTCTGTGGAGAATCCCAGTCTCCTCCTTCTAAGTTGGAATTACGAGTATGCTATTAGACCATCCAAAATTTTATAAGGAATCCGAACTCTGGTCCTTTTTCTTGTTCAGCAAGCACTTTAACCAGTAAGAGATCTCCACAGTCCTCATGCATTTTTTATTTGAAATATAATCATTATTACTCTTTTTTATTTGTAATTCATTTATTTTTATTTTTTGTATATGTGAGTGTGTGAGTGAGTGTGTATGTGTGTATGTGTGTGTGTATGTGTGTGTGTGTGTGTGTGTGTGTGTGTGTGTGTGTGTGTGTGTGTGTGTGTATGTGTCTGTGCACCAGAGGGCAGGCACTATGTGTGTCTATGCAGGCCTAAGTGCTACATCCTATGATTTGCTCTGGAGGTTCCCAGGTTTCACCTTCCAGGGGCAGAAATACAAGCGACTGGCATTTTTATGTGGGATCTGGGATCTGAACTCAGGACTTTCTGCTTGAAAGGCAGACACTTAATCCCTGTGCCATCTTTCCAGCTCATCTCATTCTTTTCACTAAAGAAAATAATACTTTTAATTGAATTATTTCCAATAGAAGAAACCTAGAAAATAATGCATTTCTCTCACTAGTTAGGATGCCTATACTTATAAGGTCACCAAGTGAGAACGAGTTTATGTTGGAAGTATATGAGTACCACACATTGTAAAACTGTCAACTGTCTAGCTTAGGCTGCTATAACAGTACAGAGGAGGTGTTGTGACTTACGTACAAGGAAACTTATTCATCACAGTTATGAAGATCGAAGTCCCAGATCAAAATACCAAGAGATATGATGTTCATTTAGGACCTACTTCCAGTTTTATGGACACCTGTTCTCAGGATGCCCTCACACTGGGGAAAGATAATAAGACATTTCTTTGGGATGTCTTTTGTAAGGACGCTAATCTCAGCTTCATTGTCCTTGGTGGGAGGTTTTGCAGACCACCTGTCCTCTAAGTAGCACATAATCATTGTCCCCTTGATGTCTCAGCATCTCTGGTCTCCAAAGGGCACCTGCAAAAACTGAGGCCATTAACATTGTGCTACACATGGAAGAGAGGTTGATCAATCTCCACACTTCACTGAGTATATTCAGACATTATTGTTTGCTAGGGTGGAGGGGTTCATGATACTCCAAACCATTCTGAGGGTCTTCAGGATGTTGAGTTGCTGGGAGAGGGGCAAGCTTCAATGGCATAATCACTGAGTTGCCCTGGCTCAAGTCGGTAACTGTAACTAACTCATTGGTTCACCAAACTGCACTGGAGTGGGATCATATCTCTATCCTGTCATTAGTGTCTTACCTGGGATGAATAGATGTTTGACTTCCCAGAAAACATTCATGTCCCAGGAGCTAAGAATGCCTTCTTTTATAGGACTGTTGATGGGAATAATTTGATTAACATATGCATGGGAACAAGTAAAGACCATCTCCAATAAGAATGAACAAAATCTACATATTTAGGCTTGGTATATGCAAGAGGTCAGTCCCATCACTTAGACATGGATCCTAGTCTAAAAACAAGCACATGTTTTGTAACATTCAGACAGCAGCAATAAACAATTGACAGTAGTAAGTGATAGTATTGACTCACCATTTCAAAGGCTTCAGCTCTTAGGCCTTGTCTCCACTGATTCTCAACCAATGTTAAAGGAGATCAGGAGGGTGATGGAGGGTCCTGGGTTTTACATAGAGTTAAGTATGGGGAAGCTGTGCAACTTACCTACTAAGTCCATGTGGTTTGAGTCCCAGAACTGATTGCCACAGGTAAAGTCAGAGCGTGCGCACATGTGAGCATGTGTGTGTGTGTATGTGTGTGTGTGTGCACACGTGTGTGATGAGCATGTGCACATGGTATCCACAACACATCTAGAGGCTGGAGGTCAACCTGTAATTTCATTCTTCAGGAATCATCCATTATTTTATTTTTGTTTACTTATTTTGTTTTGCTAAGACAGAACCATCAGGAACTGGAATTTACTGATTTAACTAGACTGACTTGTTGGTGATTCCCAGAGATCCTTCTGCACTCCTCTTCCTCCCCCAGGTCTCATGTGGGGTTATAAGTACATGCTACTGGTTTTTAATGTGGACTCTTGGGACTGAACTCAAATTCTTATACTTGTGCTGCAAGAACTACATTGACCTAGCTGTTACCCCCTTCCCATCTATTTTTACATGTACTCTTGACTATTCTTGATTCTGTATGATACCTCACACCTGTGAGCATAAACTACATTTCATTTTGTCTAAAAAGTCAGAAAATGACTGCTATTGTTTCTATCACTCACATTACATCCTTAAAGTTATTTTTTGTTAGCGTATCCTGCGTTTAATTAATCTTGAGTGTATCTTCAAATCAACCTTCAACTTCTGTCAGTACTCCATGTTTAAACACTGTGATATCTTAACAAATTATTATGCATAAAAATGAGACCATTGTAAGAAGAAAAAGGCAAACAAAGCTGCCTCCGTCCTAGACATCAGTATCCCTTACATGGAGGCTCTGCTCTTCCGGGAAATAGCAACAAGGACTTTACTTGGAAATAAAGGAGCTAAATTAAATAAAGTATTTCTGATAAAAACCATGGACATCTTGGTGGCTTAGGAACAAGGAACACATGTTAGAGGGAAATCAAGTGAGACCAAGGGATGCAGGCAGCAATCACTGGGCAGCCTGGATTGCTTTCTTGATGCAGAACTGAAACCTAAACATCAGCCATCCTGTGGAAAAAGAAACTGTTCCAAACACTGGATTTCAAGCAGTCTGCTGCAATAAATTGAACAGATAATAAAGGAATGATGTAACAATTCTCATGGGCCACCAGATTTAACATATGCTAGCCTTATGCTGCCTTTTTTTGCAATTATTTTTTCAAAACAAGAGGTCATGATTCATAAGTGTCATGTTGACTGCTTTTCAATGTTCAGTTTCATTGCAGCTATGATGTAAAAATAACCTTAAACTAACATGTGTCTGATATTTTACCACAAGTTTGTTATCAAGATAAAATGTTATGCACTAATAGAAAAAAGAAATAAACACCTCAAACTTTGAAATGGCCCCGTCTCCAGTTTTATAAAGACAGCATGTACAGATGAAAGTATAATTATTTATGGCCTTCAATGAGGAGTTTATATATCTATGCTTTGTAAGATCTTTGCAATCTCACAATCTCCAGAAATGATGTTATGGTATAGCTATTCTATTTTTAGATTTTGAGGAAATTCTGGTTTCTGTGACCACTACACTATTGAACATTTCCACTGACAGTATGAAAGGGTCCCTGTGCCCACATCCTTTCTTTCTACTTTTTTTTGAAGCTTTATTTATTTTATGTGTGTGCATGCATGTGTGTGTGTGTGTGTGTGTGTGTGTGTGTGTGTGTGTATCAGAAGATGATATGTGTCTATGTGAAGGACCAAAGGTTACTTTAGGAATCATCTGGATTGCTTCTACCTCCTTTTTGCTTCATTCTGGGATTTCCCAGGCTCTGCCCACCAGGGCCGTAATTGCAGACCACTGCCTTTTCCACCTGGTGATTTTATATTTTGGACCTGGGGTCCAAACTCTGCTTGTAAGGCAGAGTCTTAACCTTTGAGCCATCTCTCCAGCCCAGTCTACATCCTCCTGATGCTCATTATCATTTGCCTTTTCAGTTCTAACACAGCAGCATATCATATGTTTTTCATCTGCATTTCTGTAATAATTAGAAAAATTGAATATTTTATGTATATGTCTTCTTTATAGTTTGCACTTAACTTTTGTTTTAAGAAGTTATTTTAAATGTTTGTGTATGGAAACATAGATAATGCATTTTACTCTCTCTGAATTCAGTAATGGTTGAATAGTATAAGGTCAAGAATGCTTCTGATTTTCACTTTTACAAACAATTGATGAGCTTTGTACAATTCTTTGGGCACATGTGGTAGATTTTCTATAGAAGCAACATGCTACTCTATAGGAGTAGACATGCTACATTTTATTCATTCATAGGTCTCCTTACTATCACATATTGCAAAGTGCTGCATAGCCCCCAGCAGAAGATCAGAGATCAGAGAGCCAACACATGATGAAGCTTCCAGTACTTAAAACCTAGTACATATGATGAAACATCATTATTAGTTGTCATTTTATCAGTTATAGTTTTTAAAATTTTAATCATTATATAAAAACATAAAAGTACATATATATGGTATCATTTGTGTCACAATATATGGATAGATTATGTAATATCTACATTAGATTAAGCATATCTATCCCTTAAACATGGATCATGTCTACCTTCTATTATGTGTGTTTGCATGCACACACATTCATGGATATGTGTGCCATGGTATAAATATGGAGGTTCGGCATTGGTTCTTTCCTTTTACCTTCATGTGGGTTCCTGGTTTTGAACTTGGGACACCAGTCTTGCATGAGTCATTCATATGTGGTGCAAACATCCAGAATTTTTGCTCCTTACTTTTGAAAATGTGTGATGTATTTTTATCTATAGTCACCTTACTGTGGCAATGAGGCTCCGGAAGTTCTTCTTTTCCCCTAAATGCAGTTGCACCCATTGATTACCTTTCCATACCAACACCCTCCCTGCTGCTCACCCTAGCCTTTGGTAGCTATCATTTCTACTTTCAACTTCTCTGAGACACTTAATCTCAATAAGCTCACCCAGAAGTTGTCTTTCAGTACCAACCGTGATGTTGCAAATGATGAGATTTTATCCATTTTCAAGACTTTAGTGTTTCTCATTGCATACATGCATCAATAATTCCTTTTTTAAATTTATGTCTACTTAGTGCACAAAATAATGAGTTTCATAGCTCATTATTGCACTGATACTCTTTGATCAAGTCAGTACCCTATTGCTCTGTCTGTTCCCTGTCCCCATCCTGTTTGGTTTCTAGCCACATAGTCTCCCTTCCACCTTGATATCTTTAAAAAATATGGATTCTTCAAAGCAGAGAAGATATACAATATTTGTCTTTCTGAGTCTAGCTTATTGTGTTTTATATGATGAGCTCCATTTCCATTTACTCCTTACGTATTACATGATTTTTTCCTCATTTTTAATTCATGAATTTAAATGTGTGCGACCATACACAAGCACACACATGCACACACACACACACACACACACACACACACACACACACACACACATGTATATGCATGTATATGTGTGGAGGATGTCAGAGGACAATATTGGGGAGTCAGTTTTCTCCTTCCACCATTACATGATGTGATGACTAGATTCCAGTGTCAACTTAATATTGCTTATTCTTTTGTGCACAGCTGTTAACAATCAATGGTTGGAGCAGCCTTTGAGCAAGCCTTAAGTGATTGTTTAATTGATATGGAAGACCCAGCCCATAGTGAGTATTTCTTTCCAGTAGGGGACCAGATAAAAGGAAGTGCAAAGGTGAGGGACTCACTTTTCCCTTGTCTTGTGCTGTCTTGTGTGTGAGTTCTATTACTGGTGCATTGCTGCCTTCGTTGCTTTTGCTACTGCCGCCTCCATTCGTCGCTGATGTCAGAGTTTGGCCTTTTCAGCCTTGTTGTTGTTCTTGCTGCTGCTGCTAGAGTCTATTCTCATGGATGGGCCTTGCTGCTGTTCCTTACTGACATTATAATCCAGATGTTCTTTTCTGATGTCACAGTCCAGCATCTTGAGACTGGCTGCCATCCACCCCCACCCCCCCAACACACCGAGATTGGAGCCCAGCCTCTTCAGCCCTCCAGCATAATTGAGACTGAAGACATTTCTGGGATCCTGAGATCTTGTGAGACACTGAGCTCAAGAACAAGGCAGCTACAGTAGGCTACTTTAAAGGACATTGCTTTTATTTAAGAATTGATTTATTAAAATTATAATTTTATATATATGTATATATACATGTATATATATATATGTATATATATATCCGCCATCTGGCCAGACCAATTTTATTCTTCATTATGACTATTACATTGGTAATGTATACTTTCCACTTTTGTCTTTCACGCACTTTTTTAAAATATCAAAACTTTATTATTTCAAAAGATTTAAAATAGGAGCACATAGTACAAATTGTTGTGAGGGAAATAAAATTCCTGCACTCTCTTGATGCTTTCATGTTTTCAGATGAATTTCAGCTGTTTAGAGTTTTCTGCATCTTACAGTCCCAGGATGAAACTCTCGTGATTCTGCTGCAATATCTCAGTATGCTGCTGAATTCCATTTGTTCATATTTTGAGTAGAGATTTTGCTTGGGTTCATGAGAAACATTTCCATATCAGGTGAAAAGTATCAGGTGTTCTGTTTCACACTTGCTTTCACTCCTTCCAGACAAAGTCTCTGATTGAACCTAAAACTAGGCTGTTTGATTAGCAACCACACTGATTTAATCTGTACTTCTAGCTTATAACCATGCCCAGGTTTTTACATAGGTGATATGGATTTGAACTTGGGTCCTCATGCTTGTGCAATAAAGTCTTATCCACTGAACCATCATTCCAGCCCAATATATTTTTTAATTGAGACTTTCAAGGTTTTGTGATATTCTATCTTATTGTTTTTAATTTGTGTTGATAGGCTAGTTCCCAGGCCAGTGTTTGGGCAAGTATGCGGAAAGTCATTAAGGGAATTTCTAGATTGTTGCTCAGGTTCTAAGTTCACTAGCCAATCATCTTTGTCTGCATCTTTCAGGATCTTCTGATGCATTCTTTTTGTTCTTATTCCTCTTTGTCGTCTTTCTCATCCTTTAAATTCCATGTGCTATCTCAGCATTCAATGTATTAGTTTTTTCTCTGAAAAATGAGCATATTTTTGTACCTCAAATCTCTGTATTCATCTTCACCAATTATTTTCCTCAAGCGATGGAGAAAGAATGTGAAATCTGCCCATCCAAATAGAGTTGGTTTCAGTTTTAAATCAAAAAACTTCTGGAAGGCTGGCTGCTTTATCTTCTTGAGCTTTCTTGTTAAATGTCCTAAATTGGATTCCAGTGGTTTCTTGATCTTCTTCTCTAAAGTCCAAGAACCATTGTAATGACAAACTGCACTCTTAAAAAGGCAAGCCTCCTGTAGAAATATTATTTAGCTTGTCATTCCTCACAGTCAAGGAGCCAAGTATCGCTCCACTTAGGTTCCAGTCTGAGCTAAGAATTGATTTACAGGTAAGATGAAAGATAGTTATACTGTTTTGTCATTGGTTGCTGGGAAAAGCTATTGTCACATGTGAAAGAAGATGCTGAACAAATGGCATGCCCGGGCATCTTATCCATGATGCATGGAGTATTTCTCATTAAGCCAATCTCCATTCTCCACAGTCACAGGATCATTTCTACATATTGCCATTGTCGCTTTGTTCTGAGAGTCACAAATCCTTAGTTCTCCAGGAAATTACCATTTTAAGTGTGTAATAAGTTTTCATTTTAGCTGCTGGACCAAATGCCAGGTGTTTGATACAGAATGTATAGATGGTGATAACATCTTGAAAGATTGTCTATAAAATGATAATAAGCAAGACAGGAATGTTAATGATGAATGCTCTTATGACTCGTTTCCAGATGTACTAAAGAGAAATTATGGAAATCCAAATGGTATATATACGAAATCTTGAATTTTGATTGACTCATAAAAGTCAAATGACTAGCTTCAGGTGTGTAGAGTGGTTTTTTTTTTTTTCTGTTTTCCGTCTCAAGAAGCCCAATAAATGAGGTGACTTGCAGTGCTAAAACTCCCTAAGCTAGAATGTATCTAGACATGTATTTTGAAGATGATATCTTATATAAAAGGAATGGAGGATTTTGAAAATCAGTCCTTTCTTTATATTCCCCAAACTGAAAGTCTGATAGGCTGAGTGTTCACAAGGAGACACTTAGGTGTAACATTCTTTTAGAGACGTCTGAGAATCTGGCTTCAAAGCATAGCTTAGACAAGTTTTATTTCTACATTTTAGTAGACATCAGTGTTCTGTCATAGTACTCCTGCAGCAATGTGCACATGTGCATATATCAAGTCTCATAACTTTGATAATTCTGTTGTTTCTTTGAAGTCATAAGTCTCCTGTATGCTTTTCAAAACAAATCTTACAATAATTACTTAAGGTCTTTCTCCCCAATACGTCAGATTTTAAAAAAATCACAGCCTTAGCTTCTGCCTGGTAAAGCACCTGTTTGTTTTCTGGTCTGAGTGTTATCATTGTCGCCCATATTTTCATTGCAAGTAGATTAGACTTTCAGTTAAAAATAGAATAAACCTTAGGTTCTTCTGTGTAAATACAATGGAAGAAATATCTCTCTCCAAATTAAGAGCCATAATGCAGGTCCTGACTTTGGTGTGAAATGTCCATCAAATTGCTCTGTCACCTGGATTTCAAGTCCTTATTGCTGCTGTGTTACAATCTCTCTAATGAGAGACTTTTTAGTTAAGGAGTCTTGTGGGCAAAATGAGAAGCAGAATCACTTTATTGTGGTTTCTGAACCGAGCAGTTCTGAGAGCCAGCAGGGATTCCTGTCTGTCATGCTTTAAATGTGAGTTGTCCCCCGTAGGCTCATATATTTGCATTATTAGTTAGTGTTAATATTTGGTAAGGTCATGGCAACTTTAGGAGGTGGAGCCTTGCTGGAGGAAGGCACATCACATGGGACCATTGAGGTTGGTTATCCCTCCCTCCTTCTCCCACTTTACATCCTCCTCTAGCACCCTGATATAGCAGTCTGCAGTTTGATCTTGACCTCTGTGATGTGTGCACTGGCCTAGGCCACTTCCAGCTTCTGCTGCCTGCCATGCCTTTCCTAGCATAATGGACTGCATCTCTGCTCTGGAACCATAAGTCATATAAGTGTTCCTTTCACCCCTTATGTTACTTAAGCTTGAGTGTTATCTCACAGCAGCAGGAGTAATAACTGTGACACTGTTTATGGGCTAAACAGTTCAGAAAACAAAGCATTCTTTTCTGACTTTGTGTTGAACCATATCTGGGTGTTGGCAGAACAATTTACCTTCAGTGTCATCTAGTCTCCAACCCTAGTCAATTCAACAATGTAGGACCTCTGACCGGTGTTGTAAGTTGGTCTACATGTTCAGGTTACCCATTTAATACCTGTAATCCTTGAAGTATCTTCCACTCTGGTGAATTTCCTAATTGATGAGGACTGCTCGGCTCAGCGTGTTCCTATCCTGAAGCCTGCAGTTAACTGCAACAGGTCAACATGTTCTCTGATGATTAGAAGACAAGTTAATGCAGGTGGAGAGAACAAATCACAAGAACCAATAATAGATCATTAGTATTTCTCAACAGCAAAAATTCTTGGCAATGTAATTGCTCAACTTGTTCATTTCTTTCTCTTTTAAGGTCTTACCAAAAGATGTAAATACAACCTTTAAAATTCATGTTAATCCTAATAGGATATATTGACTCCTCCCAGTCTCCTCATACACTGAAAAGGCAAAAAGAGCTCTGTCTTAGTTTCATGATTTCATTACTGTAATAAACCCCTTATTCAAAGAATGTAGGGGCACAAGGGAATTTTTCTTCAGTACTAGTCCAGGGTATCACTTGTCATGGTACAGGTGTTACCAACTGGAACCCAGGAAAATGACCCTACAATAACCTAAGTCAAGAGCAGAAAGGACAAATACCTCATACTTACTTTCTAGCTTACCAGCCCTATCAAAGACCAATTAGTTCTGTTTCTTTATTTGTTTGCCCAAGGACTAGTTAAAGGATAAGCCTTCTCACATCAAATTTATAATCAAAATAATCTACTACAGATGTGCTTAGAGGCCGGCTTGAAACTCAAAGGGGCATCCAAAGGCTCACTACCCAAGTGTCAAGTTAACAGCTGAAACTAAATGGTGAAATTCCATTGAGAAAAAATATGGGTCACAATGAGATTATAACATTTTCCAGAAGCATTACCATAATAAAATTTTTGCAAGTTTTCAATAATTTAAAAAATGGGCCTAATAAAGGACCTAACATTATGATTTGGTTTAGGACATGATTTCATATGGAAACTGATTTCTCAAAAAAATCACAAAGCACCTTGACTTGGCACAAAGCAGTTTCTTTAACTAGCTTTTTCTCTTCTAAAGTAGGATACAACTTAAGTTTATCATTTCTGATGTCCAGATTTAGGGTGTAATTGTAAATTTCACTCTGTAAGTCTGATGAAGGTTATTCATCATTGGGAAAGCAAGAAGAGTCTTGAAAGCAATATCCCATGATGCAAAAACAGTCATTACAAGGTTTACTTTTGCTGTGGAAGAGCAGAAATAAACTGGAAAAAGAACAAGTTACAAATATGATCATTCTCTTTCTTATCTGTATCCAGTATTATTATATGACTATGTTATTGCTAAGATTATCAAATGCTGAAAACTAGATGTGCACTGTTTGGTCCGACCAGGGGTCTTTATTTGATGTAAGTAGAGTAGATGGATGCTGGTACTGATTTTAATACTGAGAAAAAAGTAATATTTAACTTCCCGACAGTTCTGAGCAAACTGATAGCATCCATCTATAGCAAAAAGGGGGTCTTCTGCAATATTTCCCTTCTTGTGTGAAAGGAAAAAGCAGTCATGTGAGTAAGGGATCTGGGGACATTTTTAAGGGAGGAGAGGCAATCATCTGCATTGTGAGAGAATCAAATTTTACATTAGAAGGATTAATCAAGCGGTTTTGTTTTGAAGTGTGAAGATGCAGGGTTTCCTGTTGATAGAAAATTTAGATTCCTGACTATTTTAAAGTCACACATATTTTACCCTCCTGGAAGCAGCGAGGTCAGAAATGGTTACTTATCACTTTCATCTATGCTGCTGATCTTTCGAGGTGAGGAAACAACTCTAGGGACAACTTTCCTGTCATGTCCTCTGAACACTAGAAATGCAGCTGATATACTGCTGTCAGTAGCCACAGAGGAACCTAGCTCACCGTGTGTGTGTGTGTGTGTGTGTGTGTGTGTGTGTGTGTGTGTGTGTGCCAATGATGGCCCAATGGTGACATCAGAAATCATCACACATTGCTCTTCCACCTTATTGCTTTGCCTTCCAGGGACATAATTATAGTCCATCACCATTCCACCCAGCATTTTTATGTAGGATATGGGGATTTGAACTCAGGTCCTTTTGCTTGCAAAGCAAAGACTTTAGCAACTGAGCTATCTCCTTAGCCCTTGCAATATTCTTTAAAACTGGAGAAATATGTGTCACTAATTCAATGTGTTCTGTAACACTGAATTTTATGGGAGAGAAATAGTTTAATTTTTATTCATATAAGGAGTCAGAGATGTCAGAAGATAGAGATTTGTCCAAGTTGATCCAATGATTCCAAATTTATTATTGTTCATGCTTCATACAGTCCATTTATCTTAATTATTTATATGTTTATCACAGATGTTGCAATCGATGTCAGAGTGGGCTGTAATTCTACTTTATCAGGAGGATGAGACAGATGAATCATGTTTGACCTAATGAATGATACTCTGTCTTAAGATTTTTAAAAAAAGTCAAAAGAAGGTTAGAGGGTGGAGCCTGGAAATAAATTCAGTTATTAAGGTGTTTGACATCCAAGAACCCACATAAAATGTGAGGCATGGCAGTGTGCATTTCTATTCCCTGCTGAAGATTGACAGACACACGGAAGGCAGACACAGGAAGAGACCGTGGGCTCCCTGAAAGCCAGTCTAGCTTAAGAACAGTGATCACAAGCAGACAGGCAGAAAGGCAGGGGGAGAGGGATGGATTCGCAAAGGGAAGGGAGGGTAGGAGAGAAAGAGGGGCAGGAGGGAGGAGGGAGGAAGGGGAAAGCAGAGACAACTACTCATAAACTAGAAAAATAAAATAAAAAATAAAAACCTGTGAACTATTTGTTCACTGAGAGAGCCTGTCTCAAAAATTAAAGTAGAAAGAAATTAAGAAAGCACCTAAATTGACCTGTGACCACCACATATTTGTATACACATGTGTATGTGCACCTACTCTCTCTCTGTCTCTCTCTCTCTGTCTCTCTCTCTCTCTCTCTCTCTCTCTCTCTCTCTCTCTCTCTCTCTCTCTCTCTCTCTCTCAGTGCATACAGATGGCAAAAAAGTCAAGGACCAAGAATCAGGGATACAGTTTAGTGACAGAGTATTTGTTTAGCACAGTCAATGTCCTAGTTCAATCCCAGGTGTACACACACACACACACACACACACACACACATGTTACCCAAAGAACTTTCATAGGAGTTGCAAACATTGGCTTTACAGGCTCCTGAGATGACCCAAACCTAAGGGTAAGGTCATGTAAGGTTACAGTTATTTGATGATATGATCATTATTTTTCTCCATAGAGACAAAGCAATGGTATTTAATTTACAAAGAAGATGGGCATACAAAACATAATCCACACATTTGCAGAACAGATAAAAGAAAGTTGCTTTTCACTTTTATTAACAAAATGTGTGTTTGCTAGTGGATGCCAGATTAGAGAATTAAATCAGCCAAATACAATGTGCTTGTTTCTCACTGTACTCAGTACAGATTTTAAATGGGTCAAGCATCTCTGTGACACCAGAAGATGTATCTATCTATATTGTTGAATATCAAGCTGCTGATGTAAAAATCCCAGTTACTCAAAGACCATAACTTTGGAAATTCAGCTGGATTTGGAATTAAAAATAAAAGATAAAAGTCCTGGAAAAAGTGAATCTTTCACTGTAGTCCTCATGCTGCCAGAAACTGACCTTGTGATCTGACTTGGGCTCTCCTTTTCTACTTTTTACAATAGATCATATACAACTCAAAACTTTGGCAATGCATGTGTGCCATCCATATCATTGATGAGCAAACATGGTTCCTTTTTCCTGTGTTGATTTTAGCGGCTTTTTAATACATCTAAGAGGAGAAAGATGTTCTTTGAGGACACTCTCCGAACATATTCTCTGACAAAAGATATTAATGTAGCAATAAAAAACAGGACATTATGTAAGCATCTATAGTCAATCCACCTTATTGTAGATTCTCTGTCGGCAAATGGGTCAGCTTGTTGAATTTTATTTTGTAATTCCCAAAGTAATGCTTATGGCTCTCAGAAGAGCCAAAGCTTGAATCTCCTGATGCACCTGTTTTTCAACTGAGGTCAAACAAGGCAATACTCTGTGTTCTTATTTCAGATTTCACATAATAATAAGGATCTGCTTTGTGCTCTATTTGATGGGATGTTCTTCCCTACTTTTTGTGCCTTTGTGGCACCTTAATGTAATAAGTGGCTTCCAAGCACAGAACATGGGTTCTTAGTGTTCCTCAGATTGCAGATGCTCTAAGGTAACTGGTGTGGAAATCATATTTGTTAGGTAAGTTTCAGACATGAATTATAGTGCTGTCAATCTCAAGCTTAATATTAATGAATCAACACTATATATTGTATAAAGTGTCCTTAAACAGAAACATCTCCTAAGTACAGCTCTACGCTGATTGACTGATGAAGGTCTTGGCACCAGAAACCCCCCAAAACATAATTCTATATTTTCCATATAGATGATGACTCTGCATTCAATCATTTTACATTTGCAGTGGCTATAGAACATAATCACCAAGAATGTTAGATTCAATTGTGCACAATAAAATGTTTAAACTAAACTTTTTATTAATATCATGATTTTTTTTTATTTCCACTCATACAAACTTAACAGGTACACCGGTCCCCCCTCCCTCCAACCCCCTATCCCCTGTGCTCCCTTCTCCTCCCTCTTCCCTCCCCATCGCTCAGTGCCTCCCCCTCCCATCCCTGGAGCATCCTTTAATGAGCATGCCAAACTCTCCTCTGGGTCCTCCTCACCAATGAGGTGCAAGGACCCAGTGGCATTTCCCTGAACCCTTTCCCGTGTTCTCCTTAAGCATAGGAATACTATTGTGGCTGTCAATCCCTTGCCTCCCAGCATCCTAGTGCCTTTAGCAAATGCTAGACTTTGTGAGGTCAATAGTGTGTTGGACATTGTGCAGGGCATGCAAAGTCCAATTATGATTGCTTTGGCCCTAACTTGTGTGGAGTATCTTGCATATCATTGCTCCCCCCTTCCTTGTGCTCTTACAATCTTACCGCCCCCTCTTCCGCAAATTTCCCTGAGCTTCAGGATGGGGAGAGATTAGGCTGGCCTAGTTCGAGGTGATTGATATAGAGTCTCTGATATTCTGGATTATGGTTTGTTGATTTTTTTTTCAGTTTTGCTGCTCCTGCAATGCCCTTCACTCCATCCTGATGGGTATTGGATGTCACCCCCTGGCCAGAGGTAAAAACCTGTTAAATTAGATTTTGAGGGGGCACTCACTAAAGCTCATTACATTTTGTGGTCTAAATACCTATACTTATAATCTTTTCAAAATATCTGTATTTTTCTGTTTGGTATAACGGAGCATGCATTTCTCCCAAGGACCCCAATATTATGCTGGAGATTATGATTAAGGGAATGAAAAATGTACATTTAGTAATTCAAAATTTATTGATATTGTCTTATCTAGAAGATGATGAATATAACCTTATCTTTTTATCTTTCAACTGGATTGCAGAAAAAAAACAGAAGAGAACTTATTTTCACTAAATTCTGTATCTGTTTGTTTTTCAAACATTTCAGTAAAATATTACCATTCAATTGATGAAAATGTAACACTTTGTTACATTGAAATTAGTTTTTCCAACTTAGCTTCCTTTCCTTTTATTTTAATAGAATTAATAGAATTGCATTATGAAATGAGTATAGTTTTAATGTATCCACTGATCAATGTGTCCATTCCATAACAGAGATTTACACTTCTTTCATTTTCATACACTAATACAATACCAGCTCTACACATCACAATGTATAGCTGGACAATTGGCTGAACAAAGTGTGTGTTGACCTTACCAATGAAAAGGGCTGTTTGCACCAAATTTGAAACCTGTACCTCTGTTTTCGCTAAATTCTGTATCTATTTGTGTTTCTGAGATTGGTTACTTTATAAAAAGTTAGGAATTTACTTATTACTGCTCTGGATACTCAAAAACTCAAATTTAGATATCAGTCAATTCAATGTTAAGAGTTTTTTTCATAGTATGCTACCTCTTGCCATATTTTGATATGGCAGACAGGACCAGAGTTTCTGGATTCTCTCTAAAGATTGTAACTTATTTCTCAGTAAACATGTCTAAATTCCCTAATGTCACTCAAACTCACGTAATTATCAACCTCATGCTCACTGACAAATTTTTAGCATTTTGTTTTTTTATTACAAATGTTAATGTTTGTGGACTTTCCATACTATTCAAGAATATAATCTATGTTACTTGCCTTTAATTGTATCTAGCCACATGGTCTCAACAAAGGACTAATCAAGGGATCTGATAGTGTTCATAGCAGTAATGAACATGGGGTTCTAAGGAGGCTATTTTGATATGACACTGTAAACTAGTAACATTCACCAAAATAGAAGATTTTTTTCTCACAAACTAAGAACATTGAAGTTAGGCAAATACATTACATTCAAGTAATTAGGAAGTCTCTCATTTGCTCTTGATTTTCCTTTCTCCCAATGAGTGTTACTGCACTGGACATTGTTTTGGCATTAAAAATAAAAGAAGGCAGTGGGATGATCCTATTATCCTTTTACCAAGCCAAGTACTTTCCTAACACTCTCTAGCAGGGTTATACCTCATCTTATTTCCAAGAATATGTTCTATAGGTTGCTTTCATTCTACAGATGGCTGGAAAAGTAGGTTTTAGTTTTTTTAGCCTGAGGATGAACAGGGAGAGTTATTAATATTGGATTGTTAACTTGTATGTCTATCATTTTAAATAAGTTAACATCCTTTTTGTTGAGGAGCTCTCTCCTTTTCAAAATATAATTCTGATACAAATAATTTTCGCTTCTCTAAAAATATGTTTGTGCCATATTATGCCAACATGCATGTGAGACTGAGTTTGAAGTTAGAAAATCTATGAAGATGGTTTATGTGAAATCATGATTGCTGGTAATATTAAGACTTTATTATTATTATTATTATTATTATTATTATTATTATTTCCACTCATACAAACTTAACAGGTATACCAGCTCCAGCTCCCCCCGACCCCCCTACTCTCCCCTCCCCTCTCCTCTCCCTCCCCATTCCCCAGTGCCTTCCCCCCAATCCCCGTGTGCACAATAAATTTTGGATGTGAGTGTGTATATTTTTGAAAACACACTTCCTACTTTGTGTGTTCATGTTTCTGCAAAGATAATCCCTAATCTATCAAAGATTTCTGTTCAGGTCTTTAGGGCAGTACAAAAGAATCCAGGAAAATTTGTGTATAGCATCTATGGCATGGTCTGGAGGTATATCTCAGATGGTAGAACCACTTACTAACATGAACAAAGTCTTGGGTTCCAACCCTATTATTGCATAAACTTAATGGGGTGGAGGTTTTGTAATCCTGCACTTGGGAAGTAGAGGCAGAAGAATTAAAACTTTAAGGTTATCCTTGAGTATATAGTAAGTTCAAGGTCAGGCTATATATATCCACAGATGATAAATGGTAGATATAGATAGATAGATGGATAGATAGATAGATAGATAGATAGATAGATAGATAGATAGATAGACAGCTGATAAATAAATGATAGATAAATCTTAAAACATCCAAATAGGACATCATATCTTTCCCAGCCAGTTTCTGAACTTATATATTTACTTGTAGCATATGGAATATGTAATGTATGCAGATGTTAAATGGCTTGAGTGTGATCATAGGTAATCTTCATTATGCGTCAATGCATCCTAAGTGGTACCAGACAGCCTGCTGTGGATCATGCTAATTGACACTGAATAATGTATAGCTGATAGTCTAGCAACAATTTCCCTGATTTTATACTATGAGAGCATTTTTCCATGAGAGCTCCCATTATAGTACCAGAAGCAGCTGAAGGCCTGTTTATCTTCTTGGCAAATATTTATTTCAATGAACTGGGACGAGTTATGGAATGCATTTTTTTTATGAGATTTGTCTAAGATTTCCAGAGCTTGAAGCTTTGGGGAGTTATTGAAGTCTTGATGAAATTATCATAATGGTTTTACTAACCATAACAAATTTGGGGCTTAAGATTTGTCCTGCACACCCCCTAATCTATAAATAGCATGAGCTTTCTTCCATAGTGGATAATTTGAGGAAAAATCAGACTAGAGGGTGTAGGAAATAGCTACTGAAGAGCAAGCTATTACCCATGATTTCATCTCACTAAGTAGACAGGATTTTGTAGAGCTTTACTTTCTGAATATCTGCTCATGTTCACTCATACTTTATCATTTTAGCTTGAATTCACAATTCACTTTTTTTTCAGTGTTTTCAATTAACAACACTATTCTATAATCTTGCAAAATTATCAGTTATTGATTTCCTAGCACTTTAGCAAATTTGTACATATTACGCTTAGATACTAATAATAGTTGATAAACTTTACCACTGAAAATAATCAATAAATTTTATTTTTGTTTTAAGTAGAATGACATTATCCAGCATAACTGTGTAGATTTTTATGTTTTGCCCTTATTTACACATGCCAGATTAGACGTCAGTGCATATGAACAAGCACTGAGTTCTGTTAGCTAGTTCCTTTGTAACAGGTGTATTTGAGTGTTTCAGCAACACTGGGTCAGTGGTTCAAACTGTTCACTATATCTCTGGCATTACCATTTGCAAAGGTAAGTAGATTACCTGTATTATAAATATTTCTAAAGCCATTTAAGATTTCTCACCTGAGAAAAAGTCGCATATTAAATGTGGAGTATCTCAATTTCAATGTAGATCAATTTTTAAAGAGTATTTTACTAAGAAACATTCTGGAGACTGATATCCTAGAATACCAATGAGAATATTTAAACTGTAAATACAAAAACAAAGATTCAATAAGAATTTGCAACATTTATGTCACCTGTCTCCATTTTTGGTAATTAATTCTTGCTACAATATCTTAGGCAGACAACACATTGATTCAGGAGCATGTAGGATATCAGGGATAGCTCCATATGAAAGTTCCAAGGGAATATCATCCCATCTCTAACTTATATTATGTGGATCTAGAAAAATGAATTTTTGGAAAAGAGTCACCAATTTTATTAATCTCTACATTTGTTACAAATGCGATCTTATGCTGAGTGTCATTGCTCAACCCCTATAACCTGATTGCTTGAGAAGCAGAGGCAGAAGGATCAGGAGTTCAAGACCAGCTTCAACTATATGGAACTGCAGCCCAGCCTTAACTTATTGAGACCCATACTCAAAAAATGGAATAATAAAAATTAAGCTTATGGGGCTGAAGAAATGGCTTAAGGGTTAAGACTCTGCCTCACAAGCAAGTTTGAATCTCCACTTAAAAAATGCCAGGTGGGGCTGGAGAGGTGGCTCAGGGGTTAAGCCTCCGCCTTGCAGGCGGAAGGTCCTGAGTTCGGATCCCAGATCCCACGTATAGACGCCAGACGGAAGCGGGGACGGCCTGCGCTTCTGATCCTGGTAGGGCGGAGCCTGTGAATCCGGGGACAGAAAGAGGTGGAGGCGCCCATGGTGGTTCGCGAATTCGTCCGTGGTTCTACACATACACAGACATACACACACAGACACGCGCGCACGCACATACACACGCATATGCACACAGTTGAATAAATAATAATAATAAAAAAATTAAAAAAAAAATATGCCAGGTGGCAGTGTGCACTTCTAACCCTGGTGGGTAGAGCCTGGGAAATCCCAGAGCAAAAAGGAAGTAGAAGTAATTCAAGATGATTCTCAACCTTGCCCTTTTTCCTTCACAGGTATATGCAGTTCCCTCTGATACAAACACACACACACACACACACACACACACACACACGTGCACACACACGCACACACCACGCACACACACGTACACAAGCAAATAAAATTTTAAAAGATTAAGCTTATGATAAGTGATGTAACTGAGATTTTTTTCATCTAGTTTCTGTCCCAGTAAAGTGAAATAATTTATTTCATGTTATTGAATTGTGCCTTCCTCCTTGCTATGAAATGGATAATAGTACTCATTCCAAAATTCACAGTAATAATATTGAATCTTCAATGCAATTATTTTAGCAAGTAATTTTCTCAAGAGTAAAATCAGCTGTCTTAGGAAGGCCTTAAGGTTGGACATACTGATATCATACTTTTCTATCACTGTCTCATCTCGGAGAAGCAGCAAGGTCCATCTTGAATGTGTCATTCAAGACACTAGACATTCAATGACACTAGAATGTGTCATTGCTAGACACAGGACTTGCCAGAACCTTGGCCTTGAACTCCCATTACAATCTAACATCCAGTAAAATTTTTGCAATTACCCATAGAACTTGATCTTCTCCCTCAACTTGATGAGCTTCAAGCATACCCCTTCTAATGCACTACATCTTCCCAACCCAGACCTCAGTATCTCTAGCATGACTTCATTGGCCAGTTGTACTTTTTTGATTCCAAGAAGCATCATGGTGTAAGATAAAATATGGCACTTAAAAATGCCTATGCAGAACCTAAGAAGGTAGCACAGTGAGTAAAGCGCTTGCAGTTACAAGTGTGAGGACCTGAATTTGGATCCCAGCACACATTAAAGAGTTTGGTGACTGTACCTGCAATTTCCTGAGCACCTACTGGGGTATGGATTGCCCATTAGTGGGTAAATCATTGAGGAAGGAAGCTTTTCTTCTCCTGTTTGGCATGAGCCTTCAATACTTTCTCAGGGGGTATAGTATTTCTTGAAATCTTTTCCCATCCGTGGTGAAATGTTGATTGGCCACTGATGTGCAGGTCTAGTGGAGGTAGACATTGCTGCAATGCAATCCCAGTGAAACCCAGTGGGTCTCACTTGGAAAAAGACACAAAAGTAGGAGGGAGACTGTCTGGAAAGAAGAACATATGAACTGTAACAGGAGAGGGGATGGGAAAGCATAGTAAGAGGTGAAAACAGATTCCTTGTATTTGTATATTTTCACAAAAGAATCAAAAGTAAAAATATCCGAAAGAAAAGCTTGATAAGATGTGCATGTCTGCAGCTCCAGCACTGGGGGTGGAGACAGGTGGGACCTTGGAGCTCACTGGACATTCAGCCTAGACAATCATTGTGCTCATGGTCTACTTTTAGAACACTGCTCTCTCTCTCTCTCTCTCTCTCTCTCTCTCTCTCTCTCTCTCTCTCTCTCCCTCTCTCTCTAATATATATGTATGTATAGAGATAGATAGATAGATAGATAGATAGATATGTGTGTGTGCCCACACGTGTGTGTATATAAACATTATATATATGAAGAAACTATTAAAGAAACATCAACCTTTGTATGCCCCACACAGCCCCACACGTGCATACACACATATGTGTGCATATAACGTACACACATAAGGACCTATATGATCCATAGACTGAAGTAACCATGCTCCCCAATAAACACTCATTTGAGACTCCCACACATACTTACTTTCAGAATGTGAACTGCATTTGGCAATATGTCTTTGTAGATAAGTTTTCTTTCTTTATATTTCTCTCTCTCTCGTCTCTTCTCGTCTCTCTTTCCTTTCTCGCCTCCCTCTCTCTCCCTCTCTCGCCTCCCTCTCCTTCTCCCCCCCCTCATCTCCTCTCTCTCTCTCTCCCCCTCCTCTCCCCTCTCCTCTCTGCTCTCCTCTCTCTCTCTCCCTCGCCTCTGTGTGTGTGTGTGTGTGTGTGTGTGTGTGTGTGTGTGTGTGTGTGTGTGTTCTCCGAGGCCATTTTGTGTGTGCTAATGCCTGTGGAGACCCAAAGGTAACTTTGTCCCAGATTTGCCCCACCTCCTGTCCTCTTTCCTTTGCTCTGGATTTTCCTAGGTTCCACTTTCCAGGGGCCAAAGTATAGGCTGCCGCCATTTCTATTTAGCATTTGTTCTTGGGACATGGAATCTGAACTTAGGACCTTCTGCTTGTGAAACAGAGGCTTAATTTCTGAGTGATCTCTCCAGCTCCAGACAGTCTTTTCTCCTAAGCTAAAGTAAGATCCTCAGGGAGGTCTCCTGTCAATATGACTATTGGCTTCATGAGAAAAGGACATGTATGCATCCACCCATACAGGAAAGACCACCATCTGCAAAGAGACCACCATCTGGACCCCATCTTCCTTCTAGTCCTCAGAAGGAAAACACTTGATCTGACAAGTTCAGTGTGAGAAAATGTGCCTATTGTTTGAGCTCCTCTCTGGAATACTGTCATGGCAGCCCGAGCAAACTAAGTGCTCCTCAAGCCTGCGTGCTCCTCAAGCCTGCGTGCTCCTCAAGCCTGCGTGCTTCTGTAGCTACCCCTCCCTGTTCTCATCTTTTATAAACTGGGACGAGATTCCTTATTTAAATTTTCTTTGTCCTCCTTTTCTCTTTCAATTCCATTAAGAATAGCATTACTCTTTTATTTATTTTTATTGGTATCCTCAGGCTGCAACTAAGAGGCTGTTACATGGTAATTTCTAAAAAGTACAGTAAGGTGTCAATAGTAGAAGTGACATAGTTATGTAACATATGAAATCTGAAAAGAACCAAATAAGTGGAAGGTAAATTAGTCATAGAAAATATGTAAGTGGAATAGGAATACTACCAGAAAAAAATAATTTGAGTGTCTTATATATACACCAGGCATTTAACATATATTATTTTTGTACATCGGAAAACAAGGATCAATAAACTATCCATGAGCAGATATATAGGATTGGGTGTGAAACTATAGACATCATGGTTGGCCCACATCTTCAGAAGACAAGAAGTAATAATCTTAGACTTTGCAAGTCAAACACATACTAGAAATATTTTTATACCTTTGTAACAGAAAAGCAATCATGGATCATGTACAGAAGGATGGGTATAGAATGTGTTTCCATAAAACTTTATTTGCAAAGCAGGGCATGAAGGAACCTGGTTGTGCTACAGTTTGTGAAAACACAATGATCCATAGTTTTGTATGTTAAATCTACTGAACCACACCTCTGGGCAAAACAGCACAAACCTGAAAATGACTTGGACCCATCCCTGTACAATTAGAAACATGTGATACTATAGGCCCCTCTATAATGCTTTAATTAGTGTATATAGTTCATGCCTAGTTAAATGCAAACAAAGAATTGTTTCATGGTCATGGAAAACACTGCTATTAAAACAGCAGCTATTAAAAATCCTCATGTACACTACTGTTTATTCTGTTTTGAAATTTACCATTGGCAAGCATGCTATTAGATTTTTTCCTATGTTTTTCTAAATATTGTACACTTCTATTGAATAAAAAATGACAACTAGAATACTTTCTTTGATGCTTTTGTCATGAAATTGACATGATAATTATATTATATAAGCATTATGTACTAATAATATATGTGATTCTCTGGAAATTCCGAAGACTTCTGTGTGATTTTAACCTGACAGTTACTGAGTGTTTTTAATGGGATTGAAAGTGCACCTCTAAGATATCAACTAAACCACTTTCACTTCACCTCATATTTTTCTATTTAAAAATCATGGTTGGGCCTTTTCCCCACCAGCTAGGAACGCCTGCAGTCCATCCGGGACTCACAGCGCCAAACTGTGAGTCCTCCCTTTCCCCACTTGCCCGGGTCGCGCAAGGTCCAGCTGGGACTCACAGTGACCTAGGTAAGCTCTCTCCTGCCCAACCCGAATCCCCAGGCCAAATAATTCAGTTCAGTGAAAAACGCACAGAAATTGAAAGAAGGTCTTAAGAGTTAAAATGACAATAGCCAAGTCAAAGTGCAAATCCATGAGAAACAACACCCAAGAAAACAAATCTCCCACTGAAGGAATTAATCCCATAGTGATAGACTCCAACCAGAATAAACCCACGGAAAATAGCCAAGAAAGTCTGACCCAGGATAACGACTTTCAAAACATGATCATTACAATGTTCAATACTATAAAAGAGGAAATCCAGGAGGAATTAAATAACCACATCAATCACTTTGAAGAGGAATACAACAGACACTTGGAGGAGTTGAGAAAAACAGTTCAAGAAACAAAAATAGGCATAGAGCAGTTAAAACAGTCTCAAGCAGAGTTTATAACTGAATTAAAAGACAAGTTATCTTCAACCCGAAACTCAAAAGAGAGTCTTATCAGCAGAAATAAGAAAGCAGAAAATAGAATTTCAGACTTTGAAGACAAAGTGGGAGTATTAACCAGCTCAATGGAAGAGGTTGTTAAATCCAAAAAGATACTCAAGAGAAATATTCAAGAGTTATGGGACACCCTGAAGAAGCCTAACATGCATATTCATGGAATACCAGAACAAGAATCCCAAAATAACACACCTGAGGAAATTTTTCAAATTATTATCAAGGAAAACTTTCCTCATCTAAAAAAAGAGAGGTCCATCCATATACAAAAGGCATTCTGCACCCCAAACAGATATGACCAAAATAAAAACTCGCCACGGCAAATAATAGTTAAAACACTCCATATTCAAGATAAAGAACTGTTGCTGAGAGCTTCAAGGGAAAAAAAAAGTCACTTTTAAAGGTAAACCTTTTAAAATAACAAATGACTTCTCAATTGAAACAGTAAAAGTAAGAAGAGCTTGGAGAGATGTACTTCAAGTATTGAATGAACAAAAATGTCAACCCAGACTGATATACCCCACAAAACTATCCATCATGATCAAAGGAGAAAGAAAAATTTTCCAGCACAAAGACAACTTAAAGGGATACATGTCGACCAAACCAGGCCTTCTAAATGCTAGAAATTATACTCAAGCTTGAAGAAAAAAACAGGCATATCCAAGAGAACAGAAGGGAAGTATAATACCACCAAAACCTAAAAGTGAAACAATACACTTACAAAAGCCACTAAACATAATAAATGTTCGGAATTAAAAATAGTTTCTCCATTATAACATTAAATGTTAATGGAATTAACTCACTGATCAAGAGACACAGATTACAAACTTGGATTAAAAAATCACAATCCATCAATCTGCTGCCTGCAGGAAAACCCATCTCACCACAAAAGATAGGCACATCCTAAAAATAAAAGGCTGGTCAAAAATTCTGCAAGCTAATGGAACCAGGAAACAGACAGGGGTAGCCATAAAGCTATTGGACAAAGTGGATTTCAAACCAAAAAAAATCATAAGAGACACAGATGGATACTACATTTTAGTCACAGGTACAATTCACCAGGAAGACTTCATAATACTGAACATATATGCACCCAATATGGGACCCCCCACATTTATTAAGCAAACCCTACAACGTCTAAAGCGAGAAATCAATCCCAAAACGATAATTCTTGGGGATTTCAACACCGCCCTCTCAATATGGGGATAGATCAACAGGTAAAAAACTTAACAGAGACACTTTTGGAACTTATCCTTACTGAAATGGACCTTACAGATCTCTATCGAACTTTTCATCCATGCCCCAAAGGATACACATTTTTCTCAGGAGCACATGGAACTTTCTCCAAAACAGATCATATATTGGGCCACAAAACGAATCTCCACATATGCAGGAAAGTTGAAATTCTAGCCTGTACCTTATCAGACCACCGTGACCTAAAGCTTTACATCCAAAACACAACAAGCAACACAAAATACACTAACTCCTGGAAACTTAACACTATGATGCTGAATGAGAATTGGATTCAGGAAGGAATTACAAAGGAAATTCAAGATTTCCTGAAAGTGAACGATAATGAAAATACAACTTACCAAAATCTCTGGGACACAATGAAAGCTGTCCTAAGAGGTAAGTTGATAGCTCTTAATGCCTACATCAAAAAAATGGAAACATCAGAAATAAATAACCTAAAAATGCAGCTAAAAGCTTTAGAGACACTAGAGCAATCTGATCCCAAAAGCAGTAGAAGGGAGGAGATTAGCAAAATAAGGGGAGAAATATCTGATATCATGATTAGGAAAACGATACAGAAAATCAACTAGTCAAAAAGCTGTTTTTTTTAAAATCAATAAGATTGATACACCCCTAGCTAAATTAACCAAAAGCAAGAGAGAGAAAACCCAAATCAACAAAATTAGAAATGAACATGGAGGTATCACTACTGATACCCAAGAAATCCAGAGAATTATAACATCATATTTCAAAAACTTATACTCAGTGAAATTTGACAACACAAAAGAGATAGAATTCCTAAGTAAATATAATTTACCTAAATTGGATCATGAAGTTGTGAATTATTTGAATAGTCCTATAACATATGAGGAAATCGAGGAAGTAATCTCGAATCTTCACACCAAAAAATGTCCTGGACCAGATGGATTCAGCACAGAGTTCTACCAGACATTTAAGGAGCTTATAACACCAATACTTCTTAAACTGTTCCATCAAATAGCAAAGGAAGGAACACTACCAAATTCCTTCTATGAAGCTAAAATTGTCTTAATCACAAAACCTAATAAAGATACACTTGAAAAAGAAAACTAAAGGCCAATCTCTCTGAGGAACACAGATGCAAAGATTCTCAACAAAGTCTTAGCAAATAGGATTCAAAAACATATTAAAAAGATCATCCACAGGATCAAGTAGGGTTTATCCCAGGCACACAAGGTTGGTTCAACATACACAAATCAATAAATGTAATTCACCATATAAACCAGTCCAAAGTTCGAGACCACATGATACTCTCAATAGATGCAGAAAAAGATCCAACAGCCCTTTATGATCAAAACCTTAGAGAAGGTTGGAATGGAAGAAACCTTTATCAATATAATAAAAGCTGTATACAATAAGCCAACAGCAAGGATTCTACTCAATGGGGAAAAACTTGAAGCATTCCCACTTCAATCAGGAACTAGACAAGGCTGTCCACTCTCACCACTTCTCTTCAATATTGTACTTGAAGTCTTAGCTGAAGTCATAAGACAAGAAAGGGACATAAAAGGGATTCAAATAGGCAAGGAAGAAGTCAATTTATCTCTATTTGCAGATGATATGATCTTATACCTGAGTAATCCCAAAAACTCCACCAAGTAGCTCCTGGAACTAATACAGAAGTTCAGCACGGTGGCAGGGCACAAAATAAATGTGCAAAAATCGTGGCCTTCCTATATGCCCAGAATAAAAGAAGTGAAAAAGCCCTGAGAGAAACAATCCCATTTACTATAGCCCCTAAAAAAATGAAATACTTTGGGATAAACCTAACGAAGGAAGTAAGAGGCCTTTACAATGAAAACTTTAAAACCCTAAAGAAAGAAATTGCAGAAGACACCAGAAGGTGGAAAGACCTCCCATGTTCCTGGATTGGCAGAACATTCTACCAAAGGGAATATACAGATTCAATGCTATGCCAATTAAAATCCCAAAGCAATTCTTTAAAGAAGTTAACCAAACAATCTCAAAATTCATAAGGAGGCACAAAAGACCCAGGATAGCAAAAACTATCCTGAATAACAAAAACACTGCTGGACTTATCACCATACCAAACCTTAGTCTATACTACAAATCCATAGTTGTAAAAACAGCCTGGTATTGGCTCCAAAATAGACACACAGATCAATGGATGAGGGTTGAAGACCCAGATATAAGCCCACACAACTACAGCCATTTGATCTTTGACAAAGGGGCCCAAAAAATCCAATGGAAAAAGAACAACATCTTCAACAAATGGTGCTGGCAAAACTGGATCTCCACATGCAGAAGATTAAAGCTGGACCCGTACTTGTCACCAGGTACAAGAATTAATTCCAAATGGATCAAGGACCTCAATATAAGGCCAGAGACTATAAAAACCATAGTTGAAAGGGTAGGGAACTCTCTGGTGCTGATTGGGCTAGGCCAACACTTTCTAAACGGACATCCAATAGCATAGTCACTACAAACAACACTCAACAGATGGGATCTTGTGAAATTAAAGAGCTTCTGTTCAGATAACGAGATTGTAACTGGAGCACAAAGGCAACCCACAGAATTGGAGAAAATCTTCTCAAACCACATATCTGATAGAGCTCTATTATCCAGAGTGCACAAAGAACTTAGAAAACTAAACACCAAGGAAACAAATGGGCCAATTATAAAATGGGCCTTGGAACTTAAAAGAAACTTTACCAGGTACAAAATTGAAATGTCTAACAAATATCTTAAAAAATGGTCCACATCCTTAGCCATCAGGGAAATGCAAATCAAAACTTCCCTGAGATATCATCTGACCCCTGTCAGGATGGCAAAAATCCACAATACAAACAATGACAAATGCTGGAGAGGATGTGGAGAGAGGGGAACTCTCCTACATTGCTGGTGGAAATGCAGGTTCATACAACCACTCTGGTGAGCCGTCTGGCGATTCTTAAAGAAGTTAAAGATTGAAATGCCATATGACTCTGTTATTCCACTTTTGGGAATAACCCCCCATACAGCAAAAACTCACCTCGATAGCACAAGCACGACCATGTTCATAGCAGAACTGTTTACAATACCAAAATCATGGAATCAGCCCAAATGTTGAACAGTTGTCGAGTGGATAAGGAAAACATGGTACATTTTTACAATGGAATGCTACTAAACCATCAAAAATGATGAATTAATGAAATTTGCCAGGAAATGGATGGAATTAGAAACAATTATATTGAGTGAAGTATCCCCGACATGGAAAATTAAGTGCCATATGTACTCCCTAATAGGTGGATCCTAGTACCAAACCCACTTAGAGACACTCAAAGACATATTTCTGTAGTACCTACAGTAATTGTAAAGATTATAAACAGGAGGGATGGGGAAGGAGGGCCCCACCAGAAACAAGGAGAGAGGCGACCATGTTACAACAGAGAAGATAGGCCACCATCAAGGACTGCAAGTAAGTAATGAGACATCTGGTTCATTTCACAGACTTTCCTTCCTGATCATATGCAACTGATGGAGTATGATCTCATCAGAAGGGGAGGGCATATAGGCTGCCTGATAGAAAGTAACCATTTTGCAAGTGGGTGATTGACCCTTCTCTCACCACAGTCTCTTACTTTTATTCCATCTACCTTTGAATATACTCTTATAACAAGACTGTAATTTAACAGGTTTTTATCTCTGGCCAGGGGGTGACATCCAATACCCATCAGGATGGAGCCAAGGGCATTGGAGGAGCAGCAAAACTGAAAAAAAAATCAACAAACCATAATTCAGAACATCAAAGACTATATCAACCACCTGGAACTAAGGGGTCAGCCTAATCTCTCCCCATCCTGAAGCTCAGGGAAATTTTCGGAAGAGGGGGCGGTAAGATTGTAAGAGCACAAGGATGGGAGGAGTAATGATAATGCAAGATACTCCACACAAGTTAGGGCCGAAGCAATCATAATAGGACTTTGTCCAACTGCACTATGTCCAACACATTATTGACCCCACAAAGTGTAGCATGGACTAAAGGCATTAAGATCCTTGGAGGTTAGGGACTGTCAGTCACAGTAGTGTTCCTAAGCTTAAGGGGAACACAGGAAAGGGTTCTGGGAAATGCCCCTGGGTCTTTCTTGCACCTCATTGGAGAGGAGGACCCAGAGGAGAGTTTGGCATGCACATTAAAGGATGTTCCGGGGATTGGGGGTGGGGGAGGCACTGAGGGATGGGGAAGGGAGGGGAGAGCAGGGAGGTCAGGGGGAGGTGGAGGGTGGGAGGGGACCGGTGCACCTGTTAAGTTTTTATGAGTGGAAAATAGTAATAATTTTAAAAAATGTTAAACAAAAACAGCCTGAAAAAAAATCATGGTTGGGTAAATGAGTGTACTAGTGAAATACAAAGATCATCTTGAACATTGAAGGCTGTGCTCTGGGCACATTCAAGCCTGTGAGAGATTATCTAATTGATGTGGAAAGACCCAGTCCAGCGTGGGCGGGAAAGTTTCCTGAGCAGATGGGTAGAGTTGGTTCAGCAGTGTGGCATACTAGGCATACTTGGACAGATAGAAGTCCTGCAAATGAGAAGTATGCTCCTTTCCCAGGAACTCCTGTGGATATGGTGTGGCCAGTTTCCCCGGCTCCTCGTGTTGGTATGAGCTCTCCTGCCAAACTGGACTATGACCTATAATCAGAATCAAAAGGAAGAATAAAGTCCCTTTTATCCTTTAAGTTGTTTTGTCCTGTATTTATTAGCAACATGAAAACCAACTCCAACACTGATCATCTCTGTATGTGGAAGGGACTCCTGAAGACTTCAGAATAATTTCTTTCACAAAATAATGTTAACAAATACACACAGGAGAACTTTATGCATGATAAAGGCAACATTAATATCTACAGATCCATAAAGACTATATGTTCAAATATGGACACATTCCAAAGTGTGTGTTTAGAAGAGTGTTGGTATTTCAGCATGTGAAGAATATGTATGTATATGTTTTATACATGTGTGTATTTGTGTGTGTGCATGTATGTGCATGTGTGTGTGCATGTGTGTGTGTGCATGTGTGTGCAGTTAAGCAGCATTAGTACAACAATCTCATCTAAATAAGTGCTTTTTTAAAGGTAAAGATTCTCTTTTATTAACTGGAAAACTAGATAACCTCCAACTCCTGAAGGGAGAAACTTAATCCTCTTCCCCATCATCACCAGCTCCTGCTGAACACTGGCCCTTCTTGGCATTCTTTCTCTTCACTTTGCCAGGGCAGCCACCTGGTATGGTGAGCAGGAGGAGAAGTCGATGTGCTTCGGGGAGTCCAGGCGCACGAAGAAGGACGGGACGCTCACCACCTGCTTTGGGCGTTGACGGATGAGCACAGGAATAGACTTGGCCAGGCCCAGCTTGAAGACCGGAGTCTGGAGCTGCTTCTTCAAGAAATCCTCGATATTCACGCCGGGATATAATCCAGCTTCATCTTGTCCTCATCCAGCACTCCAAGCGAACGAGCCTTCGCGTCAGGACACTGCCCTCAAGTAGATGACGTGGGTCTTTTCCGTTCAGTGTCAGCAGCTCCCAGGCAGCCTTGTGGATCTCGGCCAGAGAAAACTTGACTTTCCAGACTGCACATTTATAACGGAGCCCATGCTCTCCAATGAGCTTCATCAGTTCCTGATCGAGACGCCGTTTCTCAGAAGGTCTCCGCGGGGTAACATAAGTTTTGCAACAAACCCCGCTCCGGGCTACCAACATTCTGGCTCCGTTTCTCCAGCTGTGCCTGTGCGTAGGGCCCCATGTCATAAAGAGCTAAACACGTGCTTTTTAATATATGGTTTTCTTGAGTATCATGATATTTTGGGGAAGTTGTTTATTGTCTATTATTTTTTTAGAAATAATATTTCTCACATTCATAAATGGGGACCACAGCACAACATAGATGAGGGTGAGGTCACAAAGCTGTATTATGAGTTAGACTGGACAATCCAAATCTGAATTGCAAATTCAACCAGGTTGTCTGAAGATAACAATTTAGGAAACAATAACCAATTTTATCATGTTGTTTACAATATTTTTCTCTTAGTGTCTAGTTTATTTCTACTCTGACCTTTCTAATAATTTGGAGTTTAGTTTCTTCTTGTTTTTTTTTTTCTAGTTCCTTAAGGTATGATGTCAGGTTATTTATTTGAAATCTTTCTACTTTCTTGATGTATGTGTTTATTGCTATAACCTTTCCTCCTGAAATAAATGCTTTCAACTATATTTCATAGGTTTTTGATAAATTGTGTAACCAATTTCATTTATCTCAAGAATTTTTTCTTTCATGCAAGAGTGGATGGTATGTTGGTATGTGTGTTCTGTGTGTATGGGGGGGTATGCATGTGTGTGTTTGCATGTGGCTGACTGTATGTACTCCATTGTACTTGAGTGTATGTGCCTGTAGAGACTAAAGGGTGATACCTGAAATCTGGAATCATCCATTAAGGTTAGTCTGGCTAGTCAACTTGTTCTGAAATTTCCCAGACTCTGCCTTCCAGTGCTAGAATGAGACACAGGCTGACACTCCCATCGCTCATTTTTACATGGAATCTGTGGATCCAAACTCAGGTTCCTTTTCGTGTGAGGCACAAATCTATCTCTACAGTCCCTATCCCAATAATTCTTTAAATTTCCTTTTAATTCTCCACATTGGTATTCAAAAGCATATTGCCTAATTTCTATTTATTTGTAGTTTCCAATAGCACCAAAAGTGATTGCTAGTCAGATATTACTGCATTCAGAAAAAAAGTAGTTGGTCATTTACACTTTATATTTTTTGAGACTTGAAGTTTGGCATACACATGATATATATTCTGGAATACATTTATTGAGCAATTGGTAAGAATGTTTATAGTGAGAAGTTCTGGAATTAAAGGACTATTACATTTTTATGAATGGCAATATTGGTCGTTTGTTTCTCTCCAGTGCTCATCCAATTTAGATATGCATGTGATTACTACATTTTTAAAATAAATTTAAAATTCTGTCAATTTACAAGTAGATATCAAAATTAATAATATAAGAGAAAATATCTGATGATGTACCCAACTGTAGTAATAAAAGAAATAAATTTAAGGGACTGGAAAGGTGACTCAGTGGGTAAAGGTAACTGTGTATGAACTTGATAACCAGTTCAATCACCAGATCCCACGTGGTTGAAGTAGAGAATGACTTCTGATAATTGTTCTCTGACTTCCACACTCACATTCTCTTTCCCCACCTATCCTTTCTAAATGATAGAAGAAATTGAAAGATAAATCATTGCAATCAATTTTATAAAACATCAGTTCTTAGAACTATTCACAAAATGGAAATTAAAGAAAAAAATGCCCTTCATGAATGAATAGATAATATGTTCACACATAATGGAACACTCAGTAGCCATCCAAAGGACTGAAGCAAAGATTCTACTGCAGGTGGCTAGGTCTCTAAGACATAAGCTAAGGGAACTGACTTAAGATGCCATGTACTGTGTGTTTCTATCCAAAAGCAACTCCCAATAAGCCCATAAGTAAATCTGTCAGGATAGAAAGAATATTGGTGGCTTCTAAGGGGTTTAGGAATAAATACCTAATGAGTCCTTGATTTAGTGAGAATTGTGATGTGTTTAGAAAAATAGTGGTGATAATTTAACAAGGTGAATGTGCTAGAAACCATAAATTTTAATCACTTTCAAAGTGATTAATTTTGTGATTTGATGCCCATTGAAAACATATTTCAAATTTTGAATCAAATAATTTAACTTAATTACAAGTTTAACTATTACAAATATATGGAAAAAGTAAAACAAGAATATCCATAAAATGCAGGAGCAGCAAAACTGAAAAAAAAATCAACCAACCACAATTCAGAACATCAGAGACTCTATCAACTGCCTGGAACCAGGCCAGCCTAATCTCTCCCCATCCTAAAGCTCAGGGAAATTTGCAGAAGAGGGGGCGGTAAGATTGTAAGAGCTTAAAGATGGGGAGGAGCAATGATACGCAAGATACTCCACACAAGTTAGGGCCGAAGTAATCATAATAGGACTTTGCGTGACCTGCACTATGTCCAACATATCATTTACCCCCAAGTCTAGCATGGATCACAGGCACTAGGATCCTTAGAGGCAAGGGATTAACAGCCAGGAGATAGTGTTCCCATACTAAAGGGGAACACAAAAAAGTACTCTAGGCAATGCTACTGGGTCCTTATACATCATCAGAGAGTAGGACCCAGAGGGAAGCTTGACATGCACAATAAAAGATGCTGTAGGGATGGGGGGTGGACAATGCGAGTAAGGGAGGGGGGAAAGGAAGGGAAAAAGGGGGGAGAAAGCAAGGGGATCCAGGGAGGGGGTGGAGGGAAGGAGGGTAATGGGGTACCTATCAAGCTTGTATGAGTGGAAAAAATAAATAAATATAAATAAAAAATGCTGAGTCTTTCAGAAATCATAGCCAGATCTCCTATCTTACGTTTCCTCTAAGGGTAACCTCTAAGTTCAATAGAGGTGGTGCTGGGTTTGTTGTTATTGTTTTTCTTTTTTTCTTTTTTCTTTTTTTTTTTTTTTTAGTTTAAATGCACTTTATTCTTAGACAAATACAAGACTTTTTTTTTTTTTTCTTAAAAACAATGCCTGGGGCCTGGAGAGATGGCTCAGGGGTTGTGACTCTGTCTCACAAGCAGAAGGTTCTGAGTTCGGATCCCAGGTCCCACATTAAAAAAAAAAAAAAAAAAAATTAAAAAAAAAAAAAAAAAAAAACAATGCCTGTACTCTATCATGCCATCCTCGAGGTAGTCCAGGAGAGCAAACATGCAGTTGGATTCATGTTTTTGCCAATAAAAAACTGATAGTTATTACAATCAGTAAGGATGTGCTTGATTTGTTCCTCAGCCCCAGTCATAAAAGGCCCTTTCTGGTTTCTGTTCTTCTGCCTTTGAGTGATTTCATATGATCCTTGATTAGGCCTCTTTTGTGGCGTTGGTTTCCTGCAGGTGATGGCTCATGACAGTATCGACACCGGTGACTACTGTACTTTCACCTTCTGGGCCTTCAGCAGAAGCATTTCCACCGATGAGCAAGTCACTGATGTTACCTTTTGGCCTACTGACCATCTTGGCTTCCGCCTCTAGGCCCAGCCCATCCACGATCTCCTGATCTCATAGATGTCAGAGAAGAGCTCATCATGGTTCATGACAGAGGGAGCTGGCTGCAGCGCTGGCCTGGGAGCTCAGAACAGCACCACGCAGTCAGAGCTTCACTCCCAGGCAGGAGGGAGCTGGCAGGAAAAGCAAGATTCAGGCGCAGCCCAACCTCATGTGTGTTTGGATTTTTATCAAGTCAGAATACTAATGTTGGCAGAGGGCAGCTGTGAGCTTGTGCTGAGGTCAAGACACTGAACTGTTCTTTTTCTCGCCAGCATCTACTATAGAGAAAAATGCAGCATCTATAACAACGAAAAGAAAGTTACACAGTTAATAATAGCAACAGCAACAAAAGCTAAGAATTTTGGGCTGGTGAGATAACACAGGGTTTAACACTTTTGCCTCATGGAAAAGCACCTGAATTCAGATCTCTAGATGCTATATAAAATAGATGCTGATACAGCAGCCATTGACAGTTCAGAGCCTGAAAGGTGGACTCTGAGAAACCTCCCAGCAAAGTAATAAGGAAGTAGAACAATTCAGGAGGATTCCCAAAAACACCCTTGTGACTCCACAGGCATACTCTTAAGTGACCTCTTATATTCTCGCTCTCTCCTCTCTTTCTCAGAATTTTAAGAATTTGGGATAAACATAGTAGGTGCTAGTCTAAACTTGCCCTAGCTAATAAAGAGAAGGCATTAGCAAACTAACCAAGACACACTGTTAACCAAAGTAAATTAAGGGTCAATTATTTCATAGCCATATCCATCCTTAGATTTTAACCCATTAAAAATTTTAACTTTTGAACCAGGTTCTCAAGTCTTAGAACACTCATTTTGCTGAGTCACATAATGAACATATGGGACACCTACATGTGTGACCTGCTCTTGAGCATGCATGATGGAATTCCTACTTGATTATTTCTGATACAGCATCTTCCATGTTACTGCTCAATTTCTTAGCAATAAACATTAAGGAAATAATGGGCTGAACTATATTTTTAATTTTAGGAACTGAAATTCTTTTAAATACTTAATATTTTGCTTACATTTTTTGATATTTTTAAATTGTGGACAAAATGAAGAACTAAACATGTTTCCATTTATTTATAATTTATAGTTTTCAAAATATGTTATATTTAAATTACAAAGGAAATTTTTATTCAAAACCCAAAATAGCTTTCAGGAAGATATTTTATTAAAGCAATTAATCTGGTTGTTTTACTTGTACATTGAATGTTTTGCAATTGAGTAGTTACTATAATTATGTCATTACAATAATTATGCAATTAGTCTATGTAATTATATCATTTAATTATATAAGTATGCTTACAGGAATTAGCTGTATAATTAGAACATGTAATTACATAGTAAAATGGAAAACTATATTTTAAAATATACTAGGTTTGAATGCACTGACCTATTTAAAATTATAACATGCAATATGCTAAGATGTGTGATTCTCTGTAAAATTTCTTTGAATTTTTAAAACTTTTATGTTTTAATAATTAAAAGTTTTATAAGATCCACATTTCTTTTATTTAAATACCCCATTCAAGTTTGCCAACTGTTCTAAGTTCATTATTGAAAGATGAACAAATAGAGTGTCATGTACTGTACTTATTTGTAAATTAATATGGCTTCTCTCCTCGTAACCCCTCAATATTTATGACTCATCAGAATATTTCTGGCTGGCTATCAGTCTACCAAAACTTATTATCTATCTATCTATCTATCTATCTATCTATCTATCTATCTATCTATCTATCTACCTACCTACCTACGTACCCATCTATGTATAATTCTGTTGCAGTTCGACTGCATGGTTGCTGGTAAATGACCATCAAATGACTTAAGGGAACAAGCGGTTTATTGTCTCTTACGATTGTCTGGTTACAGTTCTCAGTCCAGTTTGACTGGAGAGCTCACGCCAACACCAGGGCCAAGGGGACTGGCCGCACCATCTCTATGTAATGGCTGAGAGAGGGACGATTCTTACTTGCCAGACCAGCATGTCTGGCCAAGTGTACAAAAGATGCCAACTCTCTCAACCAGCTGTCTGTATTTTATTCCAGGGCCTAATCCCACCCACCATGGGCTGGACCTTCCCCATAAGCTAAGCAATCTCTTGCAGGTTTGCTCTGGGCCTAACTCAATCATTAATTCTCTACAAATGTGCCCAGAGCTCAAATAATCAACTGTTGGGTTGACACCTGTGCCTAACTATGACACTGTCTATCCCCTATCTTCTGTCGTCTATTTCCATCTGTCACTCTATTACTGTTACATTTTTCTATCAATCTATATATTGAAAAAATAACTTTATATCAAACCTCTTGAGTTCATTCCAAAAAACTCAAGTTTAATGCCTCCTTTTCATATATATAAAATTTAAGAAATCCTCTAATTTGAGAAATATAACTTTCAACTTAATATGTTTACTAACTCATCTATGAAGTAACTCTTTATCCCTTTTTAGGCCTTTGTGATCCTATGTGTGCATATGAGTATGTGTGTTTGTATGTGTGAATTTCTTCACCATAAAATTTTTCATTTATACTAATTAAACAAGTAAATGGAGATTTCTCTAGGGTTTTGTGAAAAACTTATTCTATACAGTAATTTTACCTAGTAATTTTCTAATATCCATTTTCAAGTTACTAGTTCTTCAAAGAACCTCTCCCAAAAACTGTTACTCTTGCAATGGTTTATTTTTTTCTTATTCTAATATTCTAATGTAAGAAAGAGCTTTTTTTTTAGATATTTTTAACATTTTTATTATTATTTCCGCTCATACAAACTTAATAGGTAAACCCGTTCCCTCCCTCCCTCCTCCTCCCCTGAACCCCCTGCTCCCCCTCCCCTCACCCCTCCGTCCCCATCCCCCTGTGCCTACCGCCCCAATTCCCAGAGAGTCCTTTATTGTGCATCCCTGACTCTCCTCTGGGCCCTCCTGTCCCATGATGTACAAGAACCCAGTGGCAATTCCCTGAACCCATTCCCGTGTTCTCCTTAAGCATAGGAACACTGCTGTGGCTGCCAATCCCTTGCCTCCAAGGATCTTGGTGCCTTTAGCAGATGCTAGACTTTGTGGGGTCAATAGTGTGTTGGACATTGACCAGGACATGCAAAGTCCAATTACAATTGCTTCGGCCCTAACTTGTGTGGAGTATCTTGCATATCATTGCTCCTCCCATCCTTGTGCTCTTCTTACACTCTTAGCCCCCCCTCTTCTGCAAATTTCCCTGAGCTTCAGGATGGGGAGAGATTAGTCTGGCCTAGCTCTAGGTGGTTGATATAGAGTCTCTGAAATTCTCGATTGTGGTTTGTTGATTTTCTTTTGCAGTTTTGCTGCTCCTGCAATGCCCTTCACTCCATCCTGCTGGGCCCTGTATGTCACCCCCTGGCCAGAGACAAAAAGCTGTTAAACTGGAGTCTTATTATAAGAGCACATTCAAGGGTAGATGTAATAAAAGTAGAAACCTCAGTGAGGGACGGGTCAATCACCCATTTGCAAAATAGTTACTGTTTATCTGCCAGACTAAATGCCCTCCCCTTCTGGTGAGATCACACCCCCTCAGTAGTAAATGATCAGGAACGAACGTCTGTGAACTTAACCAGGTGTCACATTACTTACTTGCAGTCCTTGATGGAGGCCTATTTTCTCTACTGTAACATGGTCATTCTCTCATTGTTTCTGGTGTGGCCCTCCAACCTCATCACTCCCATTTATAATCCTTGCAATTACTGTAGGTAATACATAGATTTACCTATGAGTGTCTCAAGGTGGGCTGGGTGGGTTTGGTACTAGGAGCCACCTATTAGGGAGTACATATGGTGCTTAATTTTCTGGGTTTGGGATACTTCACTTAATATAATTTTTTCTAATGACATTCATTTCCCGGAAAATTCTAGTAATTCATCATTTTTGATGGCTGAGTAGTACTCCATTGTATAGATGTACCACTGTTTCCTTACCCACTCATCAACTGTTGGACATTTGGGTTGATTCCATGACTTTGCTGTTGTAAACAGTGCTGCTATGAACATAATCGTGCTTGTGCTGTCGAGGTGAACCTCTGCTGCATGGGGGTTATTCCCAAAAGTGGAAAAGCAGGGTCATATGGCATTTCAATCTTTAATTTCTTTAATAATATCCAGACGGCTCGCCAGAGTGGCTGTATGAGCCTGCATTCCCACCAGCAATGTAGCAGAGTTCCCCTCTCTCCACATCCTCTCCAGCATTTGTTGTTGTTTGTATTGTGGACTTTTGCCATCCTGACCGGGGTGAGATGATTTTTTCAAGGAAGTTTTGATTTGCATTTCCCTGATAGCTAAAGAAGTGGAGCATTTTTTAAGGTATTTGTTAGACATTTAATTTTATCCCTGGTAAAATTTCTTTTAAGTTACAGGGCCCATTTTTTAATTGGGCCATTGGTTTCCTTGATGATTAATTTTCTAAGTTCTTTGTGCACTCTGGACAGTAGAGCTCTATCAGATGTGTGGTTAGTGAAGATTTTCTCCCATTCTGTGGGTTGCCTTTGAGCTCGCCTTACAATCTCTTTATCTGAACAGAAGCTCTTTAATTTCACCAGATCCCAACTGTTGAGAGTTGGTAGCAGTGACTGTGCCATTGGATGTCTGTTTAGGAAATGTTGGCCTAGCCCAATCAGCTCAAGTGTGTTCCCTATCCTTTCAACTATGGTTTTCATAGTCTCTGGCCTGATATCAAGGTCCTTGATCCATTTGGAATTAAGTCTTGAACATGGTGACAAGTATGGGTCCAGTTTTAATCTTCTGCATGTGGAGATCCAGTTTTGCCAGCACCATTTGTTGAAGATGATGTTCTTTTTCCATTGAATTCTTTGAGCCCCTTTGTCAAAGACCAAATGGCTGTAATTTTGTGGGCTTATATCTGGGTCTTCAATCCTTATCCATTGATCTGTGTGTCTATTTTGGAGCCAGTACCAGGCTGTTTTCATAACTATGGATTTGTAGTATAGACTAAGGTTTGGTATGGTGAACCTCCAGCAGTGTTTTTGTTACTCAGGATTGTCTTTGCTCTCCTGGGTCTTTTGTGCCTCCATATGAATTTTGAGATTGTTTGGTCAACTTCTTTGAAGAATTGCTTTGGGATTTTAATTGGTATAGCATTGAATTTGTATATTACCTTTGGTAGGATGGTCATTTTTACGATATTGATTCTGCCAATCCAGGAACATGGGAGGTCTTTCCACCTTTTGGTGTCTTCTGCAATTTCTTTCTTTAGGGTTTTAAAGTTTTCATTGTAAAGTTCTTTTACCTCCTTGGTTGTGTTTATACCAAGGTATTTCATTTTTTTAGGGGCTATAGTGAATGGGATGGTTTCTCTCAAGGCTTTTTCACTTCTTTCATTCTGGGCATATAGGAAGGCCTCTGATTTTTGCACATTTATTTTGTATCCTGCCACCCTGCTGAACTTCTCAATTAGTTCCAGGAGCTTCCTGGTGGAGTTTTTGGGATCACCTCAGGTATAAGATCATGTCATCTGCAAATAGGGATAGCTTGACTTCTTCTTTGCCAATTTGAATCCCTCTTATGTCCCTTTCTTATCTTATGACTTCAGCTAAGACTTCAAGTACAATATTGAGTAGAAGTAGCGAGAGTGGACAGCCTTGTCTAGTTCCTGATTGAAGTGGGAATGCTACCAATTGTTCCCCATTGAGCATAATCCTTGCTGTGGACTTGTTGTATGCAGCTTTTATTATATCGATAAAGGTTCTTTCCATTCCAACTGTCTCTAGCATTTTGATCATAAAAGGCTGTTGGATCTTGTCAAAAGCTTTTTCTGCATCTATCGAGAGTATCATGTGGTCTTGGACTTTGGACTGGTTTACATGATGAATTACATTTATTGATTTGCGTATGTTGAACCAACCTTGTGTGCCTGGGATGAACCCTACTTGGTCCCCGTGAATGATCTTTTTAAAACGTTTTTGAATCCGACTTGCTAAGACTTTGTTGAGAACCTTTGCGTCTGTGTTCATCAGAGAAATCGGCCTATAGTTTTCTTTTTTAAGTGAATCTTTATTAGGTTTTGGGATTAAAACGATATTAGTTTCATAGAAGGAATTTGGTAGTGTTCCTTCCTTTGCTATTTGATGGAACAGTTTAAGGAGTATTGGTGTTATTAGCTCCTTAAATGTCTGGTAGAACTCTGTGCTGAATCCATCTGGTCCAGTACATTTTTGGTGGGAAGATTCGAGATTACTTCCTCAATTTCCTTAATGTTATAGGACTATTTAAATAATTCACAACTGCCTGATTCAATTTAGGTAAGTTGTGTTTACTTAGAAATTCATCCATCTCTTTTGTGTTGTCAAATTTCACAGAGTATAAGTTTTTAAAATATGATGTTATAATTCTCTGGGTTTCTTGAGTATCAGAAGTGATAACTCCATGTTCATTTCTAATTTTGTTAATTTGGGTTTTCTCTCTCTTGCTTTTGGTTAATTTAGCTAGGGGTGTATCAATATTATTGATTTTTTCAAAGAACCAGCTTTTTGACTGGTTGATTTTTTTCTATCGTTTTCTTAATCTCGATTTCAGATTTTCTCCCCTTATTTTGCTAATCTCCTCTCTTCTACTACTTTTGGGATCAGATTGCTCTAGTTTTTCTAAAGCTTTAAGCTTCATTGTTAAGTTGTTTATTTCTGATCTTTGCATTTTTTTGATGTAGGCATTAAGAGCTATGAACTTACCTCTTAGAACAGCTTTCATTGTGTCCCAGAGATTTTGGTAAGTTGTATTTTCATTATCATTTGTTTTCAGGAAATCTTGAATTTCCTTTTTAATTTCTTCCTGAATCCAGTTCTCATTCAGCATCATATTGTTAAGTTTCCAGGAGTTAGTGTATTTTCTCTTGTTTGTTGTGTTGTGGATGTCTAGCTTTGGGTCGTGGTGGTCTGATAGGGCACAGGTTAGAATTTCAACTTTTTTGTATATGTGTAGATTCGTTTTTTGGCCCAGTATGTGATCTATTTTGGAGGAATTTCCGTGTGCTGCTGAGAAAAATGTGTATTCTTTGGTGCGTGGGTGAAAAGTTCGATAGAGATCTGTAAGGTCCATTTCTTTAAGGGTTTAAGTTTCAAAGTGTCTCTGTTAAGCTTTTGACCTGTTGATCTATCCCATGTTGAGAGGGTGGTGTTGAAGTCCCCAAGAATTATCTTTTGGGGGTTGATTTCTTGCTTTAGATGGTGTAGGGTTTTCTTAATGAATGTGCAGGGGCCCGTATTGGGTGCATATATGTTCAGTATTGTGAAGTCTTCCTGGTGAATTGTACCTGTGACTAAAATGTAGTATCCATTCCTGTCTCTTATAATTTTCTTTGGTTTGAAATCCACTTTGTCTGATATCATAATGGCTACCCCTGCCTGTTTTCTGCTTCCATTAGCTTGTAGAATTGTTGACCAGCCTTTCATTTTTAGGGCATGCCTATCTTTTGTAGGCAGCAGGTTGATGGATTGTGATTTTTAATCCAAATTTGTAATCTGTGTCTCTTGATTGGTGAATTAATTCCATTAACATTTAGTGTTATAATGGAGAAACTATCTTTAATTCCAGACATTTATTATGTTTAGTAGTTTTTATAAGTATATTGCTTCGCTTTTAATGGTGTTATACTTGCCTTCTGTTCTCCTGGATATGCCTGTTTTTTTCTTCACGCTTGAGTATCATTTCTAGCATTTTTTGAAGGCCTGGTTTGGTGGACATGTATCCCTTCAAGTTGTCTTTGTGCTGGAAGATTTTTCTTTCTCCCTCGATCATGACTGATAGTTTTGCAGAGTAAATCATCCTGGGTTGACATTTTTGCTCATTCAATGCTTGAAGTATTTCTCTCCAAGCTCTTCTTGCTTTTACTGTTTCGACTGAGATGTCATTTGTTATTTTAATAGGTTTACTTTTAAAAGTGACTTGTTTTTTCTCCCTTGAAGCTCTCAGCACCGTTCTTTATCTTGAATGTGGAGTATTTTAACTATTATTTGCCGTGGCGAGCTTCTGTTTTGGTCATATCTGTTTGGGGTGCGGAATGCCTCTTGTATATGTATGGGCCTCTCTTTTTTTAGATGAGGAAAGTTTTCCTTGATGATCGTTTGAAAAATTTCCTCAGGGGTGGTATTTTGAGATTCTTGCTCTAGTATTCCATGAATACGCATGTTAGGCTTCTTTAGGGTGTCCCATATCTCCTGGATATTTCTCTCAAGTATCTTTTTAGCTTTAATGACCTCTTCCACTGAGCTGGTTAATACTCCCACTTTATCTTCAAGGTCTGAAATTCTGTTTTCTGTCTCGTTAGTTCTGCTGATAAAACTCTCTGTGGAGTTCTGGGTTGAAGATAACTTGTCTTGTAGCTCAGTTTTAAGCTCTGCTTGAGTCTGTTTTAACTGCTCTATGCCAGTTTTTGATTCTTGCACTGTTTTTCTCAATTCCTCCAAGTGTCTGTTGTATTGCTCTTCAAAGCGATTGATTCAATTATTTAATTCCTCCCTGATTTCCTCTTTCATAGTATTGAACATGGTAATGATCATGTTTTGAAAGTCGTGGGTGATAGACCCCTCCCTTACTGTGGTTTCCCACTTTTATTACATCTACCTTTGAATGTGCTTTTATCACAAGACTTTAACAGCTTTTTGTCTCTGGCCAGGGGGTAACATACAATGCCCACCAGGATGGAGTGAAGGGCATTGCAGGAGCAGCAAAACTGCAAAAGAAAATCAACAAACCACAATCCAGAACTTCAGAGACTCTATATCAACCACCTAGAACTAGGCCAGCTTAGTCTCTCCCCATCTTGAAGCTCAGGGAAATTTGCGGAAGAGGGGGCGGTAAGAGTGTAAGAGCAAAAGGATGGGAGGAGCAATGATATATAAGATACTCTATACTAGTTAGGGCTGAAGCAATCATAATTGGACTTTGCATGCCCTGCGCATTGTCCAACCCACTGTGGACCTCACAAAGTCTAGCATCTGCTAAAGGCACCAAGAGCCTTGGAGGTAAAGGATTGGCAGCCACAGCAGTGTTCCTATACCTAAGGAGAACACGGGAAAGCGTTCAGGGAAAGGCCACTGGGTCCTTGTACGTCATCGGAGAGGAGGGCCCAGAGGAAAATCAGACATGCACAAGAAAGGACTCTCTGGGAATTGGGGCGGGAGGCACTGGGGGATGGGGAGGGAGAGGGGTGGGGAGGGGGAGCAGGGGGTACGGGGGGGAGGAGGAGGAAGGGAGGGAACTAGTGTACCTAATAAGTTTGTATGAGCTGAAATAAAAAAAAAAGTCGTTATCCTGGGTCAGGCTTTCATGGCCATTTTCTGTGGGTTTGTTCTGGTTGGAGTCTAACATTATGGGATTAATTCCTTCAGTGGGAGATTTGTTTACTCATGGATTTGCACTTTGACTTTGGCACTGTCGTTTTTAACTCTTAGGATCTTTCAATTTCTGTGCATTTTTCACTAAACTGAATTATTTGTCCTGGGGTTCTGGGGGTGGTCAGGGATGCAGCTTACCTATGTCGCGGTGAGGCCCGACTGGACCGTGCGCGCATCCCGGGCAGCAGAGTGAGAAAGAGCTTTTTAAATTCACTCTTTATATAATTGTTAGTATAGATTGCTTAATATTCCTACAGGCCAAGTGTAATATTATTAATATAATCATAATTATTATTTATTTTGAAACTAAAGTACATAATTATGTATTTTTATGCATACATGTTGATTGATGAATGGATAACAGATGGATAAAATCATGAGTTTGTATTGATTCTCCTAATTCAATGTCAACACATCTCAAGATTTAGTCTGTTTCCTTACTTTTATTGTTATGGCTTCATTTCAATGTCAACTTGACAGTTGCAGACTGTTTGGGGACAGTTGTGGAAGGTTAATGGTTGCAATGGTCCCTGAACAAGTCTGCAGGTACTTGACTGATTGCTGGGCAGAACCCAGCCCATAGTGGGTGGTACTTTCCAGTGGTAGACTGGATAATAGAAGGTATAAGGAGGAGAGACTTGCTCTTCCCTTATCCGGTGTAGACTTGCTGTGCAGTCCACTCTGCGTGCACGTTGGTCTCCTTTAGAACATCTGGCCTTCTTGGTTGCTGCTGCTGCTGCCTCCATTCTTGGCTGACTCAGAGTTTCACCTTTTCCATCACGTTTTTGCTGTTGCCGTTGCCTTTGAAGTCTGGCCTCTAGGCCTTACTTCTGTTTGCTGTTCATCGCCAACATCAGAGCCCAGCGGTTCTTCACTGACATCGGAAGCCAGCATCTTCAACCCTCCAGAGGAGCAAAGGCTTGAGACCCTCTCAGGATCTTTTGGCTTTGTGGAACATTCCAGCCAGGAAAGAGGTTGCTGCAGACAGCTACCTTGAAGGACACTACTTTTATTGTGAGTTATTTTTTAATAAACTTGTTTATATATACTATATTCTATAGATTCTGTTTCTTCAGAGAACCCTGACTAATACACTATTTTTAAGTTCCTTCTTCATCCTGAGAAGCCATATTATCACCATCAGGATTTTTAATGTATCTCATGTCCTGTATCAGCCAGGGTCTGACCTTACCTAGATACTATTATGTTCAGTCAGGACACCACAGAACAGCCACTCGTCCAGCTATTTTTTCATAGGGCATCTACCTCTAACTTAGAAGATTCCCTATAACCACCTACCTTCCTGGATTCTGACTCCTCTTACCTGCTCTTTTGCTCAGCAGAGCTCTTCAAGTGAGTCTTGAAATCAATAGACCACAATCTCCTTCAGCTATCTTTCTTGAGGTGTTTCTGACCACTTCTTTCTTGACTCTTTCTTAAAATGTTTAAAGTTTCTCAGAGCCAAAAAGAATGAATTCTAGAGATAAATATATATATATATGTCATTGTACAAAACATGCAAAGTCCCACTATGGCTACTGCAGCCCTAACTTGTGTGGAGCATCTTGCATATCTTTAGGCTCTTGCGATCTTGCCATCCCCTCTTCTGCAAGGTTCCCTGAGCATTAGGATGGGGACAGATTTGGCTGGTCTGGTTCCAGGTGATTAATGAAGGGTCTTTGGTATTCTGAATTATGGTTTGATGTTGTTTTCAGTATTGCTGTTCCTGCAGCATCCTTGGCTCCATCCTGATTGGTATTGGAGGTCACCTCCTAACCAAAGATAAAAGGCTGTTTAAATGAAAATCTTACTATAAGAGGAGATTCAAAGGTATATGGAATAGGAGTAGGAGGCCAAATGGCGGGGGAGGGGTCAGTGTCTCATTTGGAAGATGGTTACCATCTATCTTCCAGTCCCTATATCCTCCCTGATTTATGAGATCAAACCTCTTCAGTTGCAGGTGACCAGGAAGGAAAGTGAGAATGTCTTGCTACTTACTTGTAATACTTGATGGTGACCTATTTTCTCTACTGAAGCATTATCCCCTCTCTCCTTATTTCTGGGGGGATCTTCCTTCCTCCAGGAAGGAAAAGGGGGAGGGAGGGTACAAGGGGGACTGGGGATGGGTGGAGGAAGGGAGAGGTTGCGGGTACCTTTTGAGCATGTATGTTTGGGGAAAAATAAATTTAAAAAAAGTATATTAGGAAGGTGAAAAATCTCAAGAGGCCCCATATCCCCTTGAGAGACCAACGAGGGTTAATGCTGATGGGAGAGGGAAGGGAAGAGGTGTTCCTCAATGATCTACCCACTGATACTATGATTCCTGCTCCAGGAAATGCTTAGGCACATGTCATCAAAGGTAACCCAGGTGTAACTTGGCAGGCCACACATGAGAAAAAATATGAACATAGGACAGAGACTGGCAGGAAAGAGGAAGGATTGTAATGGGAAAAGGAAGGGAGATTAAGGTGTGAGATATCATAAATTAACTATATACATGTATGAATTCTAAAAGAATAAAAAACATAAATGAAATATGTAAAAAGGAAAAAGTTATGAACAATATCAGCTTTATTTATCAAAGAATTTCGACTTAAATTTGTGACCGAATTTTAAAGAAATACAGCACATGAATTTGCTTTCATGAAATTAGTTAAAAGAATTTTTGTAGATTAATTATTCAGCTGTAACTTAGTGAGAGAACTACTGTGGTTAAAATATTCTTATTTTCATAACGGTTTGCAAATGCTATATGTTTTCCTGATGATAAGCTAACAAAACTTATATTACTTCTAAGTAATAACTCATTACATTGGAAAATATGAACGATGTCTAAGAACTGTAATAGATTTAAATATTATATTTGTATCCATGTTTGTTTAAATTATAAAACATTATTTAAGTAATCTAATATATGTAACTAATCCAAATTCATAATGCCAAACATGGGCATCAATAAAAAATTAAAACATATTGTAAAAATGTTTTAAAGTTTTATTTCATGGTCTTGCCTCAAAAGTTAGATCCTGAAATTGTTGTTTTTACTTATGTGCATTTTTACCAACAGATACAAGTTGTGAGTTACCTATAATTATTTTACTTAACTCTTGGATATAAGTAATTTATCTTATATGGACATGGTGAAATCATCGCATGTGAGAATTTCAAAATCGATGAAATAAATTACCAGTATGCAATACCAATTCAGATTCTGCTTTTGTACAGTACTCTTTCTTTGGTTTTAGTTCATTTTATTAAATTTACAATAATTTTAGTTGACTGAAAGAAGCATGACCATTACACCCTTGTTTGAAGTTTATCTTCCTGCCTTCATTCTTTCCTTTGATTTTTTCCTTCCTTCTCTTTTCCTTCTTTCACTTTCCTTTCTCAGTTCAGCTCACACTTAGAAATAACTCAAGCTCCCAGGGTATCATCTCTTCAGTTTCCTTGGCTCTATAATACCATTATGGCTATACTACTCTGAGCATACCTAACTCATCCAATCTATAATACCTGCCTATCTCATTGTTTTAAAATCTTGCAATACATTCACAGGTTTCAGAAGCTCAGACCACTTGATTTGTAGGACATATCTCAGATTGAGTCTGTCTAGTATTGTCTCATGATTACATTCACATATTATTATCATGAAGAATACTTCTACTACTGCTAAATTGGTTCCCTTGAGAATATTTTAGACCTCTGAAGGAGACATCCCACAATTTATCTTTTTAATGGGAAAGTTGTTTAACTAGTTGTGTTCTTTGTAGTGCAAACAAACACTATTTGATTCATAAGAAATGTACAAGGCTACACTTTGATATTGTATGAATTCCTCCATCTCAGTTAAGAAAGCAGTAAAGTATATGAACCTGGATTATTTGTGATATTATAAAGCATTGAAAACTAAATAAAATATATACTTAAATTTAAAATATGTATCTATGCTATGAAATGATATTAAATGAATTTAAAAGTTTAAGAGAATAATTCTTCATACGTACATATTTTGAAATCACTAATTCATGCAAACAAACCTTCCTAACACATAAAATTATGTTTCATTCCAGCAACATATTTCTTGAAACTCCTGTCTTAGTTTTCTTTTAATGATGAATACATTAGCTTCACAAAACCCTTGTGATAAAGACAAAATACTTCTATCTTTTTTACACAGCAAATATTCCCAAGTGCAGGCCACTAGGATGCATGTATGAATGCTCCTGTATCCACATAAATATGTGCATCATCTATTCTTTTTTTTACAATTTTTTTTATTTTTAACAAAAAGGATGTGAGGAAAGGAATGAAAACAGGGGAGTAAGAGGACAAAAAGTGGGGTGCATATCTCTGGACACCATCCCTTTGCCTGCCCCACACCCAAAAGTTATGAATAATTTAAAGGACGCCATTTACAGTACCAGAACACCATTAAAATAATTGTTTTTCTTTATCTGGGTCAAAAATACAGTGATTATGAATGTGCCGTGATCAGTTATGGAATCTGACAGGAAACATAACACGGCCAGCAGTCCAACGGCATGCACAGTGCCTTCAGTTAATGCACTAGAGCATAATTGCATTTCTGTCAGGGTACACACCCCTAGGAAAAGGCAAAGCTAAGCAATTCATTTCTACATTCCAAACTCTGGAATCACAGAGCCCAGTTTTAAAGAAAAGTCACAGTGGATAAGAGATGCATATAAAAAATACAAGGTGTTCTTTCAAATCAGAGGATTCGTGGGACTACATTCATTTCTTTTACAAAATGCTATTTAAAAAAGGACAGAGGATCCAGCTCGTGTGACGCCACAGACTCTGACAGTGGGTAAGTATGTTGCGAGTTTTGGTAGTCCATCTCCTGGCTTCCTTTCTTTCCCCATGGCTCCAGGTTCTTCAGCCAGAACCATGTCATGGAAATGCATTTTGCACCTCTTCCTTTGAATCCTGCAGTCTTCGAGCCTGCAGACCACATACTCTACCAATAGTGACCACAATTTTTCCTTTAACTTTGTACATCTACCCTCGTATAACAGTGCATGGCACAAATGTACAAGAAAATACTGATTTTAGTCTGTACAGTCTATAATAATTACGCAGTAAAATAAGTTAACTTTTCTAATGAGAATTGCTGATGGGCAGCATTATGTCTTTATCTTACATTTAAAGTCTCTGCAGGCATCTACTTTGGTTAGTTATCAACAATTGTAACATAAGCACTGATCAGAGAACTGAGCAGCATTCCAATAACAGTTAAACAGATATATTATTTCTTTTTGAAATACTGGGAAAGCCCAGTTTTAAAATATGTATGGATATGTGACAGTCATATTTTCAAAGTGTGGGTATCTGGTTACCTTTCAGAGCATGCCTAAAAGAGCACTGCAAGATTATTTTTGAAGAAATTTTATTTTATTAGATCTAACTCTTCATAGTGTGTAAATGTTAGGACATTTTAATAATATTCTTAATGAAGCTTCTTCTGCAGGAAAATGAAGGAAGGAAAAGAGAGAGGAGGGGAAGACAGTCATTGAACAAGCAGGAGTAGGGCCACCATGAATTCACATTGAACTAGTTTCAGTTTCTACCTCTTATACATATAGCACATGGTCAAGGGAAATTTTTTTTTTCTTAACTTCAATTTCCTCATAGATTACAGAAGGAATACTGCTACTTAGCTTGTTTAACTATTGAAGAGATCTAAGATATTGTGAGTAGTGAAAAATGTAAGTTCTCAATAAATAGCTCTTTTATGATTAAAACTTCCTAAGTGTGATTGAGAAATACAAAGGCATGAATTTTTTGATAGCTATTAAAGTTAAAAGTTACTAAGTATATGGAATTGAAAAGGTATAACCAGCATCCAATTTTTCAGGATCAAGTACAAGTTATCCACACAAAAATTAATTTTCAAAAAGTACTTTAATCAGTGGTTACAAACATAAAATGTATTTACTGCAATCATTAGTATGCCACCTTCAAACAAATGAGTCAAATTAAAATGTTTCCTGTAATCTTGGGAGATAACTCTTATTAAGATTTCATTATGTCTCTGATTTTGAGAAGTAAAATGCATTAATTTCAAGCACAATTAAATTAAAACAAGATACAACTAATCAAATGGTGAAGCAATAATTTCTAGTACAAGTTTTCTCAATACTACCATTGAAATTTGTTTCCTATACTTCTCCTTTATGGTGGATGATCAATCAACTGCATTGCTGTACCTAGTGACAGAAACCTAGACAAATAAAATGATCCCTAGCCACAACATGGTTATAAATAAGTTTAGCTATATATTCTAATTTCCATCTTGTTCATAGTTTATACTGTGTACAGAATAAAGAGAACACAAATCCATCATTTGAGGAAAAGATAATTCTTAGATTATCAGTAGACGTCTATTAAGAAGCCTACTTAAGAGCCTTTCTAAAATATATTAATCAGATTTAACTGTGTCCAGGAGATTTATATTAAAGGATAATAAAGAGAAATACATAGATTCACTGTAGCAAAATAATTATTCATCACTGATAGAATGAAAGAAAAGAAACCCATACAAGGTATAGTAGACATAGCTACAATGCAGAATAGAAACTATAAATTGAATTAAATAAGCATGGTTCTTGTTTTTGAATGTCCTTTCTTGGGTTTTGGTATCCTAGGCAACTGGAGATAAGCAGGCATGCTAGTTCTTTGCATCCTTCTGGTCAGCTCAAGCACAATGAGGTCATTCTTTTCAATGAGTTTCTAAGCAACCATATACAATTTAGGGGAAGGTGGAAAATTTTACTTACTTTGAGATGCGCCTTATAATCATCAGTTGATCAGAATAACTGAATGCTTGATCTCAGGGGGACATTGTTGACTACTATAAAATTGATTAGTATAAACAGTGACACTTTCATGAAATAAATATTCATTTCTGTGACTTCAAGTGTTAACAATCTGGAATGTCTTTTCTGTCTTAATGTAAGTAAAGTAGTATTTCATCCTTCTGAGACACATGAGGATTATATAAAACATGCACATTAGCTACATAAATACTGACTTTTTTTCACACCCCTTAGTTTTCTGAAATTTTTGTCAGAGTCCAACTTTGAGAGGTTTATCTATACTAAAATATCACAATAGAGAAAAGTCAAATGTCAGTTTTTTGTAGGGAAAGACAAAAATCTTTATAATGAAGCATACAGTGTGGTATATTGTTGCCATGTTAAATTAGCTAAGCTTAAACTCTTTTCATACAATTTCCATTCCCATATGATCCCAGACAGAAATGGGCTAGAAGGAAAATATGTGTGGTGACTGGAAGTAAAAGATCAGCAGGGAGCTCCTTGGAGGTTGACTAACAGCATCTGCACTGTGTTCCAAGCAGGTCACTGCTGATGACCTGTGCAATTGGCTTCCATCTATTGGATCCATCAATTGGATCCCATCTAATTTCATTTGGATTTTGGAGTTCCCAGTCCATGTGCTCTGATGAGAATTGTGTGTGTCACACTCACCTAACAGGATCAGTAACAGTAAGAGACAGAGAAGAACTCATGACTTCATTTCCTTTATGGGTCTTGTCTCCCACCGTCTTGCCCAGTTTACATTTGCCAGTAAGGGATCTAGATTTGCATGGAAGGCCATCAACCCCAAGAGAACAATAATATCAGAATATCTGACTGAAACCATGAATAATGTCTCTTAGCATAACTTGTTAGTTCAGTGAGGAACAAAACATGAGCTTTGAAAAGTTTCTTATTCAGAATTCTTTAGGTAGAAATGTCAAATTCAAACTTGCTATTTGCTTTAATGATTTATTTCCGTGTCTCTCTAGAACTCGTCTTTAAATGTAAAATTTTCTGCTTCCAATAGCACAAAAATTTTATATGAAAAAATTTCCCTTTGGTTGCATCCTAAAGGACACATGTATGTATCTGTGTATTCATTTTATAAGCTACATCTTATAATTTCCCAATATGAATACTTCATCCTGACAGTTCTCTGGATGGGTTTAGAATTATGTTTTGAATAGAAGTTGATTTTATAGACAAAAGGCAATGAAATTTTAAAACTTTTACTTTGCCGAAGTTTATTTGATAGCATCAATAATTTCACTTACGTACAACTTCAATTTCTTCTATTCCTTTTCAGATACTTTTCTTAGATCCTATCTGATTTTTTAGAACAAGATATGTATTTGAAATATACTTTTTTGAGGAAAATTCATGGATTTTTGAATTGCATTCTGAGTCTTGTTCTCTAAATCTAAATATGTCATTCTCTCTGGAGCAGGTGTTGCCATTGCCACAGAGAATTTTTTGAAACTAATCTTCCCATGAGATATACAAATTTATAGATTTAAATAATGCATTCTTCTAGAAATAACACTTCATGTAAATACACATGCTAAAACTACAATATTAAATATGAATAAAATAAAATTCCCCTACCATGTTTGCATAAGGTGACATGACTTGGGCTTTTTAATAGAAGCAAAGATGAAATAGAATCTACTGAATTATAGGTAAGACAGTAGGTGACAAGTTCCACTAATGAGAGTAGGAGAAACAGTAAAGCACTGTTTCTGTATTCCTGCAAGAGTCAACAACTGTAAATATAACCAAGCCAAGTTAGATCTTCCTGGAGAAACAAGCAGGACTGGCTGGAACATGGTTCTTGGCTGCAAAAAGAAATTCCGGTAAAGTCTGGGAAGGCTTTCCTTCTTGCACAGTAAGCTACACAACAAAGGACTGGATCTATACCCAATGGTGAGGCTGGGGAACTGCAAATGTTGAAGCAGAACATGGGGCTAGGCTGAGGTCATAGGAGCTACTGGTCAATAGTTTGTACTTTCCCTTGTCACTCACCTACATTGCTGGACAACTGAGAGAAGACTGTTGCAGTTCGCCTTCATGGTTGCTGATAAATGAACATCAAACGGCTTAAGGAAACAAGGGTTTATTCTGTCCTATGATTCGTGGTTATTTTATTCACCTGTTCAGAGCCTAGTCCCACCCACCATGGGCTGAGTCTGCTGAATCAACTAGATCAGTCCAGCTTGACGGAAGAGCATGCACCAACACCAAGGCCAAAGAAACTGGCCACACCATCACCACATAACAGCTGAGAGATGGACAATCCTTACTTGCCAGACCAGCATGTCTGTCCAAGTGAACAGAAGGATGCTGATTTCCTCACTGCCTCTCTGTATTTTATTCACCTGTTCAGAGCCTAGTCCCACCCACCATGGGCTGAATCTGCTGAATCAACTAGATCATCTCTTGCAGGTTTGCTCTGGGCTTAACTCAACCATTAATTATCCACAAATGTGCCCAGAGCTCAAACCCTCAACAGTCAAGTTGACACCTGTGCTTAACTATGACAAAGACCTACTAGAAAACTGGGAGTTGAAGGACCAAGGCTCTGCCCAGCTGCATGACCAAGGAGCCTATGGATCAGCCCTAGCTGTGGTATTAGAGTGAGACACTACAAGACTACTCCAGAGGTCAAAGAGAAAACCCACTCTCTCTTTCCACCACCTGTTTCCAAGCAAAGGGAGTACATCAAGAACTAACAACCACTCAGTACCGTTGTTTAAGAATCTTAGTGCAAAGATAACTGCTCTAAGTCAACTTGGGCAATCCATCCTAGACATGGTTTATATGTTTGAATTGGATTGTAAATTCATTATCATTGTTGCTTCTATGTACAAGATCTATATTTTTGTGTCTGCCTGTATATATTCATGCATAAAGAGCTCATTAATTGGTTGCCTAATAAGTACCACAAACAATACAATTTTCACTTTTTAATTAAGGCATTCAAATTTGTCACGGCCTGTGCCAACCAGGCTGGTGGACAAGTCTTTGACACACTTGGTCGAGGGAAGCTCTGGACACAGCAGTGGACTGTGGCACAAATTATTCTTTCTGCTTTTATTATCAATCTATTTCTACCATTCTCCACTTAGCAGTATGAAAAAAAGTTGAATGGATATCTTTGGATAAACTGCCTTGAACTGTCAACCATATCCCTTTATTTTTATATTGTGGTGTCTTCTCTATTATCTGGTGTGATGGTTACTCTTGATTATTACCTTGATGGGATGTAAAATCACCACAGAAATAAACCTATAAACAAAACTCGGAAGCAGTTTCCAGATTAGGAAACTCTTGAAAGACCTACTGTAAATGTGTGTGGCACCTTTCTATGGCAGGTGTCTTGGACTGAAAAAAAAGTGAAAGTGAGCAGAGGACCAGTATTCATTTCCCTCTATTTCCTGACTGAGTGCACATGACTAGCTGTTGCCACTGGTAATGGACTAGCTCTCGAACTCCGAACCAAAATAAGCACTTTCTTTCCTACATTTTTTGTCAGCTGTTTGATCACAGCAATGAGAAAGTAACTACTGCATTTGAGACATCACATTAACTTTTGGAATTTATTTTTGTGCAGATTGCCTTAAATGATGTGCATCCTCTTCTCCTGACCTTCCCTGAGATAATAGTCCTCTGGCTCAGACAAAAATATACCTCAGAATGCCCACAGACCATGCCATATTTTAATCCAAAATAGCATTCAAGTCAGAAACTCAAAATCACTTTGAATTTCTCCCATTCCAAACCTCTGTATTAAGCAGATATTATGATCAACCGAACTACATTTAATTTCTCTAGAATCCAGAGATTCATTGTCCCCTATTCCTTTTATGAATTTCTGGAAGGGATCGCCATTTATTGCATCAAGACATAAAAGGTCTTTCTTCTGCTGCTCCTGGCCATCTAAAAAATTCTGCATTCAACCAACCAGAATAATAATTGTAAGACACTTCTGACTACCACTTTGCTTTTAATTCTTTAATAAAAGAAATATTGCTCAAAATTTTCCAAATCGCTTCACCACAGTGGTCCTTGGTAACTTTCTGCCTTCCTGTAGTCAAATTTTCTGTTGAATCTTATTTCGTACATTCTAATCTCCTGCTATTCCCTCCCATATCTCCCAAGTTGTTTTGCAACCCTCAAGTCTGATGAAGTACCTCAGACATTGCCTTCTAAAAGAAACATTCATAAAATCCTCCTAACACATATTCTTATACAAACTGTACTCACAGCAGTAAAAGTATTCTAGCATGAGCCATGGAGCCTTGTATATCCCCACAAATACTGCATTCTACACTGTTATCTACTGACTTATTTATATAGATACTCAATTCCTTGAAAAACAGTGATTTGGATGTGTTTTCCACAATATCTTTCACAATGATCATGGCTCCTTAGAAAATGGATGGTATTAGTACTGTTCAACACCTTTTAAATTTTTGATTGAACTATTATCTGTATATATTTTTGAGATACAGTCTCTTCTTTTGATGCATGTTTGAATTGAGGAGTAGTTAACTTAGGATAATTAGCATGTCCATCACCTTAAATTTTTATGGTTTCTTTATGGTGAGCATATAGAAGCTCCTCTCTTGTAACTACAAAAATCTATGAAACACATTAAAAGCAGTTCTAAGAGGAAAGTTTATAGCACTAAGTGCCTACATCACAAAAAAAGAAAGATCCCAAGTAAATGAATTTATGTTACACCTGAAAGCCTTAGAAAAAAGGAACAAACCAATCCTAAACCCAGCACATGGGAAAAAGTATCCAATATCTGAGCAGGAATCAGTGCATAGGAACTGGAAAAGACAATATGAAAAAAAATCAATGAACCAAAGAACTGGTTTTTTGTAAAACATAAACAAAACTGACAAACCCTTAGGTTCATTAACCAACAGAAGAGAGAAGACTCAAATAAATGAAAACATAAATTACAACAGATACCATAGAAATCCATAGAATCATAAGGACATATTTTAAAATATATAAAGCCCTACTATTAATTACATTCACCATGGTGTATCATAGAAAATCATAACTGATTCTTCATATCATGCAATAATATTGTACCCATTGCCTAATCTGTTTTCTTCTTTTCCTCTCTTCTCAGTACATTAGTACTGCTTATGTGTCAATAAATACTTTAATGGATGGAAGTATACACATATCTCACTTATTTCAGATAATACAAAACTCTGAAAGCATTCTCATTAATCATTGATATTGATATTTCAGGTTTAAGTTATTTCCTCCTTTGGATTCTTCATGTTTGAACAATCATAGTATTTTACATCTCTCAGTGCCCATCTTAAATACAATTTTTATCACTTTTATTATTTAGTCTTTGAATTTATGTGTATCTGGGTGTTTGCATGCAGTTCATTATTACTTCTAACTAGTAAATGAGCCCTTATTTTTAATATGTAGTCAGATTCTGCTCATAAAACTTGTACCTATGGTCTGTTGAAACACCAACACTCTTGGTTATCATTTATTCAACACTCTTAACACTTGGTTATTGATCTTTTCATGATATTTGGTTATGAATGACATCATAACAGTAATTAGTAACATACTGAAAAGCAGGAACAATTTTTGTCTAATAGAAATTCTTATTTTGTGGTAATCATATTTATAATCATTTGATTAATTCAACAATTTTCTTTAATATATGCTTGTCAGATGGCTGAATGACTTTAGCTAATTTCCAGAGCTCCTTAAAGGCTTCTCTTCATGGGTAGTGGAATTGCTTCAGGAACTTCTTTGTTATGTGAGATAATACATTGTCAGCTCCAATTCTTAACTGATCCTTGGTGTTTTCTTTCTTTTCACTTATCTGACAAATTAACCAAAGCATCACTTTATGATTATAAAGGTATTTTCAATGGTCTCATTTCTGTCAGTCTTTTGAATAGTTTTCTGCTTTCCATTTATTTATTTCTGTTCTACTTTTCGTTTCTTTTATTCTGCTTACTCTAATTTCTTAGATCTACATTTTTTCCTATCATCTTAAATGTGAAAGCATAAGTTGTTTATGTACAACTTTTTCTTCTCTAAAATATAAGCATTTTGCATGCTGAATAGTGATATGCTACATTATTTTCATTTTCTTTCATTATGAAGGATTCAAATTTCTTTTTTGACTTTTTTGAACATGTTTTATTGAAGCATGTTAGGTAGCTGCCAAACATTCAGTTGTTCTCTAGATATCTCTATATAATTGACTTCTAGCTTAATTCCATTTGAGCAGAGAACAGACTTTGTATTATTTGAATCAATTTAAGTTTATTCATCTTGCTTTGTCGCCAGCATAGGACAATCTCTGTAAACATTTCATGTACACTTGAATGCACATTCTGCTGTCACTGGACCTTGTTCCATAAATGTCCTTGAAGATGTGTCAGTCTCCAAAGCTGACCAAGGACTTCAGACACTGACTGATATGGGGGGATAAGTAATTGTTTCACCAATTCTTGAAAGAAGACTATCTGTTGGGTGTTGCATTTGTGGCTCTATTACTTGTCAAATGCATACTGGTCATTATCACATTCCCTTGATAAATTTTCCCCTTTGTCACATCTTTTTTTTTTTTGTTAGTGATTTATTCTTTTTTCTTTTTACTGTAAAACATTCTTTTTTTATTAAAAATTTAATTATACATTTTAAAAATTTTTTACCAGTTCCCTCCCTCCCCCCTCCTCCCCCCGAACCCCCTTCTCCCTTCCTCTCCCTCCCCATCCCCCAGTACCTCCCCCCAATTCCCAGAGAGTCCTTTATTGTGTACGCCTTTGTCACATCTTTTTGATTCCTTTTACAGAATTTATCTAAAATTTTCTGTCTGATTTTAATGTAGGATTCCTGATTTTTCTTAAATTTGTGTTAGCATTTGCCCTTTAGTATATTAATGTATTTATATTTAAAAGCCACTTCATGAATACTTGCATAATTGGATGTTATTTTTTAATTCAACCTTAAAATTTCTATTTTTTAAGAAGAAGTGCTAAGACATCTAATGTGGTGATTAACATGGCTAGGTTCAAAATGCCAGCAAACTGTTTGTTTCATCTCTGTTCCATTTTTCATTGGTGCTTTGCTCCTTCTTTTATAGTCTTTTGGAATCATTATTGAAAAAAAAAAAACTAGTCAAACCATAGTTGTACATTTGATGAAAAATAAATCTTTCAAAAATGAAGACAAATCAAAGAGTCTTTAAATAATTAAAAGCTGTAGATTTATCAAAGAATTGCATTATGAAATGTGAAATGGATTTTTTCTGGCTGAAAGGGAATGAAAGATGATATAAACATATATCTACAAGAAGAAATTAAAAACATTAAAATGCTGAATACGGAAGTAAAAATGCTAATATTCCTGCTTAAATTCCTTTAAAGACAATTTCATTCATAATTTCAAAAGCTGAATGCTGCACTTTGATGTTTGTAACCTATGTGGATGTAAGATATGCAACATTAGAATTAATAGAATCAGCAAAATTATTTTTCTGTAAAGTTGCTTTCCTGTGAGGAGGAGAATAAAATATGAACTGAAGGTGTTCCTCTCCAGATTTCTACACAGTCTCACGAATTTTTTTTTGTTTACTCTGTGTGTGTGTGTGTGTGTGTGTGTGTGTGTGTGTGTGTGTATTAGAGGGCATCGTATGTCCCTGTGGAGAACCAAGGGTGACTTTGGGAATCATCCTGAATCACTTCTATCTTCATCTTGCTTTGCTCTGGGATTTCCCATGCTCCACTCACCAGAGCTGGAAGTACAGGCCGCCACCCTTTCTGCCTGGCATTTTTATTTGGGTCTGGGATCCAAACTTGGGACCTTCTGCTTGCAAGGCAGAGTCTTAACCTCTGAGCCATCTCTCCAGCCCCAGTCTCAAGAATTTTTATCACTTGTCCTTAATAAATGCACACGCTTTCTGCTCAAAGAGCAAAAACAAAAACTATCAACTGAGATACAGAGGTCATCCTAATATAGAAGCCATCAATAAAAACAATACAGGAGAAATGTAGATATCTTACAAGCAATAATACAGAAATGGTGTGTTAAAACTCCAACACGAATTCCTCTCCTGGTTCATGTGATATAACAAAGAATCTATATACTGGCACATACTATGTTTGTCCATGCTTCCTGTGTTTGCAATAGAACTTGGGGAGGAGCAAACAGGAGCATGGAAGTTATCCTCACCTGAGGCTATGATGGTAATAGAAGAGGTCAAACCCAGCAGACTCCATCGAAAACATGGAAGTCTTGTATAGCCACTGAAAGTGGATTATTGTCCATGGAATTGAAAATTCAAAGGGAGAGAGAAAATAAATGTCTTGTGTTTAAGGAGACTACATAAGATTGGGTGTGGTTGTTTTTTTAATACTAATGACATCTGGGTATTTTCAGCATGGATAAAAACAGTTGCAATTTCTCTGTTAAAAATACTGTGGATGACTTACTGTTAAGTATATTACTTATGTAAATTGGTGTGTCTAAGGAACTTGTAAACAGAATATTCTCCCAAGTATTCAGTTATATGCTTAGCTCTTTGAACAAAGATTTATCACATCAAAGGTAAACACTAATTCAAATAATGTTACATTCTTCGGGGTATGACCAAATTAATGAAGTCTTAATCATGTATTAGGTTTGCTCAAGTTCATGTAATTATTTCTACATTTGTTAGTAGTTCAATTGCTAACATCAGAGGACTCCGGCTTGTTGATTCTTAAGTATATCACCACAAATATCGCCCACTGATGACAGTGAAAATTTAACTCAGTAGCAGTAGCATCACAAAAAATGCCAGCAGTAAGATACCAAACAAATACTAGATTAAGACTTCATTTATTCAAAAAGTAAACACTTTTTATATATTTTAGTAAAAAATAAATAAAACACACTCTGGTCTTTCTTCAAAGATGTACTGAAGTTCATGTGATTGTAATAATGGGCATCATATTTTGTACTCTATTTCTTATTTCATTGTGTGCCTAGATGAATATGTATATGCACATTTATGTGCATATTCGTGTGTGTGTGTGTGTGTGCGTGTAAGCTATAGGACAATTTTGAATGCCATTTTCAGATACTGTTTAGCTTGTATTTTTATTTAGTTTGGTTTGGTATTGAGCAGGGTCTCTCCTTTGTCTGTAGTTCATAGAGTAGGCTAGTTGTTCAGCGAGCCCCAGAGATGTGCACATATCTACCTTCCCCATACTGGGATTACAAGGAAATCACCACACCTGGTTGGTTGTTAATGTTCTAGGCGTTGAACTCAGGATTTCATTTTCCTTGGAACACAATTGTGCTGTGGGGTCAGAATCAGAGTTCTGTGGCCCTGATCAACATCCACATCAGACATACTCTGTGCACCTACGTACCTGGCCCCTGGATATGAGTTTTCCCTGGCCATTTTAAGACACATATGCGATCTCTCCCAGGCAGGGAAAACGTTTCCTTCTATTCTTCCTTTCCATGGCAGCTGACCGATGGTGAAGCTTGGCAAGGCTCCAAGTCTGTGCTCAGCGCAGGCAATGACCTTCTCGACTCTACTGAAGTGTCTCCTCCATTCCACGCACTGTCCTATGATTCCTGTGCAGAGAGACAGTGGATGTCTGTAAACTTTCCTTTTGTCTGAGGATCTCAAGTATTCTTTCTTCACTCTGTATCCCACATTTGTTGTTTCAGAATGTGGTACAGTTTCTGCCATGCTTTAGTACTCCTTCCTCCATTACCTTGGATGTATCAAATAGTCTCACCAGAGAAAATTGCTCCTCTCTGGAATTCAGTTTATTTGGTTGGCTTATGACTAGCACTCTCATGGCTTCAATAAAAAGTTAGGACTTTATGGATTCAACTTTTCCCATGTTAGTTTGGAAGTGATATTCTCTTGTAGGCTCTGCATCTCAACAGAAGCTAAACATCAAGAGAGTTTCAGATCTTATTCTAGATTGAAAAGCAATCTTTCAAGGGATGTTTTAATCAAGGGGTATAAATTCCCCTGGTCCTGTGCAAGCCCACCGAGGGTCACAGAATCGAGAAAGCATTTTATAACAGATTGAGGAGCAATATTGCACTGGTTCTTACTTCATTTGTAAATGTGATTTGTGTCTGACATTTAAGCATGTAGATTGGAATTCAGATCCCCATGGCAAAGCACATTGGTTACCCCAGTGCTTTGGGAGGGAAGTTTGAATTCTATGACTGGAGAATGGAGGTGGATAGAAGCAAGAAGATCCCCTAAGCTTATTGGTCAGTTATACCAGTTGAGTTGATGAACATGGAGTTCAGAGAGAAACACTGTCTCATTCATTTCCTGGAGCCTGCCTGTGTATTCTAATTCCTAGCCATGTAATTGGTGGACAGTTATGAATTCCCTGTATTTGTTAAAAAGGAAGAATATGTTGTTTTGCATTAATTAAACAATTTATAATATAAATTAGTCATATCATAGTATGTCATTTAAAATCTACAGAAATTACAGAGAAGTACATGCTATGTATACATTTATATTTAAAAAAGAGTAATGGTGTTTTACATTGTGCATCTTTTCTTGATGCTTTCATTCTTAACTTGCTGTGGAACAGTTTTTTTTCCCACTGTTTCAATGTTCAACTATTTTCAGTAATCTAGAATTTTCTGTGATTTGCATTCTATTTAGAAAGAATATAAAACTTCAGCTGCAAAATGCACTTTAACACATTTAATTAGTGAATTCAAATAATCAAAAAGTATTACTGAATTATAGTATTATAAAAGCAATTGAGCCTGACTATCAAGTAATTGAGCATAGCTGTAAAATGATGAAAGAAACAGTTAATGGAAAAAAAAACATGGTGATCACACTAAGTGAACAAAAGTAAAACAGCATCATCAGTTTTTACTCATTCTTCAAGTTTCAGCTTATATTTAAAACCCTCATAAAATTCAAATTACATCTAGACACCCTCTCTCACTCCATTCTATCAGTTAATTTCCAGGAACCAATTGCCCTCAGAGTAAGTGATCAATGAGCCTTTGGTCACCCCTCTTTCTTGCTAAAATGTCATCTGTGTGAGAGAATCAGTCTTTTCAGCCCTTGGCATAGCATCTGAAATTCAATTGACAGCATGAGTGCATTGCTTCAACAAGTCGTTGTTGGTGGTAAATGCAATGTTTAAATATAATTAAATTTTCAGTTTCCATTTTCAAGAGCTCTCATATTATTATGCTGTTTCACCTTGGTGCCAAAGTTTTGTTGCTAACACCAATTATATGAAATTCTTTCCAAAGTCCGTAAAGAAAGAATGCAGTGGGGCAAAGGATGTGAAATCTTCCTGGTCCTTCACAAAGACTGTTTGTGACTGAAAATTGTAAAGCCATTCAATATTGTACCTTTGAGAAGCAGATGATCAAAGGCATAATTATTTTAAAATTAAGCAATAATTATTAATAAAAGCCAGAAGCAGCGGTACATACTTGTGATCCCAGCATTTGATGAAGAAAGCAGGAGGATCATGGATTCAAGGTCATCCTCATCTATTTAAGGGATTCAGGGCCAACTCAGAGAACATAAGACCTTTTCTCCAGATATAAGTGTGTATATTAAAGCAGCATAGTTTATTAAAGAAATAAGAATGTGAACTTAGTTTAAACATGTAAAATATAGTAATAACCATCCAAAACAAAAATAAATCTGAATTTGTATCATTTCTATGTTTTTTATTTTCATATAAATCTGAACTTTTAACTCCTTAAAACATTTTAGAAATATGTAATTTCAGCAACAGTAAAACTCAACATATTAATAATGTTTCATACCATTTGAAAACGTTAAATGTTAGTATTTTATGGCAGTGTCATTATGCTGAAAAGAACATTTATTTTCATCACTTGTTACACAAAAATGTAAAAAACATATATGTATGTGTTATTGTGTGCATGTGCATGTGTTGTATTTTTTAAACATTCTGTTCGATGTTATTACAAATTCCATTTTCAATTGACTCGTTTTAAAAAAATTCTTTGATTCATAGACATTAGTAACACAATTATAAGCAAAGCAGCTCTAGATAAGGTGGCATACTTTCGCTGAAAGCAGATTGTATTTTGCTATAAAAACATGACAACAGCTGTGGTCCTAATTGCCTCTTATGTTGTAGAGTGGCAGCAAGCCAATGAACTGCATTTTTTTTACCTAAAAGGATATAATCAAATAAACAGTAGAGGAAGCTTTTGTTGACTCTCAGATATGTAAATTCAGCATGCTATTTAACAAGTTATTTTGTCATTCTGATGAGCAGAAACATTGATTTGCAAGACTAATTAAAATCACTATTTTTAGCATAAGCAGAGGTTTGCATATGTAGTTCTTTGGGTATAAGAATCTGACAGTCAGAATCCCTACAGGTCAGACCTCCTCAGAAAATGTCCAGGATGTTTACATAAAATTCAGGTTAGGAAGGTGAAGAGTGCCAAAGTGATGATTCTCTCTTGGGCCATTTTGATTTGAGGTCAATTGGAGCTACTATCTGTTTAAACACATCTTCCCAAATGACAATGAGGGTCTCTATCTGTAAATAGTCTATTAATCTTTGATGATGAAATAAATTCAGACTTTTTAATTCTCTGAAAAGCGAGACATATAGAACTATTTTTGGGTGATGTAAAAAATGTCTTGTTATTCAATTGAGATTAATTGAACACATCTGTTTTATGCTATAAATCCTCAAAAATGGTACTAATAGAGGTCTTACTTAGGTTTTGGAATTACCCAAACATATATAGAAATCATAATCTTTCCAAGAAAAGAAATATGTAAGTGCAATAACAAAATTATATTTAAAGTTTCTGTTTTCTATGTACAAAAAAATTTCAGGGATTTTGCTGAATTCAGGCATATATTTTCTAGAAAAACTTTTGAATAATTCTTTTCATTTAAGAACATTTACTATACAAACTTGCCACTTTTAAAATTTAGTGTTAAGAAAACTGAAAAGCACTCAATCTGGATGCATACATTCAATATCATATTGGTGAGCCTAAGGGTATGTTTAGGACACTGAATAGGTTCTATAATGGAAAATGGAGTGTTTCTTTGTGGGACTTACTGAGAAGTTTACCAATGACCCATGAGTACACATATACTGGATATAAAGAGAGACCACACAGGACTGTCCAGCCAGGTTTAATGTGTCCAGCATCTGTCACAATGTTCTCTGAATGACCTCTTCTTTTATGAGAAATCCACTTGCCTGCATTGTACTTGCTATGATCCTGATAGGGAAGAATTTTCATGTTCATTTCAAAGGTCTTCACAGATGATTTCAAGATACACCAGGAGTTGATGGCAGTCTTCTTGCTGGTGAGCTAGCAACAGTTACTGCTCTGAAAACTCACATTAAGCTAAATAATTCATACTAAGTTATGTACCTTCTACCTAATTATTCTTCCAGTGTGGAGGTAGAGTGAACAGCGATACAACTCTATTTTAACAGGATCTTCATTAGTGATGTTGGCTTCGTAGATCAGGCAATATGGTAAGAATTTCATAGATGTTGTTTTCCTTATTCTGCACAGCAATCCTGTGAGATTGGAATCATTGTCTTTACTTCATGGAGCCTCAGGTTGTAGTGTTAGTAACTGTCTGCCAGGTGCAATACAAAGCTAGTCAGCTAAAGCACTGTTAAAGTCAGTTAAAGTACTAAAGAAAGACTACAGCTGTCCTTTCTTCATGTCTGCTTATGTTCATAATTTTAGCAGAGGAACTTGAGTGATTTAACCTAGAGAGGAAAAATTAGCCACCTAGTGAAATATGTATTTGCTTCTCGAACTACCTCTAAAACAACTCTTTTTAACAGTTATTAGCTGCCACTTAATGATCAAGAGTAAGGTGAAATAGTGGTCAGATTATTTAGTTCAAAATATTTATTTTTCTCAACCCAATTAAAAATAGGCCTTAGAACTAAAAAGAAACTTTTCAGAGCATAAATTCAAATTTCTGGCAAATATCTTTAAAATTTTTCCACTTCCCTAACCATTGGAGAAATGAAAATTAAAGCTACCCTGAGATGTCATCTCTTTCCAGTCAGAATGTGTAAAATCCAAACCACAAACAAAAATAAATGCTTGCAAGGATGCGGGAGAAGGGAGCCCTCATACATTGCAGGTAGGAATGCAAACTTGTACAACTCTTTGGAGATTAGCGTGGAAGTTCCTAAGAAAGTCAAAAATCAAATGCCATATAACACAGCCATATCACTCCTGAGAATATTCTCAAAGAATACTACATCTTACTACAGACATGTGTACAATCATGTTCATTGCAGCTCTATTCACAAAGGTAAAGAAATTGAACAACCTGATGTAAAATGTGGTATATATACACAATGGAATATTATTCATCTTTCAAGAAAAATGAATTAATGAAATTTGCTTGTAAATGAATAGAGATGGAAGAAATTATAGTGAGTGAAATATCCCAAATCCTCATATTCTCCCTTACAAGTGGATCGATCAGAGATTAAGCCTCCAGAGTGATGTAATTAAACAGACATTTCTATAACACCCACAAACTGCAAAGGAACATAAGTCAGGATGTGGAGAAAGTTATCAAAAGAGTAGGAGACAAAAGAACACATGCAAATAGAAAAGGAGAAGGGAAGAAAATAAACAATAGGCAGGAAAACATGCCTTAATAGTAACTATAAATACTCGATAGTAAATCATCATCTAAACATTGTTTATTAAATCCTTAGATAAAGAAAATATCAACACTCAGCCAAGATGCATCCTATTGCAACAGAAGATTAGTGAAAACTACAACTGGCCAAAGTGCAGAGTATCTCCAACCTTTGAATGTTCAGTATTAATCAGGTAATCCAAATCTCTCCCCTTTCCGAAGGCTGAGAGAACCTTGCAGAAGAAAGGGAGTAAGATTATAAGAGCCTAAAGATGGAGCAATGTACTGCCAGCCAGGACATTCCAGTCATAACAGTGTTGTTGCATCCTGAAGGTAATTGCCAATGAGATTTACAACCATCAAATCTACACAAGGACTGACATATCAACATGGTCCCAAGGACCAGTGAAGATAATCTCAGGAGAAACAGTTACACTCAGTTGTAGTCTTAGGGGCACAAATAAAGAGGAGCATCCCTACCTGTAGGTTTACTCCCTATATTACCACAGAGTTCTGGCGCTTACTAGTATGGCACCACAAAGGTAGAGAGACATGAGGGCAGGAAGGACAGGGACAGATACAAGGTGTACTACTTACTTTTTATGTTGTTGTGAGACAATACCCAAAGTCAAGCAACTCAAGGGGGAATGGGAGATTTAGTCAGCTAAAGGTTCCAGAGGGGAGATGTAGTCTTTCATGTCAAAAACAGCATGGCTGGCAGCAGAAGTTGGAGGAGGCTGTAGATCACACTCATCCTAGAGGCTGAGAGCTGCTAGACTGTCAGCTACAAGAGCAGACCTTTCCTGGAAGTAGAGTGGACTGATCTACCCAATGCCTACCCACTGTGACTGCCTTCTTCCAACAAGGTTCCACCTCCTAAAGGTGCAATGACCTTCCCAAACATATGAGCCTGTGGGAGACACATTTGAAACCATGACATTAGGGGATGGTGAGAAAGAATGAAGTGAGAGGGGAGGGAAAGGGGGCAGAAACTCACTTTGTTTGCATATAAAAATTATTAATATAAAATGAAAAAAACCTAGAAGTTAAAAAAATTGATTTTCTCTACCGTTGCCCTGTCCACAAGTGGAAATTACAATTATACTATAAACTTTGTGTCTCATTGTCACTAGCCACATTCCAAGTACTCCAACAGCACATGTAGCTATTTGGTCTGCTGCAGAGGCTACAAAGCAATTTTTAAAATGTTGCAAAATGCTGCTCTAAGACAGCCTTGTCTCCCCCCATATGCCTTCCATTCCTGACCACCACAGCAGGTTCCTCTCTTGTGTACCCAGGGAATAATTTACCCTAGGGCACAAGTAGAGCAAGAAGTCAAGGTTTATTTCATCAAAGAAAAAAGTTAAAAACAAAAAAGAACACACATTCCAGAACAGCAATGGCAGAAGGATGGCTCTGGTGTCAGGGCCTACTTACCACTTCTCTTCCCCTTGCATAGCCTGAGGTGGTCTAGGATGACTTGCTGCCCAGAAACAGCAGAAGCCTTCCTTTGGATCCATCCTTAGCTATGCTCAATCTGTTAGAATTAGATCCATTCGTTGTAAAATAAATAAATAAATAGATAGACAGATGGATGGATAGATAGATAGATAGATAGATAGATAGATAGATAGATAGATAGGTAGATGAAGAGATGGCTGAAGAGATGGCTCAGGAATTAAGCTTCTGTTTTGCAGAAAGAAATACCAGAGTTTGGGTCTGGGATCCCGCTTAAAATGTCAGGTAGAAATGGCAGCATCCTGCACTTCCCAGAACAAAGTAAAGAGGAAGTAGAGCAATCCAGGATGGTTCCTGAAATCACCCATGAGCTTCCACAAGCACACATACACAGGCACTCTCTGATACGCACAGATGCACACACCAAATAAACATGCACACACCACACAAACACACATATGCATGCATGACCCTCCCCACACACACATAAGAGTAAAGACATAACCAAGCAGGAAGTTAAGTTTACTAAGGGGAGGGGCAATAGTGCCTTGATCTGCCTCACCCTCCTTTCCTGGGAGCTGGAAAGAACCCAACAAGATTAATTTTATCCTTTTTCTCAGAACTCTGCTTTTCATCTTATCTGATCAGCTTGCCTATCTCACACCCAAGTGCAAGTGTACTTACTTCCCTTAGTGTTCCTGACTTCACCATTTTAACCCTAACATTTGCTTTCCCCACAATACTGATGATATAGTTACAGATATGTAGACATATGTGTGTGTGCTTATATATAAATGTTCTTTGACTTAGGGTTTAGTGTCTTGAATGTCCCATCACACTGAAAATATCACTAGGTCCAAAATATATTCACTGCTCCAGACCTGCCAATCATCTAGTTTAAGCTAGCCTAGTTTCCATTTGCTTAGAGTATTTAATTATCCAAAAATCATCTTACTGAAAGCTTATTTTGTATTGAAATGTCAAATACATGTGTGATTGAGTGGGAGCTGTGCCTTGCTGAGACTGTGTAATATCACACATGCCCCCCCACACACTCGCACACACACACAACAACCAACTACATATCACAGCAATATCCTGAGCCAATTAATATTCCAAATCTGTTATATATTATATTGAATATACATTTCATTTATACCATTGTGTAATTGAAAACTCCAAGGTCAAGCCATTGCAAGTTATGGACAGTCTGTGCATGTATGTGTGCACACACATGCAACTATATGTACATATATATTTATGTAACTATAAATACATATGTATTTAACATGTACATATTCTTTTAAATTAATCCTCACATAAATGCTTGGCAAAAATATGAGGACTGCTAACTAAAGTGTTTTAATCAATGCTCTCTACTCCCATTGAAATGGCTTGAGAGTATTTTGAAGATGTTAAATCTGGAGAAGTTATTTCCATAAATACCAATTGTCATATATAAGTAGAATTATGACACATGTATTGGATTTCAAAATCATCTCATTCAATCATCTTGTCTGCAAAAGAGGAAGCTGGTCATGATCACCCTTCAAGGTTTACACCTTTTTTTTCCATTTTCTTATTTTGAATTCCCACTTGCTACCCATAGAGGAGTTCAATAAGCTCAAGTTCTTTTATTAAAATGGGAGGATTCAACTAGGAGACATGAGATCTTTGAAATTCCATGTTACTTGTCAAGTATCTTTTACACAATCAAAGGGAATGATATGTGTCTCCACAGCAGAATCTCAGGGCAGTTAGTGGCAGCACTCACGCCAGCAAGAACTATTGTCCTCCAAAACACATACAACTTCAATTTCCCACAGAACTTTTGCAATTCAAGTTTGAAACTTTTGTATTGAAAAGAAAATGAGTATTTATATATTCAATAAAGAGACTAGACATTTTGTGCAGGCACTGTAAAGGTGTATATGGTTAAGCATCTTTAGAGACTAGCGAGATGACTCAGGGGTTAAGCCTTTGCCTCACAAGCAAAAGGACCCGAGTTCAGATCCCCAGATCCTATATAAAAATGCCAGGTGCATATGGAAGCAGTCTGCAATTCTGCTACTGAAAAGCAGAGCCTAGGAAATCCTAGAGCAAAGCAACAAGGAAGTAGAGCAATCCAGAATGATTCCCAAATTCATCTTTGGACCTCTACAGGCACAAACACTAAAGTACCTTCTTCTACACCCCCCCCCACACACACAGGCAAAAAAAAATCTTAGAATTTATGAAATAGAACAGGTTCATTTTGCTTAAAATAAAAGAAACAAGGGGATTGGAAATCCTCAAGCAATTCTTCACAGTTATTAGAAAAATTCTCCCCTTCACCTATTCCCAGAGTACAAAGAATGCTGGAGAACTATGTCACTGGGCTTCAGTTCCCATTACGGCAATGTACGACTACTTCCTCATGCTTCCCAAATGTAACTGTTCTTAACTTGGTTTTTTTTTTTTTAAATTTTGTCTTCATTGGTGGACCTTTGGAAAACTGAAACAATGTAAAATGGTATAAACTGCAAATTTTTCATTCCTAATGCTGTTTAAAATCCTGTCCATCTATCTAGTCTCAAAAGAGTAAGACCTGTCTAATGATGATGAGTTTTTCCAGTTTTAGATAATTACCATTTTGAATGATTGTTCTCCTGTAGGAAATTAAATGCTGTTTGCAAGCATGCACAATTTTTCTTCTAAAATGCTGCTCTGAGGATCTAGTGAGATCAGTGGATAAGTTGCCACATACAAACCTGGTACCCTGAGTCTGGTTCTAGGATGCTCACATGGTGGAAGGAGGTAACTGGCTTCACTCACTCCACCACCCTCCTTTTTTTCTCTGTCTCTTTTTTTCCTTTCTCTCCAAATATAAAATAAATAAATAAATATTTTTAAATACTGTTTTTAGAGTTAGTGAGATTCAGTGGCTAAAAGTTCCAGGTGTATGAATCTGATGGTCTGAGTTTAATTTGGAGAACCCACAAGGTGGAAGGGGCAAAAACAACTCCAGAAAAGTGACCTCTGACCCTCATATGCACACACACACATACACACATTCATACAACTCAAAAAATTTTTTAAAAGATAAGATAAAAATGCTACTTTTAAATAATTTCTCCTTATGTGGATGGTTTTGAAAATAGCCTACAGAAGTATAAGAAAAGGACATTGTGTTGCAATTTATTACATGAAGCCTTAAGCCTAACAGTGTGATATAATTGGGAAATACATAATAAATGCTTTAGCATTCCAGTATGCTTCATAGCCTGGGAGAAAAGAGTCACAAATGATCAGCAACCCAAAGCACTTACACATGGCTTCCATTAACAGGGAGCTGTGAAATGGTTTTCCTCTCTAAGAAAAAGGAAAAATTACCAAATTACATTGAGCGGCAGATAGGAGATGGAGTCTACCCAGAGTGATAATCCCATGTTGGATTAAGTAGAGCAGTGGTTGATTTAGTAGCTGGATGAAATTGTGAACCCTCTTGTGTCTTTCAGGGATGGAAACAGAATCCACAGGTCAGTGATAAAAGGAACACACACACACACACACACACACACACACACACACACACACACACACACTCATACACAGATACAACCTTGACTTCAGTATTCTATTCTGTCCACCTATACATTATCTATTGCTTAATTCAATCACATTAAAGAAATTGTTTATATATGCATGTATGACACCATACAAAACCTAAATTTGTGTTTAAAACCATATATTTCTTTAACTAAGTTACTAAGCAAACCACTGAAATATTTCTTCCAAAAGTTTAAGTCAACTCATGTTGGCAAGTTTCTTAGGATCAATCCTTGACACCCACATTACACCTGTATACAATATACTCATTCCACTATTCTAGTATCATACTTAGAGAAAACATAGCAATAAGGACTCACTATCTCAACAGGATAGCTCCAAGGGACACTTAATGCTGGCTAAGGTGAGACAAAGATTTGTGTAAGAGCTCACACAGAGTTATGTATTAGCTGTTGTATTTGATGGAATCTGGATTTTTAAAAATGTTCACAAAAGCTACTATATACATACAAATTTCTGTTTTATGACTCAAAGTCTGTTTTGTGTTTTTTATTAATGAAAAGTAAGGCAATTAAAAATCATTTTGATAATGTGAAAATCTTGAATTAGTAAATAATAGATCAATAAATGTGTTCTCCTTCATTGCAAGTAAGCTTCAATTGTAACAAGCACTTAGAAGCATTGTACACAGGCATCTATTTATTCTTTGTCCAGACCTGTAACCATAGTGTTTTCCTGAACAAATAGTCACCAAGCATGACATGAAGTCCTTCAGAACTACTCACTTACAGGCTACTTCTCAGCTGGTAATGAAGATTGTAAATATAAAATAAATGCCTACATACTTTAAGGAAATACGAAAATTATAGCTTTAAGAATCAGAGAAATATTTAATACCTAAGGATATCAACAATATTTAAATATATTTTCTTCTTAGATTTATCTATAGATACTGGAATTTTTATACCTTCAAAATCTTTACAAACATTATATATGATTGCGATGCCATTTACAAATTCAAAATTTTTACTCGATTTCTTGTTGACACACACTCATAAATATAATTGATATAATGACCTCATAGTATTCAACGTGGTGGTCTTTACATTCTATAATGAGCCAAGATGGATATAAAGCAACCTAAAAATAAATAAGTTTTGCCAAAATTATTAATTAGATCCCACTGACATCCTTGGACATTTACAATTGCTACTGGTGTCTCTCATTTAACAATATTGATATCTGACATGGAGGCATTCTCTAATGTACAAAGTCCATTGAACATGTTTGTGAGGCTCTGGAAAACACCAGAGAATGAACATCTTAAGGGAACATTTCTCCCACAATGGCTGATAGAAGTTGATGACAAGCATTCCGGTCTAGGGGCTGGAGAGATGGCTCAGGGGTTAAGCCTCTGCCTTGCAGGAAGAGGGTCCTGAGTTCGGATCCTAGACCCCACGTACACACGCCGGGCGGAAGCGGGGGCTGCCTGCATTTCTGGTCCTGGTAGGACAGAGCCTGTGAATTCCCGGGCAGAGTAAACAGGAGGAGGTGGAGGCGTCCATGGTGTTTCCCGAATTCGCCCGTGGTTCTACATACACACTCATACATACACACACGCACGCACACGCACAATTGAATAAATAATAAAAAAAAAGCATCCCAGTCCATTTGTGCCTGTCAAGAACAACTCAGAGGCTGGTTCACTGTGTCTCAGAGATCTTCAGATTGACATTTTTATCCACTGCAATCACTTCTCTGAATCACTTCATAATTCTCCAGTCTTCCCTTGAATCACATCCCAAATAATATAGACTCAAAGATAGAAATTTTTTATCCTCATATTATTATGATGACTAGACAATTGACAATTCTCATATCCCATAGCGTTTGGCACACACCAAGAATTATGTCTATACATTTTAAAGGAATACATTCTTAGACTTCTTGGTGGTCAAAGAAAATTGGACAAAACCATACAGCATGCTGCAGACTTCAGAAAGCCTGGTAGCTGATACTCTGCCAGTGTGCTCACAATAGAGCCAAGACAAGTAAATGCTTTAAGATGTTGAACCTATTGTCATTTGAGAATGAGCTGAGCTTAGAAATATAGTAGTTAAACTTAGGTAAAAAGAGTTATTTAGAACTTGATCAGTGAAAATATTAGCTCATTGAAATGATTTTGTTATTGCTTGCAATATTGTAAGCAAAATAATATTCTTAATATTATAATGCGATGAAAGGGGAACTTAACTAAAATTTATTATATGATTAGTTTATCACATTTATTATTATTTTATCATAATTTTATATCACCATCTATACAATAAAAATTAAATAACTTCAATATATAGTCTACCTTATACCTGTAAAATAAAATATGAACTAAAGCAGGATCTGTAATCATTAAAGAGATATGCAATGCATATTGTCAAATTTTAAAAGGTTGCACAGAATTGCACACATATTTGAAAGAACTATAAATCATGAATGTCTTATATATATATATATATATAATACATATGTACATAGTAAATATGTATGCATATAAATATAAAGTATCTTAAAATATTTTCTAGATAAAGTTAACATAAGTTCTTGAGGTAGAGACAAAAAGGTGCTTAAAGCCTTGGAAATTTTCTCTTGCTATTTCATATTTTTATACTATTTTGGTGTCCTAATGTTTTAATGTAAAATCCTCATCCTTTAGGTTAGAGGATTGCATGTCCCATCCAGGGCTCAGGGATCCACAGCCATCTGTTTTCTTCAAACCACTAACTAAGCAAGCTGGGGGTTGCTAACTGCACAAATTTGAAAGTTTAATGTTAGCATCCTCATGTGAAAAGAATGTGCATTATCTGGGATTCAGTTTTCTCATTCAGTACCATTTTTGTCAGATCCACCCATCTATCTCATGATTTCATCTTTCTCAATAGGGGAACACTTTTCTGTTGTGTAAGCCATTGTCATCACCTAGTCATTAATGGGTGGGCATCTAGAGTGGGTCAATTTCCTTTTTACTGTGAGTACTGTGAAACTTCAATGAGCATCGAAGTTTCTCTGTAATGTGATTATAGAGTCCTTTGGGAATATGCCTAGAAAATGGTATGGCTAGGTCAAAAAGTAGCTCAATTTTTCAGGTATTTTTTTGAAGTATTTCTACACTGAGTTTCATAGTGATTGCAGTAGTTTTATTCCCACTGTCATAGTTAGATACAAGTATCAACTTGACAATTGAATGAATGTTCAAGCCCTAGGCACATTAGTAAAGAATTAGTAGCCAAGTTAAGTTGTAAGAAAGTCTGTAGGAAATTGTCTAATTGATGGAGAAGATCCAACACATGGTGAATGGAACTGGTCTTAGGCATGTGAATAAGATGGAGAGGTCTGGTTAAGAATGCTGGTATTCTTTGTATACTGTATCGGACATGCTGGTTTAGTAAGGATTGTCCCTCTCAGCAGTCCTATGGATACGGTGGCCAATCACCTTGACTCCTGGTATCTTGTTACAAGCTCTCCTGCCAAGCTGGACAAGGCACTGTAACCAAAACTTATGAGAGCATAAAATCCCTTTTTCTTAGTCAATTTGTTTGGTCATGAATTTATAGGCAACATGAAGCATGCCATGGTGACTCTTCACTGTTCATATACTAAAAATTCAAGGAAGAAAATGAGAGAATTATTTGGCTTACGGTATACAAATTAAGGAAGAAAAGGAGAGATTGATTCGGCTTAAGGTTCCAGAAGGATGTATTTTTTTCATTATGGTGGGAAAGGCATGGAGGTGGGTAGCAGAACCTAAAGGTGACTCAGGACACAGAAGCCACCATAGAGCAGAGAGAGCAAGTAGCAAACTGCAAATGGAGACTTCTAGAGGAAGGAGAGCGGGGCTACCTAATATCAGCTAAGGATTCAAACACATGAGCCTGTGAGGGACAGTTCACATTCAAACCAGACACAGAGTGACAGTGACACCCATCAAAATTAGTTAATTAATAAACATATTAATTACTAATGAAGTCATCCATAAAGGATTAGGTATGATGCTCCATACATGTGAGATAAAGTTGAATTTCCTTAACTTCCTATTTAATGGGAGAAGAATGGAAAAAAGAGCAAGGGGCTTATGATGTCATATCTCATTCCAGTGTCCTCTTACCAGCTGGTAAAAAGTCTTGTCACTCACTTACTGTTCTTGTGATCTAATCATCTAGAATATCTTATCAAATCAGTTTTATCATTCATAGAACAGTTAGTAGCTACCTGAAACATTTAAAAGGAGATATTGGATATAAAGCCATGGATCTAACCACATAGTTAAACATTGAGAAGAAAAGGAATACTAATTTTATGTACTCTAAAGATATTTCATGCTAACTTAAAAATTATCATCTTTAGGAACTACTTGATAGTGATAAGAGTAGGAAGGACTTATTAGTCTTCTCTCTTTTATATGTATTTACAATGTTTATCATGCATGCACTTTAACTTCATACAGAATGTTTATGCAAACTGACCTGATTTGTAATTTATCTAAAAATAGATTTTCTAAACCTAAAAATTCTTTTAACTTATCACCCTATTTGATTAATGTGGAGCAATCTGACTAAAAATGAGGTATTTTTTAGCCTATGTGTTTTTCTGTGGTCATTAAACAATGTTTGAAGAAATAAAAAACATCATCCAATTAGCTTCTCCTTGTGTGTCTACCTGAATGAATATTTTTATTGCCATTATTTTTCCCCTGTGCTTGGGATCATGTAGGAAACACAAATGCATCTCTTTCACATATGTCTATGGAGTTCATATTTTTTTAGTTGAGCCAAAGTCTTTCAAAAGAATGATTCTACATTGTTTAAGTGTATTGTTCTGCTTTGTTTTGGTTTCTGACAGATCTCAGGATGTGACCTCAAGCTCACACTCCTGCCTCAGCTTTGCAGTTGCTGGGATCTGAAATGCACATCATCCATGCCAGGTTTCAGTCTTGTTCTTGAACTTATCTTTTCCTGAAGTCTCTCTAGGCAGAACTGGTTTCACTCATGTTCTTCTTCAAATAACTTCTTACCCATTTTGCATTTTGGTCTTTGTTTGTTCTGGATGCCTTCATAAAGTGTCATGTCCTCTCTGATCTTATATTGGTTTATTTCAATATTTTATATATAACCCTTAATCATTTGCTTCCAGATGAAGAATATTCAATATCAATCTCTTAAGTAAAATTCTGGCCATCAGAAATCTAAGTTGGATTCCAAGATTCTCATTGTGTCTAATCATCTTTTCTGAGTAAAGACACACACACACACACACACACACACACACACACACACACACACCCCACATACATATATATGAAAATGGGGGATATACTAATAGCATTTCTACATATGAAACCAGAAAATTTGATACATGTGCAGAGTGAAAATTATCCAAGAACAATCAAATTCAAAAATTTTAAACACAGAAACACAAAATATATTAGACTCAAACCAAACATGAATAGATTGATGATAGATGATAGATAGATAGAAACATAGATAGGTAGACAAACAGACAGACAGACAGGTAGACAGATACATAGAAAGAAAGAGATAGAGAGAGATAGAGAGATGATAGATAAATAGATAGATAGATAGAGAAATAGATAGATAGATAGATAGATAGATAGATAGATAGATAGATAGATAGATAGATAGATGATAGACAGATAAATGACACCAACATGCTTCACAAACATCAAGTTGTCTACAAATCTAAGCTTGGAAATGTTAATTCAAGACATAATGGATTTAGCTATTGAAGATGTTAAACAGCAGTTTTATAGATTAGAATAATATAATAGAACTTTATAGATATTTAAAAAGAACATCACTATGCTAATTAGCGATATGAATCTTTGGACACAAAAAGATGTGCTTGAGATTGGTGAATTTCTTTTTCAATTAACACTGCCCTTGAGAAACCAGAAAAATAATAAAAGCAATTGTAAATGAAGCAATGAGGCTTTGAAGTCTACACATTGCCTTGGGATCACCTCTAAATGCTGTGTTAATTAGTTGGGATTTGCTAGAGGAACAGAACTCATAGAACCCACATATATATACATATATATATGTACACACACATACATACATATATAGGACTATTAGAATGACTTTCATGATCAGGGATAAGGAGTCCCCCTATGGTCAGTCTTTGCTCAAGAGCCAGAGAAGTCAATAGATACTGCAGTCCTTGAATCTGGAAGCATCAAACCATGAGGGACAATTAACACAGCCCTAGTACTATGTTGCAAATATGAAGTGACTTGAAGAACACCTGTTGGAAGGCCAAAGAAACTGGAGTCTGGGGTCTATGAGCAATGGTCGCCATACTAGGTTAACTCACATAGGAAGAATCAGGCATACACATGTGCTGGATGACTTTCTTACTTTCTTCCATCCTGGACCCCAGTGCATTGGACCATGCTGGCCACATTCACACCAGGTCTTCCCTCATACCCATTCGTTCTGGAAACACCACAGTAACACCCAGGAATGTGGCTTACTAATCTCCTAGTCTTCTGTCAGCTAAACCAAATTGACAGTCCAGATTAACCATCACAGATACCTTTCTTAAAGATGAAGTGTTTGTAGCCTTCCTCATGTGTGGAGTCATAGAAACTTACAAAATCAGATTCATCTAGAAGGTGAACCTGGGCATTCCCAGAGAAGCCTAACTAGATAAACTATCCCTTATAGGTTGAAGAACATACAATGTTAACAAAAGGAACAACAGAAAACAGACATATCAAAAACCATTGGTTCCAAAGCCACAGAATGAAAACTTTCAAATATATTGACAGTGACTTTTCATATTCAGTTGTAGTTTCAGAGCTCATCTGTAATAAGACCATACTTCCATGGCTGTCTGTAGAAATCTAGAGTCCTTCAGCTTTAACAGTCTGCAAGATCTTGGAATTGTGTCATGAATTCCAGACACTTTCATGACAATATCATATATATTACAGTTTCTTCTGTAAACATTTCAGGGTATATTTATTCATGTATACAAAATTTTTCTCCACACCCCTAGCAAACTATCAGAAATATCCACTAGAGATGGGTCAGCTACACTGCGCTTCTAAAACACCCATTAACTACATTGTTTTGCATCCTGTATGCTTAGATGGTTATGCACGGAGTGCAGTATCAGGAACATCTATTCGATAGGTCAGATACTGACCTCAAATCGTAGCAAGCAAATGCTAAGTCCAGTCCAATCATTTTTTTTGGCTCAATCAATAGGCATGGGCTTTAAAACAAGAATCAATAATAGTGACAGATTTCAATGTTACTGCTTGGAATTTCTACTAATACAAACAGCATCTGCATTATACCTGACCCTGTGGCATAAAAGGCAGATAATCAATATCCATACATCCTTGCTTGGATTAAATTCTCTCTTAGAATATGCTAATTCAATGTCACACATATCATTAACATTTTCTGTGTAACTGAGAACATTTTGAAAGGTAAAATTAATTTAGATATAATAAATTTATAAGGTAAAATAGATTCCAACATAACAAGTTCCAGCATTTTTGGAAAATTAGTACAAAATGAAACAATACTCAAACCCACAATTGCCAACAACATTTCTGATCTTGGAAAGTTATTTGTTATAATATGAGAAGGCAAAACTGTAAGTCCTGACAATCCTCTGCATTGTGTTGCTATTAAAAATAAAATGTGTATGCATGTATCCAAGGTACTACCATCTAAAAATTTGGAAGAGTCTGAGATGTTTATGCGTGGGGATAATGTGTAGGTAGAAAAGCAATTTAAAGCAATAGATGCATTACTTAATGTCAGCACAGCTTTCAAAGTGACACTTAATGATTTTTTGAAAGAAGAAATAAATGGCTTGAGCACCATCAGAAATCTACTCAATTTTACACAGTAGATAGTGTTTTAAAAAGAAATTTACTGTGAATGTTGAAAACTAATTACTCTGCAACTCAGAATTATTGTCCATTAAAAGGTGAATTTATAATTTACCATTGCCTCAGCAAAAAAAAAAAAAAAAAAAAAAAAAAAAAAAAAAAAAAAAAACATAAAGATACTGGGGGAAAGTCCACTAGTCTTTCCAGTTGCCAATGAGATCCAAACTTTAACCCCAATTAAGTATTTCAGGATAATGATTTCTATTTCTCCTTAGTATAAGATCTAGAGGAGGAGGAGTACAAACAACATCAGCCTGGAAAACCAAGTCATCTCCTTGGAATCACTCATTTATTGTTAAGTGAAAAGAAATAAATTTGAAAGGTAAAATAAAAAGGTTCTTAACCTGAACCGAAGTCTACACATATAATCATTGCAAAGCCACTTTAAATGAAAGATGCAATTGTGTATTTTGAGACCTAAATAGTGAAGGTATAGAAATAAAGTTAAAATTTCTGTTTAAATATACAATAAGACTTCACCATGGAATTCTCTCTACCGATATGTCTTTTCATATTTCTGGGCTTGTGAATTTCATTAAGAATCAAAAACTCATGGGAAAAAATCTCATCTGTCCTGAGACATGCTTCTTTTTGGTTTTCATTATTCTCTAGGAAGTAAAATATAATAACTATATTTACTTAGTATTGTGTGTGGCAAGCAGCTTATAGATATGTAAAGTATTCATGAGGATTACACACATTATATACAAATACTCTGCTCTTTTACTTCACATGGGTATCTAAGAACTTAGGCATCTGTTTGCTCCTGTGATAAATCCCCAGGAGAACAACCATATTTTTTGTATGTCTTCAAGTGTTAGGAGCTTGGGAATTCCTGTAACATTTCCCTTATGTTTATCTTTCACAGGGTAATTATTACTTGTACTCTAATTTTAGTGTGGTGTTTTAATGTTTCATTAAATAAGAACCTTACTTCTCATATTTTTATGAGAAAGCTATTATTCCCTGTAGATTATTCTTTTCTCCAGTAAAAATTAATTGTGGAACTCTGAGAGAAAACATTGCATCAAACATGTCCTGTATGTTTGCATGTGTGTATGTGTATATTTATGTTGACATTTGAACAAATTCTCACTTCTTTTCCCAGAATAACAAAATGTGTACTTCATGTATTCATTCATTTGAAATATATTAACAACCCAATGTATTTCATGTACTTCTAGATCTTGGGAAAGAGAAAACTGATCAGTCGGTAGATTAGGAATAAGTTAGTGAAGAGTTGGTCATAAAATATCTTGTTATTAAAATAACTATTCAAATGAAATAGCTAAAGAATACTGATCCCAGGGAATGGTGCTTTTAGAATTAATCAGAAGAAAAAGACAAGTTCTAAACAATAATTTTCCTTCTTTCTTTTTAGAAAAGAGAAAAATTGAATCTTTAATTGATGTCTTAGCTTTGGTTTTAAATGGTTTTTATTATTTTCATTTTTACAAGCATATTGAATATGTATCCCTGCTTCTCCCTGTCCCCCCTCCCATTTGCCTCCTTTCCCTTTGTCAATCCATCTCACTTCCTCCCTCCCTCCTGCCTGTCGCTTCTATGGAGCCCAGGGTTTCCTCTGGCTTGTCTAATCTTTTTTTGTTGTTGTTCATAAACAAGAAAATTTAAGTGATCATTCTCAGTAATTTTAAACAGAACACAAAAAATGAGCTCTATATTTGTTACTTTTCTCTTTACATTAACAAAATACCTGACAAAAGAAAGCACAGTTTAAGAATTCACTCCATCATCGTAGGGAAAATATTTGTGACATGAGGAGATAGGAAGAACTGGTCACTTCCATTAGAAGACAAGAATTTGAGAAAGACAGAGTGAAGGTCCTAAACTCACATTTTCTTTTTTATTCAGTATAGGATCCCAGTCCATGGGACAGTATTGTCACAGTGAAGGTGGTCATTCCACCTCAAATAACTTAATTTATTATATGTGCAATAGAATATTCTAAGTCAAATCATGGCTTGTCTACTTTTTGTGGGAGTTCAGGCCTCTTGTGACATACCATTTTGCCTCTTTTCAGGCCATGCCACTGATAAGGGCATTTCCCTTCAATATATAGCTTTAGACCCTAAAACATAAGAACTATATGTTCTTATCTCTCATGAGTTTCCTCAATAGTCTATGGGGACATGTTGGTATGTTATTATGAGGTCTGGTTAAGTATCAAATCTCACTGCAGTGAGTTCCTACATGCAGCAGTCCTGCCTTGAATGGAATATCTTGTTCAAAGGTGAACCTTCCAATCTTTAGGTTATTATAATCTCACTACTCCCTCTTCTGTGAGGGTCTCAAGGCCTTAGATTGGGGAGAAATTAGGTTGGCATGATTCTGGGTGAGCCCTGCTGGGTTGTCAGTACTCTACATTAAGGCTTCCATTGTTGTCCACTTCGCTGTTCTTCTACTGCCCTAGGCTCCATCCTCTCAAAATGTTGAGATCCTCTATCTCTGTTATAGAAGAAGACTTATAGGCTGAGTGTTAAGTGGTAGGCTACATCCTCTCACACTGTAGAGATCCTCTATCTCTGTTACAGAAGAAGACTTCTAGGCTGAGTGTTAAGTGTTCTTCAAATCTATGGGTATAATAGCGGCTATTAACAGAACAGTTTGGTGTACTCTCTTCCTACCTATAGGTTCATTGGCTGTTTTTCCCTACTGATTTATTTCCTTCTCTATTTTAGTTTCTTAAACATTGATATTTCTAAAGCTCTTAATGTGAAAACCTGTGTGTTCTAGAAAGCAATTCTGAAAATTAAATCTATAAAATGTATATCTAAATCACTTACTGTACTGGTAAAATATGTACAATATAAAAATTTGAAGAAAAATAAATTTCAACTTACTTTTCATCCCAAAGTAGCAACAAAAGAAGGAACACAAGTATTAATAATAGAAAAGCAATTCTTTGCCTATGACAATGCAATTCTACATGCCCTTAATTGATTCTCAGAAATAGTACAGCAGTGTATTCTACACGGGCTTACTTTGCAACTTCTGAGCTTCTTTATATTTGTGTGTCATTACTGCCTATTTCATGGTGTCGCCCAGGACAATATGATTTCTGTTCTGGTTTTTCCATTCTTCTGTTTCTATTCACACAGAGCCGGACAGTCTGCAAAGCTGCAGAACTTGTCCCTTGCTTCCAGCAAACTCACCAGCATTCCTGAGTGGCCTCAGGAAGAGGACTCTAGGCCTCAGAGATCCATCTGGCCTAAATGACAGATGGGATAAACTAAAAACACCCTTCAGCTCCTCCTGAAATGGTATAAGGGTCTCTGAAGAAAAGACCTGTCTGTCATAGCAAACCTTCCCCTGAGGCATCCTGTCAAATGGTTTTGAGGGAGAGGAAGAGGTCATAGTGGTGTAGATATGAACTTGGGCTAGCAACTTGTAAATGTGTGCTTGTCTTAATTTCTTGTCCTTTCCTTTTGAGCTTGCAGGACCCTTCAATTCCTTTCAATCACTGCACTGTCAATCAAGATCCACAATATTAGCTTTACTCTATTCTATACTAAAAAGAAAAATCTCCATTAACCATGTTATGCATCCTTTCAGATTCTTCTTTGAAGTCCTATGACTCAAGCATCCTAGCTTAAAGAAGAAATAAATATTTACTCTATGTTTTGACCTTTCACTCTTCTGCATAATAAATTAATACAGAGAAAAAAAGGCACTCACTCATGGGGTCCAAAGCTGTAGTGGTTAGTCTTAACTATTGCTGTGAGAGAGCACTCAAAGTCAATCAACTTAAGGGAGAAAGGGAGATGTATTCAGCTTACAGTTCCAGGGGAAGGGACAATCTCTCAAAGCAGAGGTGGCATGGCTGGCTGGCCAAAGCTGGAGGAGGCTAAGTCACCACAGACATCTTGGAAGCTGAGAGCTGCAGACTGCAGACTGCTTGCAGCAAAGGCAGACTTCTCCTGGAGGTAGGGTGGGACTAATCCATCTTCAGCCCACCCCTTGTGACTGCCTTCTTCCAGCAAGGCTCCGCCTCTCAAGGTCCCATGACCTTCCCCAAATACATGAGACTGTAGAGGACACATTTCAAACCATGACAAAAGCCATCATTAAGGAGGAGAAATTACCTGGTCCACAGGTCCCATGGCTGTGGAATTTCACATACAGCTAGCTCAGCATTCTCTGGAAGAATTCTCTAGGGCACATTAACTCAGGGACAAATGTGGCACTAGTTGTTAAGGCCAACAGCTGGATACTGGCAGCCTTAACAAACTGTACTTGGTCACTTGTCCAAGCAAGTAACAGTGAAATGTAGAGAAAGGAGAGTTACTGAATGTGGTCATGTTGGGAAGAGGAACAAGGAAAAAGGTTAAGTGACCTACAAGTATATCTGTGTGATCATGATATGAGCTTTAAGTTAAAAGAGAGCAGGAAAGAAGAATATAAAAATAAGCAACCCTGGTCAAGTTGTGGTCCTGCCATCATTGACCCAGCTTCAGTCTCTCCTGCAGGGTGGTCTAGTAAGTAGTCAGAACCTTGAAGCACCTTCCCTAAGAGTCAAATTCCTCCACTGCTGATGCCAAGCTTCAGAAGTCTTTACCTTTCTCTAGATTGAGACTCATGTGGAAATTGCACTTCCTTGGAGACAATTATTTCAATAGCCTGGGAGAGGATCCAGTGTCTCTTTAGAATATCTTCCATCTTGTCAGGTGAAACACAAATGAAAAAGAGACTCCATGTCCAGATAGTTTCAAATGACATTCATCTGAACCTATGAATACCCAGATAAAATTAAAACAAGCTTAGACAGTGGGTAGTGTGTGTGCTCTTGCATACGCCTCTGAGGCGCTGTGGGTGTGTGTGATGGGAAGGGCCACGCCTTGCTGAAGACTGCTTAATTATGTATATTTCTCACCCTTTGTTTAAACCTAAGCCTTGTATCACAATCTGGAACATGAACTGAACATGGGCTGACCATGTGGTCAGTTTAAATAAGTCTTTCCCTGCTTTTCACCATTATTTGTCATTAAGTAGCTTGTTTATAACAGGTGGCCACACTTAAGTAGCTAAGACTCCCGGAGAATACACTTGGACCCTACCAACTCTGCTGTCAGGTCCAGTTTCTGAACAGCAGCAACCTACCCTAAGCCCCCAGGCACCATGGACCTGCAAAGCTCTTTCTAAGCCTTCCCTTTCTTTCTAACCTCAGTGGTGACAAAGGCCCATGTGACTTTCGTCTGGGTTTGGGTGGCCTTCTGTGTTGATAAAGAGCTGGAAATACAGAGTGTTAAGCCTACTCCAATTTCTGAGGTCTTTTGATCTAAGTCTGGTCTTGCCATATTTCACCCAAGATAATACTGTGAAAAGCACTTGACCTGTTGGATTTTTTCACTAGTACTTTATTCTGGAATGTCAAAAACAACATCAGCATATGCGTACAATGTGATTAAAGTATAGGTTTACTTGATCTTACATGCATGAAGTACTTCACAGTTTTGCAAAACTTTTTACAAATTTTGTTTCATAGGCTGTGGGCTCATATTGCCATCTGGTGGGCACATTAAGTATCTGCAGGAAAGTTTTCCAGGTGCTCTTGAGTTTATTCCTGCATATGCTGTTTTATATTAAGAAAATTTTAAAAGGATTATTGTAAATTTTCTAGTGATATCATAGTCAAACAAAATGTAGTTAAATCTATTTTTATAGATCAGTTCATTGGATCCAAACTGTACATCTTTCCACGCACATCTAATAAGGTCTAGTCATAATTAGGTCCCTTATCTGTCATTTATCCAGGAAAAGAAATATATATAAGAAAATTGCTTTATTTCATGATTCATCATGAATGTGCACATATAATGCCTGACAAGTCCCAGAAGATAATACTACCAGGAGTGTAGTAATATTTTCATTTTTAAAATGAGGAATCAAGTTCTGTGGCTGGAAACAAAGTAGGCACTAGGCAACAGCTAATCTTCTCCACTTATGAACCCTGTGAATACTATTTCACTGCTTAGAATTTTGGTTGAAAGCTACACAAAAAAACATTGTTCCCTGATTCCTTTGAACTGCTTATATTTGATCCTACATGTACAAAATTTCTATGAACAAAAATACCAGCAAGTCAGATTTGACCTTATTTTCATACACTAGAAGATATTTGTCATTGGATATCCCTTCATCTTCTTTAATGAGATGATTTATTTATTTATATATTTGTTCATTCACTTGAGACAAGATCTCACTAAACTTCTTTGCTGCCTTGAAGTCACTCTGAAGCTCAGGCAGGTCTTGAACTCAAGATATTCCTTCTTCAGCCTCCTAAGTACAAGAGACGTCAAGGCCTGGCTTGTCTATTTTTTGCCAGTATTACTCATTTTCCTATTATTGTGATTTAAGATTTATTTGTATATGTTGAATAATTGTCTTTCTGTTAGTTGATAAATGAGTTAGAGACCTTTGGGGGCAAACGCTTATGAAATGCACCTTCAAAAATCATCCTTCCTTGTTTTATCCTCCCACATTTTATTTTTTTCCCAATCATACAAAGGTCAATAGGTACCCCATCCTCTCCCTCCCTCTTCCCCTCCCCAATCACCCTTTGCACTCCTTCACCCCACACTTTTCCCCTACATTTCACTCCCCTCTCTCTCTCCCCTTCTCCAAGTACCTCCCCCTTCCTCCATCCCATTCCATATGTGAATCCCAAACCTCCCTCTGAGTCCTCCACCCTAGTGAGGGGTAAGAATTCAGGAGCATAGCTGGGAGTGCTTTCTTGGCCTCCCCATTAATATGGGAACTCTGTTATGTCTGTTAATCCCTTGCCTCTAAGGATCCTACTGCCTGGAGCCTTCTCCCCTGTGATTCATGCTAGACTTTGGGGGATGATTGACATGTCAGCCATTGTGAAGATCAGGCAAAGTCCAATTATGACTACTGCAGCCTAACTTGTGTGGAGTATCTTGCATATTGTTGGTTCTCCCCATCTTTAGGCTCTTACAATATTACTCCCCCTCTTCCACAAAGTTCCCTGAGCTTAGGATGGGGAGAGATTTGGCTGGTCTGGTTCTAGGTGATTAATGTAGGGTCTTTGATGTTCTGAATTATGGTTTGTTGTTTTCAATTTTACTTTTCCTGCACCTCCCTTGGCTCCATCCTGATTGGTATTGAAGGTCACTTCCTAACCAAAGTTAAAAGACTGTTAAATGAAGATCTTAATATAAGAGGAGATTCAAAGATAGATGGAATAGGAATAAGACACAGCAGTTAGGGGGGTCAGTGTCCCATTTGCAGGATGGTTACCATCTATCTTCCAGTCCCTATACCGACCCTGATTGGTGAGATCAAATCACTTCAGTCGCAGGTGACCAGGAAGGGAAGTGAAAGTGAGCTTCACCAAATGTCTTGCTACTTAGATACTTGATAGTGACTATTTTCTCTACTCAAGCATGATTCCCTCTCTCCTTCTTTCAGAGGGGTCCTCCTTCTTCTTCTCTCCTGTTTATAATCTTTGTGATTACAGGAGGTAGTACAGAGATTTATCTTTGAATATGTCACTAAGTAGGTTAGTACTAAGGATCTACCTATTAGGGAGTAAATATGATGTCTAATTTTCTGTGTCTGGGATACTTCGCTCAGTATAATTTTTTCTAATTCCATCCATTTCCTGGCAAATTTCATTTATTCATTTTTTAATGGATGAGTAGTATTCCATTATATAAATGTACTACATTTTCATTATCCATTCGTCAACTGTTGGGCATTTGGGTTGATTCCATGACTTTGCTATTGTAAATATTGCTGCAATGAACATGGTTGTGCTTGTGTCACTGTAGTTAATTTTTGCATTATGGGATTATTCCCAGAAGTGGTACAGCAGGGTCATATGACATTTCAATCTGTAACATTTTAGAAATAACCAAACTGATTACTAGAGTGGCTGTATAAGCCTGCATTCCCACCAGCAATGTAGGAGAGTTCCCTTCTTATCACATCCTCTCCAGGATTTGGTAATGTTTGTACTGTGGATTTTTGCCATCCTGACCAGGGTGAGATGATATCTCAGGGAGGTTTTGATTTGCATTTCTCTGATGGCTAAGGATGTGGAGCATTTTTTAAGATATTTGTTAGACATTTCAATTTTGTACCTGGGCACTTGGACCAACCAAAGAAACTTTTCCTTCTTGTTTTTTAAGATAAATCGTCCCAAGTTAAAATGAGCATGCTCACGGGGTGCCTGTGCACCATCTTTATGTCCTGAGAGAAGCTTCTCCACTTAACTTTCTTTAAAACATGTGCTCCATGATCTTAAGCTGAGCATGCCCAGCCAGATGTCCACTGTCTTCCTTCTTCAACTTTGAGTTTTCAATAAACATACTCAGATATGTGCTTGTTCCTAAAGTGCTCTGCTGTATGAATGGCTTTAGGCTTCTAGAACATATCCCATGCTGCTTTTGTTCATTTGAAAACAATTCCCAAACTGCTTCAGCTCATAAACTTTCTGGGCTTTTTCACCTCTCTCTTGTCCATGTTTGTCTGGGATTGGAATTCTCTCAGACGTGAGCCTGCTGAATTTGACTACATGGTTTTAAAGTACCTTTTGTGTGTAACTCTCCATTTGTGACCATTTACTCATATTTTTGAACTAAATAGCTCAGTATTAGTATTGTGAACATTTACTCATGTTTTCGAACTAAGCTTTACTAAGATAAAGAACATCGACAAGATTAGAAAATTTCCTATATTCATAAAATACTAAGCATGTTAATCATGAATGGATTTGAGTTTTGGTCGTATTATATTTCTGCACCTATGTATATAGTCATATTTTCTTCTTCAGCTTGGAGGGATTAAAGATATTGGTTTAATTAATTTTCGACTGTTGGTTTGGATACACTTTCTAGAGTTTTAAAAATGTGTGTATTTTGTGAATTTTTAAAGAGCAAATTTAATTAGTGAGATAGTAAGATAAATATAATAAAATAAGTAATAAAATGAACAAGTTTGCATTCTTAATTATATTTGGTCAGAGAATAACGAAAGCCAAAATTGAAAGAAGTTTTGAATGACTCATATTCAGTAAATTTAAATATTGTTGAATTTTGTTTTGAAACTCATAATTTATTATCTTTGTCAAAATATAAAGAAGCTGATTAACAAAAATTGCATTTGCAAAAATAATTTCACACATATTCAACCATTTTATTTATTTATTTATTTATTTGTGTGTGTGTGTGTGTGTGTGTGTGTGTGTGTGTGAGTATCAGAGAGCACTGGGCACTGTGTGTCCCTGTGGAGGACCAAGGGTTACTTCAGAATTCATCTTGGATTACTTCTACCTCCTTCTTGCATCTCTGTGGGATTTTCCAAGCTGTGTCCACAAGGGAGGGAATTTCAAGAAACTGCCCTTTGTACCTGGCATTTTTATGTTCAGCTTGGGATCCAAACTCAGGACCCTTCTGCTTTCCAGGCACAGTCTTAACCCGTGAGCCATCTCTCCAGCCTTAACCTACCATTTTTAAAAAAAAAATTATTCATTTTATATACAGAAATGTTATCTGTGTTTTCAGCATAATACCTATCTTCTTCCAATCCATACTTTTTAAACAAAATTATAATATAAATGACCTCTTTTCTTTGTTATTTTTTATTATTTATTCAATCATGCCTGTATGCATGTGTGTGTGTATGTATGTGTGTATATATGTATGTGAGATAGTAAGGTAAATATAATAAAATAAGTAATAAAATGAACAAGTCTGCATTCTTAATTATATTTGGTCAGAGAATAACGAAAGCCCACAGAGGAAAATCGGGAACCACCATGGACACCTCCACCTCCTCCTTGTTTACTCTGCCCTGGGATTCACAGGCTCTGCCCTACCAGACACCAGAAACGCAGGCCGCCCCTGCTTCTGCCCGGGATCTATACGTGGGGTCTAGGATCTGAACTCAGGACCTTCCGCCTTCAAGGCAGAGGAGAGGCCATCTCTCCAGCCCATGACCTCTTTTCTTAAAATGAAATATTATAATTAGGATGTGAGTCATAAAAGAATTGATTGGATTATAACAATTGACTACAAAGTTTTTCTAAAAGAAAGTTTTTGAAATGTTTACATGCAATTACACACATTTAAATTAATTTTAAATCTTTAAAATGCTTCTTAATATAAGTGTCACTTCTAATAAATGCAATATACACATAAAATGTATAAACATGACACAATGTATTTTAAAGAAATGCTCAGTACCTTCATTAGTGTACACAATTTACTTGCTTTCAACTGTTCTTAAATTTCAAGATAACTGCTATTTTATGAGTTTCGTAATCTTCTGAACAATGCTTCAAAAGCAATTGAATCATCAAAAAAACAGAAATCCTTTACTGTGTGAAGCACCATCATAAACTGTGAACTTTACTCCTACTATAGGCATTGTCAAGTTCAGGGTTTGTTTAGAGACCCTGTCCCAGAAAAGGAATAAGATGGAAGAATGATAAAAGATGATGTCTTATACCAGCCAAGGACCTAGGCATGTACACACACACACACACACACACACACACACACACACACACACAAACACACACCAAATAAGCACATGAAAACAAAAATTCTTTTTTTTAATGTTTGTTTATTTATTTTTCCCAACCATACAAACTTAATAGGTATCTTGGTCCCCTCCTTCCCTCCCCCTCTCCCCAGTCCCCCTTGCACCCTCCCCCCTTTTTCCTTCTTTCTTTCACCCCCTCCCTCCCTTTCTCTCAATGTTTCCCCGTTCTCCCCTCCCATTCCCTGGAACATCCTTTAGTGTGAATGTCAAACTTCCCTCTGTGTCCTCCACTCTAATGAGGTGTAAGGTCTCAATGGCATTGCCCAGAGCCCTTATTTGTGCTCCCCTTTAGTATGGGAACACTCTTGTGACTGTTAATCCCTTGCCTCTAAGGATCCTAGTGCCTGTGATCCATGCTAGACTTTGGGGGGGGGTCATTGACATGTCAGTAATTGTGCAGGTCATGCAAAGTTCGATTATGGCTACTGAGGCCCTAACTTGTGTAGAATATCTTGCATACCATTGCTCCTCCCCATCTTTAGGCTCTTACAATCTTACCGCCCCTCTTCTGCAAATTTCCCTGAGCTTTAGGATGGGGAGAGATTTGGCTGATCTGGTTCCAGGTGATTAATGTAGGGTCTCTGATGTTCTGAATTACCGTTGGTTGTTGTTTTCGGTTTTGCTGTTCCTGCACTGCCCTTGGCTCCATCCTGATTGGTATTGGAGGTCACCTCCTAGCCAGAGATAAAAGGCTGTTAAATTGGAGCCTTACTATAAGAGTAGAGTCAAAGGTAGATGGAATAAGAATAGGAAACCGTGTGGAGGGTCAGTCTCCTATTTGCAGGATGGTTACCACCTATCTACCAGACTCCATGCCCTCCCTGCCTGGTGAGATCAAACCCCCTCAGTTGCAAGTGACCAGGAGGGAAAGTGAGTGAGCTTAGCCAGATGTCTCACTACTTACTTGCAATACTTGATGGTGACCTATTTTTTCTGCTGTAACATGATCCCTTCGCTCCTTATTTTTTTGGGGGGGCCTCCTTCCCCTACCCTCCTGTTTATAATCTTTGCAATTACTGTAGGTATTTCAGATTTATCTTCAAATATGTCACTAAGTGGGTTTGGTACTTGGATCCACCTATAAGGAAGTACATATGGTATCTAATTTTCTGTGTCTGGGATTCTTCACTCAATATAATTTTTTTCTAATTCCATCCATTTCCTGGCAAATTTCATTAATTCATCTTTTTTGATGGATGAGTAGTATTCCATTGTATAAATGTACCACATTTTCCTTATCCACTAGTCTACTGTTGGGCATTTGGGTTGATTCCATGACTTTGCTATTGTAAATAAGTGCTGCAATGAACATGATTGTGCTTGCCCCACAAATTCTTACATTGTCATTTTAGGCTTCCATATGGCCAAGAATTAATTTTCTCCATACAGTCTTTCTATATTCTTTATCTTTCACAACTTTACTAATATATAATTTATATACCAAACAATTCATCTGCTGAAAGTGTATAATGCAATGGAAGGAGTCTACTCATTTAGCAATACAACTATTATTGTAGTCATACTGAATTGTGTGGCGGAGTAAGAAGTCTCTTTCAAATTCTCAAACTGTATTTAAATGACCGCATAATATTAATTATGCTGGATGCTGTGCTTTTTTCAAGAAAAAATAATTTAGAGATTGTCAGCTAGATTTCATTTTGATAGGTCACATAAAACTTCACACTAGATGAAGTTAAATAATTGAACTTGAATAGACAAGTTTACTACTGCAGGAGAGAGAGCCCACAATCAATTTTGATATCAAATTTGCTGAAATGAATGCTGGCTGTCACTGAAAAGCTAGAGTGGAGACCTTGTAGGACTTCAATTAAAATTTGCTAATTGATGGTGGCCTATTTTCTTTGCTGTAACATGATCTCCTCTCTCCTTGTTTCTGGTGTGGCCCTTCTTCCCCTTCTCTCCTATTTATAATCTTTGCAATTACTGTAGGTATTACAGAGATTTATTTTTGAGTGTGTCTCTAAGTGGGTTTGGTACTAGGATCCACCTATTAGGGAGTACATACAATGCTTAATTTTTTGTGTCTGGGATACTTCACTCAATATAATTGTTTCTAATTCCATCCATTTCCCAGCAAATTTTATTAATTCATCATTTTTTGATGGTTGAGTAGTATTCCGACCCCCCTCCATACACGGTCTCCTACTTTTATTCCATCTACCTTTGAATATACTCTTATAACAAGACTCTAATTTAACAGCTTTTTATCTCTGGCCAGGTGGTGACATCCAATACCCATCAGGATGGAGCCAAGGGCATTGCAGGAGCAGCAAAACTGAAAAAAAAAATCAACAAACCATAATCCAGAACATCAGAGACTCTATATCAACCACCTGGAACCAGGCCAGCCTAATTTCTCCCCATCCTGAAGCTCAGGGAATTTGAAGAAGAGGGGGTGGTAAGACTGTAAGATCACAAGGATGGGGAGGTGTAATGATATTCAAGATACTCCACACAAGTTAGGTATGAAGCAATCATAATAGGACTTTGCATGACCTGCACAATGACCAACACATTATTGACTCTCAAAGTCTAGCATGGACTAAAGGCACTAGGATCCTTAGAAGCTAGGGATTAACAGCCACAATAGTGTTTCTGTACTTATGGGGAACACAAGAAAGAGTTCTAGGAAATGCCACTGAGTCCTTACACCTCATCAGAGAGGAGGGTCCAGAGGAAAGTTTGACCTACATATTAAAGGATGCTCCAGGGATGGGGGGGGGGAGGTACTGCGAGATGGGAGGGAGGGAGGGAAAGGAAGGGGAAAAAGGGGGACGAAGCTAGGGGGTCCAGGGAGGGGTGGAGAGAGGGAGGGGTCCAGTGTACCTATTAAGTTTGTATGAGCTGAAATAAATAAATAAATATTGCTAATTGGCCAATACTCAAGAAAAATAAATGTTCCTGTATCTCGGTGACCAGCAGCAGACTTACAGTGTTGAAAAAAGCAGTCACTGAAGTTATGCTTCCATCTCCTGACAGAAATTGTGGAATAAGAGTCCTGTCTTCCTTCATGATTTCCTCTCAAAGGGATAACCCCAGGTCCTTCATAAAGTATTGAGATGTGCAAGTAACCATAAACTCTTTTAAAGATTCACATCTCCACAGAGCACCACTGTGTGAACTTAGTAGAGCTTAGAGAAGCCATAAGGAGAAGTCAGAGAGGTCATGGAGGATGTCCTCTTCAAAGTGGGACTGCGGAAATCATTACTCTAGATTTCCCTGTAGGTAGCTCCCTGATTTGAGGTCAGGAGCCATATGAAAGACCCTGAACCTTCTACTGCTGTTCTGAAAAACGAGGACCACCTCCCCACTCCCTGCCATCCCCTAAGCTTAGACTATGCCTTTCCATTCAGTACACTGAAGTGTTTGAACCCTGACTTTAATCATTAAATAATTGTCCACCTACTACACAATTAGTATATCACTTCCTTGCTTTTGCTGACATCTGCTGGTAATTCAATGAAAATATACTGAAATTTGGCTTTTTTTTTTTTTTCTTTTTTTAAGAAAACCTCTGGAATGTTTCACACACCATCCACAACCATGGCAGAAGAGCTGGTCAACTACACAACCAGGGTACAGCATACAAGGTGACATTTTGAGGCAATGGATGAGCAGCTTTGAAATTGCACATAGAAGAGAACACATGGTTCATAGAGCACATTCGTAACATTTCTGGCTGAAGCACTTGCAGGCTGAACTGCCAGGAGCTCAACCCAACTTGCAAGACTGTAACCACAAATTGTGAGCTGCAATTAAACCCATCCCCCACCCCCACCAAGTTGCTTCGGTCAGGTATTTTCTTATAGCCACATGCAATAAAACTAAAATGCTGACATTACATTTTAACCAGGAATGTTGGCTAAAACTGCATTCGCCCAAATTTCACCAACCATGTGAAATGACTTTTAGAATCCTCTGGAGATCCTGTGTGTTTGTGTGTGTGTGTGTGTGTGTGTGTGTGCATGCACATCCACGAGAGGACTCATGCACACACACATATGAACATACATGTGTGGGTCTGCAAGCACATGTGTATATTGTGGGAACCATAGTACAAACACACACACACACACCAGGCATCCATCCACTTCCTCATTATTTTATTTTAACTTTTTTTAAATTTTACTTTATTTATTTTGTTTTGTTTTGTTTTGTTTTAATTCAATCTCTCACTGAACTGGAAATTTCCCCCAAATAGTTGAGGCTAGACTGGTTGACTAGCAACCCTTAGGGATCCTCCTGTTTCTTCAACCACAGCACCAGGATTACAAACATTGTGTCACCATGCATGACAGTTTTTAAAAGTGTGTTCTAGAGGTTAAACTCAGGTCCTAAGTACTGTACTGGTTGAGTGGTCTCTCCAGCCCAGCCCAAGATAATTATTACTAAGAAAATGGTTTAACTTGCTAATTTCTGCTAGATTTTCCTCTAACCATCTTCCCTTGTCATTATATAAAATGGACATTGTGGACATTAAGAGTAGATTGATGTCAATGGCTCTATAAGTTGGCACCTGACTATTCTAATTTGGACAGAAGAGGTTGAACAGGGATATGAAGAGATTTCTGTGACATTAGTTTGCCTTCACAGGTATAACTAACCCAGACTGGAGTCTAACCAGGCTATGTTTGCACTTTTAGACAGAACTATATATATATACTTACTATATTCCCACAGGAATATTTGAATTTATGGGCAAATTACCATGATTAAGTGAGGATGGACTTAGAAATGAAAACTGTTAGGGCCCAGTTAGTGTATTACATTGATGATATCATAACAATTGCTACCTCCTTGGGGGTATAACTAGCACAATTTAAACCCAGTCACTTATTTGACAATTAAAGGTTGACCAACAAATCCAGCTAAAATTCAAGGTACATGGAAATTCTCAAGAGTTTCATGCGTTTGGGCATTTAGTGGCTAAGGGCACAGAATAACTCACTGGTATATCTATTGGCTTTATTTTATAAACAAAAAATGTTTTTTTAAATAGCTATGATTGCAGTAATATTTGAAAAATGAAAAGGTGCTAAAAGTTTTGTGTTTTGCTGGTAATTTAACTTTCTCAGCACTCCATCAAATTGAGCTTAAATGGTTTATATTGTGAAGTACGTCCATCTTATAAGAACAGTTGAACACTTCTTTCACCATCATTCAAAAAATAAGCCTTGGGGCTGGAGAGGTGGCTCAGGGGTTAAGCCTCTGCCTTGCAGGCGGAAGGTCCTGAGTTCGGATCCTAGACCTCACATATAGACGCCGAGCGGAAGCAGGGGCAGCCTGCGTTTCTGGTTCTGGTAGGGCGGAGCCTGCGAATCCGGGGCAGAGTAAACAAGGAGGAGGTGGAGGCGTCCATGGTGGTTCCCGAATTCGTCCGTGGTTCTACACTACACATACACACATACACGCACACATACATGCACACACACATACACGCGTGCAATTAAATAAAAAAATTTAAAAAATAAGCCTTAATATTCTGTTCATATCTTGCCTAAGGCTACTTAAAGAAATGTAACATCTCATATTCCGTCCTTTGCCATTTGAACTCCACAATGTTTCATTATTCTGCTTCCTCCCATGGACAGCATTGTTAATCCTGAAATTGGTATACAGACAGCCCTTACTTACTGTGCTTTGACTTATAATTTTTTGACCTCAGAGGGCTATGCAGATGCTGTGCATTCAGTAGAATTATGCTTTGAGTTTCTCTCTCTTTCCAGAACAGTGATGTTCAAACTGATGCTCTTGTGATACAGGTTCCCATGGCTCTCAGTTAACCACAGGGACACCAAACACTTGATTAGAAAACAGGCTTTGCCAGATGACTTACTGTCTCTAATAGAAGGCAAACACCTAAAGTGAAATATTCTAAGAGATTTAAGATAGATTGCATTAAACAGAGATGTTCAGGAGGTTAAGGTATTAGAAATTGTTATATTCAACTTACTGTGGGATTATCCAGACATGGAACCATAGAAAGTAGAGAAGTCTCTGTATATCTTGTTTGCATGTATTTGTACCTAAATTGCTTATACATAATTTTGAGTCTTTGAGATAGTCATTTGTAATTTATTGATCCACTCCTGATTAGTTCTCAGTGTCAAAATCAATTGAGTTTCATGGTAAATTTTGTAACCAATAGGACAAGTTTTGTTCTAATTGTTGAAAATACTTTGGCTGTCCTTGGCCTTTTATTCCTTTAAGAGGAAATTTTGCTAACAAGTTGAGATTTCTTTTTTTATTTTTCTTTTTATTTTTTATTTATTTATTTTTCCGCTCATACAAACGTGATAGGTACCCCGGTCCCCATCCTCCCTCCACCCTTCCCTGGACCTCCCTGTTCCCTCCCCTCTTTTTCCCTTCCTTTTCCCCCTCCCTCCCTTTCTCCAAGTGCCCCCTCCCCCATCTCTGAAACATCCTTTAATGTGTATATCAAACTTTCCTCTGGGTCCTCCTCTCTGATGAGGTGTAAGGACTCAGTGGCATTTCCTAGAAGTCTTTCTTGTGTTCCCCTTAAGTAGAGGAACACTATTGTGACTATTAATCCTTAGCTTCTAAGGATCCTAGTGCCTTTAGTCCATGCTAGATTTTGAGGGGTCAATGATATATTCGTCATTGAGATTTCTAAGTAAATAAGAAAAAAATCAACAAAAATAAAATAGAAAACCACAGGAATATTTGAATATTCACAGTAGAGTTTAGTACAAAATATAATTTTATTAATGTTTTGATTTAGGTTGTCGCAGCAGTGCAGAAACATATATAAAATGTTTGGGGAACATTTCTTTCTTACTCTGCTATAAAGTAGTCTTTATGCATTAGAGATAACCAATTCCACAGGGCAGGTAAAATACACTTGTAAAACATCCAATGTATGATATATGCCTTTCTCAGTAGTGCATGAAAGTTACTGAATAAATAATGACAGTGCTTTTCCAATTCTCTTCCCCTTTCTGAGCTTACACACCTTCTCTGGTTTAACCATCAACTTACATTAGGAAAGATACAGTTATCTAAAACAAGATAAAAAATAGGATGCTTTCTTGATATATCCAGGGATGTGCTTTGAACTATGAGTGAAAGGAATGTGCAACAGTTCCAGAAGGTTCTAGAGCCCAGATATAGTTTATCAATTTTCTGCTTGGGTAGAGAGCCACTGTAGTTGAGATGGTAGCTGTTCAGTCAGCTGAGGCCTGATGAGGCTGTATAAAGAGGATATCCACATAAAGGACCGTGGGCGTGTGGTATGAGCAATCCGTAAAATTTGAGGGTTTTTAATTGTGGTATAATCTATATCAATCACTACAAGGGTGAACCTGGTGAGATTTAGATGTTTAATAAGAATTAGGACTATGGAGAGGAGAAGACTCAGAAGAAGCAAATGAAAATTCTTTTTTGTTCTTTTTGAGATAAGGTCCCACTATATAAACCCAGATTGCCATTAACTCATGGTGATCCTCTTGTTTCAGCGTCCAAAGTAGTATGATTTCCAGTGGGAATTCTTAATAACTGTATTACAGGGCTATCCCACATACATGTGAACATGCATTTGTATATGCAAAGACCCTACTCTTGCACACATGAAGATGGAAAAAAGGAAAATAAAGAGCAATTCATATAGAAACTAATAAGACACTCATCTTGGAAATAATAAAAACAGAAACTTTGCAGGTAATGGTGACATAGTTTTAGTTACATATGGTAAGAGACTCCACACAATTTATTAATTCTTCAAGAATAAAAGACAGTTTGTCTAGAATTTTATCACTTATCTAAGGGGATTCATTGATTCTTTGGCCATTTGCCTTGTCTACTTATATTTTAGACTCACCTGACAAACAGGTCCATAGAGAGAGAATTGCCAGTCTTGATTCTTTCTTTCCATTCAAGATTAATTTTAAAAAAAGTTTTTGGGGATATTCATATACACATTCCTGCCATGTGTGTACATGTACTTGCAGGTGCCCATGTGTGTGGAGGTCAGAGGTCAAAATTGAGTGTCTTCCTCAATGACTCTTCTTCTTGCTTTTTGAGACAGATACTCACTGAATGTGGAAGCTCACTGGTTCTGCTAAACTGCCTGGTCAGTAAGCTCCAAGGACCTACCTGCGCTGCCTCCCCAGCACTGGGATTACAGATGTGTGTCATCCTGTACGTCTTTGATGTGAGTGCTTCGAATCTAAACTCAGAGCCTTTGTTTGTGTGGCAAGCACTTTAAAACCGAGCCATCTATCCAACACGAGATTAGTCTTTTAAACATCATTAATATCATTAGTTTTTTAATAGAGAAACAAAATATGCTATCTGTATTAGATTTAACTGAAATAGAAGTCATTTACATTAGACTTTCAAAAATTCTTAAAATTAATTTTGTTTACATACTAGAGTTGCAAATGATATGCTTCTTTTTGATTTGGGAGGTCTGGTTAAAATAGATCCAACCACCTCCATTCCAGAATAAATAACTGCTTCTCTCAGGAGCACAAGTTCTTCTTCAGTAAGCATGTCATTTTTTAAATGAAATCCTTATCAGAATATCATACAGCTCCATACAGTTAACATATATATTCATTACTCACATAATAAGCTCTTGGGGTCATTTGGAGACACTTTAGAATCAAAATGAATACTTGATCTTTCACCAAATGCTGCAGTAGAACGAAACAAAGTATTCAAAAAATAAAATGTTATGATGACCAGAGAGCCCTTAAATAGAAAGGGTGACAATGTTCAGTTGTAATCTCTTACAGGATATATTGACACTTTTATCTCTGATTTATATTTATGTGTAGGTACATTATTTTGTATTGACCTACAAACTTTATGGAAGGCATGGTTAATTGAGATCTCTATTAAAATTTACTCTACATAATTAATACTCATATTTATTTTAAATCATAGCACTTAAATAGCAAAGGCATATTTATAAGTAAATATTGGGCAGTTCATACTAAATATTTTGGCAGATTCAGTTATTTGCATAAGTTACTGACTTAATTTTCTAAAACATTAGCCAAGTTCTTGATGGCTATCCTGAGGACAGAGATTAATGAGATAAGGCTTTTTAATTTAATTTGAATACAAGCCAGAGATGCAACTTAAAGTATACTTTTAATTTAGAACACTAACAATGCATTTTAAAATAGTAATGTAGTTGCTCTGTAGGAAATTCTGATTTAATTTGTCTTTGATGAGTTTATGCCCTTGTAATCTTTAAAAATGTATATAGTCCTAAACAATCACAGAGCACAGTAAATTCTAAGATTAGGTAGAAATATCATTACTAACCAAAAATAATCTTATACTGCTGTGTCTTTGATTACTTTCAGCGTATTATGTTGCTAAGTTATATGGTTCTCTCCCTAATTATTAAAAATTATTGTTTTGTGCTCTCTTAAAGAACAATTACTTAGCCAGAGTATTGTGTATTTAGAACATGTTTCCCTCAAGTGATTGTTGACTTCCAGGTCAGGACCCCTCTTTATTAATCCACTTCACTATTTTTTCAATTGTTTTGCAAAACACTTAGTGAAAGAACAAATATTGTTCCTGATTCTAAGTAACCTTTCTGGAGTGTGATTTGTATAGTAAGTGTTCAGTGTATTAAAGTACTTTGCATTCCTAGTCTACCTATATTTTTGGCCATGAACAAGGATGAAAAGGACACTCATTACATAAAGAAATGTAATGATTAGTTCTAAATTGTTCATCTTACATTAGTACTGAGCATTCAAAAGTAACAAAAAGAACTGATGTGATGGTGAAGCAGGTAAGATGCCTGTATGCAAATATGGAGTCCTGGATTCCATCCCTGGAAACCCACATAGTAGACAAAATCTACTTTCAAAATGTAATAAATTAAGTTAAAGGCTTGAAGCATTGCCTAAATACAAACAAGTGCCAAATGCTCACAGAACCAGTGGTTACCACTGGACGTTTCTGCAAGGTCATTGTTGCCTGGAATGGAAGCCATCATGACTAACTCCGATGGCACATTATCTAATGAGAAGACCAGGGTGCTGAGAGGATGTATACAATGCTGACAGGCAATAAATAATAGTTATGATTTGGACATTCATGTTATTGGTCTTGAGTACCACAAGGAATTACAGCGTGTTCATGCGTACAGAGTTCGGAGTCAGCTGAATGTAAGAGGTACCTATTATTGAACTATTATTCTGAGGAAAGATCTTCCTGTAGTTCAATACCAACATTAGATTTGCATATGTAAAGTCAGAGCAGACCAGGGAACAAAGACACTAGTTGGCAAGCTACATGGCTTGAATTTGATTCCTAAAGCTCACAAAGTGGATGGAGAGTATTGACTCTCATAAGTCATCCTTTGACCTCCAGACCACACACACAAACACAAATGAAGAACAAGTGAAAAACAAAAAGAAAGTTATTAGCCACAACTCAATTTTCTGAAGGTCAGGTAAGGAAGAATCTTATGTTGTAGGAAAATTACTAACTTGGAAATAATTGTGTTCTTCAGACAAGAACATCATAGGAATGTATATGATCTAAAGAAATAATAGCTTATGAGAATCTTTCATTTGCCATGACTTGGTATTGTTAACACTTGTTTGCCATGACTTGGTATTGTTAACACTTGGTGAGTTCTTTAAGAAGACAACTATTACAGCCTTACAGAGCAGGGGACAGGGCTGTTACATAGTACTATCAATCCTGTAACAGTGTTAACAGAGAGCCATATTGGTGCTATCTCTATTTTCACATCTTGATTGTCATGGGAATAAATGTAAATGTCTCACTAAGTGAGATCAGTCATTTTTGATTAAAGAGAGAAACTTTGATATAAACATTTGTGTTTTTCCTCGTGTGAGAAGAGTCGATTAGAAACCCATGAAATTAAATCTTAGTAAATGTTGGTCCATCCCAGGTTTTGTGATTCACTGATATTTTTGTTTTTCAGATCTTTTGCCAAAGTGGCTGTCAGTCTCCATATGACCCCACAGTAATATACAATTTTTCAAGCCTGTGGATTCTTTCCAGCCTTCTATCCCTTAATTTGTGAATAAAGTGTCACTTAGAATCATGTATTTGTCTCCATGTATCTTCCATTAATGATTCTGTAATGACAGATACTTGTATAGAAATAAAAGAATAATTCTAACTTTAATTTTAAACATAAGAAATTCTAGACAGGTTTTCCTAAACACGATGGAAGTGGTTTCTAATTTGGCCTTGGAATCTCTCTCTTTGCATCCATTCCTAGACTTGGGTACAGAGTTTCACTCACAGGATGCTTCATTATTACAAAGGTTCACCTAAGGGTTGAATTCCTATCCCTGTGTGCTTCCTATGGGAATCTCATTTGCCTTGGCAGATACCTTTGTGGCTCTTGGCTGACCTGTGAGTTCTTCATTTCTCTAGGAGAACCTGGAACCAAAAAGATATTAGGTTACTGTGTGTCACTGAATCTCATATGGGAAACATCTACTCTAACTAAATCAAGCACACAAAAGAACAGAAGCAATGTGCTACCTACGGATCACAGAGAGACAAACACAGTCAACCAGTGATGGAAATGTGACAGTGACCTGCAGCTGTTGATGCAGAGCATCCCTTATGAGTTTGTTGACCACCTGTAGATCTTATTTGCTGAATTTCTGTTCCGATGGCTTACTATTTTGATTTAGCACTGAATGCTGAGAATTCTGCATATATTGTAGACACAATTTCTTTATTGTTTTAAAGAACTTTGGATTTTTTCTCCCGTTTTATATGCTGTCCTTTCACATTTCTTATCCTCTAGAAGCTCAAAAGATTCAAATTCTTTTAACTTTTTTCAGATACCAAGAAGTAAAAAAAATCAATTGAAAATTAGTGCAGTACTCTCATATGAAGCTTGTTTCACTGTGCCAATTTTAGATCCTTTCAGTCTATAAAGTATGCCATTCCTCAGAAACAGAAACAATTTTACAAGTAAGCCGTAAAGGTTACAAGTCAGTAATAATGTTTAGCATGGTCTCCTAACACTCTTACTCATAACAGGTCTCATTTGGTTTTGTATATTTGTGAGAGGAGTTGAAAATACATGAACCAGTTAACAAATAATCGAGCTTTGCTTGGTCCATGTCAGATGCTAACCCTGCTATGAGTCAATTCTTCTTCAATGAGAACTCCCTTACCTTTTATGGTCTTAGAATTGAAAAGCAAGAGTAAGCATCAAGGTCAAAACAAACAATGCAGATTGTTTCTTTCATATAAAAGGAAAAAATCACCAAAATGTGATTTTTGGGAGGATCAAGAGGAAGAATCAAGGACTGTTTACTATAGCCATGAAATATCCTCATGCAATTGACATTTTTCTGTTTGCCATCTTTTTTCTCTGGCATCATTTAAGTTTTCTATACAGACTCACTGTAACAAAAACCTAACTCCATTCAGCTACCACAATAAATCATCTTTCAAGTGAAAGTTTAATTTACGACACAGTTCCTGGATGCAATGTCTGCAATTCCACAAGAATCCAGCTGCAGGATTTATTTGAGAGGTGGTGAGAAACGCTGATACTTCAGTACTACTCATCTGTCACTGAGAGAGTATGTTTGTAAAAGTTAGCAGTATTGAGTGAGGTTGTTACACTTTTAATTGTGCCGATTAGTTCAAGAGCTATGTGATCTGAGGAAAGGGAATTGACATAACTGTGAATGATGTCATGCCTCTAGCTCTTTACAAAGCTAGGGATACTATGAACGTGGTTTCGCTTTTAGTTCTGCTTACCTTTAAATGACCTGAGAGTGGTAAATGAAGCACTGAGACTTGATAATGGCAAGGGTGCTTTCTTCTTGAAGGAAAATGTATCATAACTACTCTCAGACAACCACACTGGTAAAATGCACCAAACAGAATAGCACAGTTTCCCATAGAAAACATGCAAGATGAGAAATCAGTTTCTGTGAAAGCTGCTTTAGCTGTCAACCTGACACTTTTGATTTAAGCATGTTAGGGCATACCTATGAAAAATTACTTAGTTTAGGAATAACCACGAGCATGCCTGTAAGAGACAGTCTTAATTGCATGATTGATATGAGAAGACGCAGCCCATAAGTGGAGGATCATTCTCTAGACAGGTGGTAAGATGGAAGGAGAGCTAGTTGTTAAACTGGTAGGCTAGAGCTATACACTGGTTCTTGTCTGTTTCTGATATGGGAAGAGTGTGCCTGATTCTCTTGGCTATGGTTAATAGCTTTCTTGCCATAATGGACTGTAAACTGACATCATAAGCTGAAATAAAAGTCCCATCATTCCCCTAAATTGTTTGTATCATGTATTCATTAGAGCAATGGAAATATGAAACTAAGACAAGTTCCAAATACTATTTCTACTGTGAAGCCTCTGCAGTCAAGATTATTTGTTCTGCTTGGGAGCATAGGATCAATCTAGTAAATGTAACATTGTGGTCCAAATGCATCTTTGTCATCTCCAAAGTTCACTTTCACTTATAAATTTCTTCATATACCTCTTTATATTGATGGACAAGATTCTAGCCATTCTCATGGCTAGAATGGTTTATGCTGAGTGTAAAACATACCACAGTGCAGACAGGAAGCAGGAACCTGGGCAAAGAATAAGTCAAGGCCCGAGTTTTACAAAGTGACACATATTTTAAAGATCCGTGTCTTTATTTGTAGTGTTTCAAAGTTTGTCCTTTTTGGTAAACTCTGCTTGCTTGATCAGAGGGGAAAACTGTTTTAGGAACTAAAATTATAGGACAAGAGTAAAAATTTTGTCTGAAACATCTTGAATAAGTAAAGGATTAAGAATCTTTACATTTTTTAAATTTTTTCCACTCATATAAAGTTAATAAGTAGCCGATTCACTTCTTCCCTCCTCCTCTCCCTGGATCCCCCCACTCCTTCCTCCCCTTTACCCTTCCTTTCCCTCCTCCCTCCCCTTCTCCCAATGCCCCCCTCCCATTCCTGGAGCATCCTTTAGTGTGTCTATCAAACTACCCTCTGGGTCCTCCTCTTCTGATGAGGTATAAGGACACAATAGCATTGCCTAGAGCTCTTTTTTATGTTCCCCTTTAGTATAGGAACACTATTGTGGCTGTTAATCCCTTGTCTTTAAGGATCCTAGTGCCTGTGATCGATACTAGATTTTGGGGGTTCAATGATATGTTGGTCATTGCACAGGTCATGCAAAGTCTTATTATGATTACTTGTGGAGTACCTTGCATATCATTGCTCCTCCCCATCTTTAAGCTCTGACATTCTTACCGCCCCCTGTTCTGCAAATTTCCCTGAGCTTCAAGATGAGGAGAGATTAGGCTGGCCTGTTTCCAGGTAGTTGATGTAGAGATTCTGATTTTCTGAATTATGGTTTGTTGATTTTTTTTCAGTTTTGTTGCTTCTGCACTGCTCCATCCTGATGGGTATTGGATATCACCCCCTGGCCAGAGATAAAAGGCTGTTAAAATAGACTCTTATTATAAGAGTAGATTCAAAGGTAAATGGAATAAGAGTAAGAGACAGCAGTGAGGGGGGTCAGTCTACCATTTTGCAGGATGGTTACGTTTTATCTGCCAGACTTTATACCCTCTCTGTCTGGTGAGATCATACCCCATCTGATGCAAGTGACCAGGAAGGAAAGTTTGTGAGTTTCACAAGATGTCTCATTACTTACTTGCAGTCTTTGATGGTAGCCTATTTTCTCTGCTGTAGCATGTTCCCCTCTCTCCTTGTTTCTGGCTTATAATCTTTGCAATTACTGTAGGTATTACAGAGATTTATCTTTGAGTGTGTCACTAAGTGTATTTGTTACTAGGATCCACCTTGTTACAGTCCGCTTGCATGGTTGCTGATAAATGATCATCACACAGCTTAAGGGAACAAGGAGTTTACTTTCTTACGACAGTCCGGGTACAGATCATAGTCCAGCTTGACAGGAGAGCTCACACCAACACCAGGGCTGAGGGAACTGGCCACCATAACGGCTGAGAGATGGACAATCCTTACTTGCCAGACCAGCATGTCTGGCCAAGTATACAGAAGGATGCCAACTCTCTCAACCAGGTTTCTGTGATTTATCCAGGGTCTAATCCCACCCACCATGGGCTGGGTCTTCCCCAGCAGCTAGACAATCTCCTTCAGGTTTGCTCTGGGCTTAACTCAACCATCAACTCTCTACAACTGTGCCCAGAGCTCGAACCCTCAAAAGTCAAGTTGACACCTGTGCTTAACTATGACACAGCTATTAGGGAGTACATAGGGCCTTTAATTTTCTGTGTTTGAGATACTTCACTCAATATAATTATTTCTAATTCCATCCATTTCCTGGCAAATTTCATTAATTTATCATTTTTGATGGCTGAATAGTATTCCATTGTATAAATGTATCATATTTTCCTTATCCACTCATCAACTGTTAGACATTTGGGTTGATTCCATGACTTTGCTATTGTAAACAGTGCTGCTATGAACATGGTTGATGTATGGGGAATTATTCCCAAAAGTGGAATAGCAGGATCATATGGCATTTCAATCTTTAACTTCTTTAAGAATCGCCAGATGGCTCGCCAGAGTGGTTGTATAAGCCTTCATTCCCACCAGCAATGTAGGAGAGTTCCCTTCTTGCTACATCCTTTCCAGAATTTTGTGCTGTTTGTATTATGGATTTTTGTCATCCTAACCTGACCAGGGTGAGATGATATCTCAGGAAGGTTTTGATTTGCATTTCCCTGATGGCTAAGGATGTGGAGCATTTTTTAAGATATTTTTTAGGCATTTCAATTTCGTACCTGGAAAGTTTCTTTTAAGTTCCAAGGCCCACTCGTTAATTGGGCCATTTGTTTCCTTGGTGTTTAGATTTCTGAGTTCTTCCTGCACTCTGGATAATAGAGCTCTATCAGATATGTAGATATGTGGTTAGAAAAGATTTTTCTCCCATTCTGTGGGTTGCCTTCATGCTGAGTTACAATCTCTTTATCTGAACAGAAGCTCTTTAATTTCATAAGATCCCATCTGTTGAGTGTTGGTTGTATTGACTGTGCTATTGGATGTCTGTTTAGGAACTATTGGCCTAGCCCAATCAGCTCGAGGGAGTTTCTTACCCTTTCAACTAAAGTTTTTATAGTCTCTGGCCTTATATCATGGTCCTTGATCCATGTGAAATTAATTCTTGTACATAGTGACAAATATGGGTCGAGTTTTAATCTTCTGCATGCGGATATCCAGTTTTGCCAGCACCATTTGTTGAAGATGCTGTTCTTTTTCCATTGGATTTTTAAGCCCCTTTGTCAAATATCAAATGGCTGTAATTGTGTGGGCTTATATCTGGGTCTTCAACCCTTATCCATTGATCTGTATGTGTATTTTGGAGCCAATACCAGGCCGTTTTTATAACTATGGATTTGTAATATAGACTAAGGTTTGGTATGATGATACCAAAATCCTGTTACTCAGGATTGTTTTTGCTATCCTGGGTCTTTTGTGCCTCCATATGAATCTTGAGATTGTTTGGTCAACATCTTTAAAGAATTGCTTTGGGATTTTGATTGGTGTAACATCAAATCTGTATATTGCCCTTGGTAGAATGGTCATTTTTACGGTATTGATTCTGCCAATCCAGGAACATGGGAGGTTTTTCCACGTTCTGGTATCTTCTGTAATTTCTTTCTTTAGGGTTTTAAAGTTTTCATTGTAAAGGTCTTTTACCTCCTTGGTTAGGTTTATACCAAGGTATTTCATTTTTTTAGGGGCTATAGTAAATGGGGTTGTTTCTCGCAGGGCTTTTTCACTTCTTTCATTCTGGGCATATAGGAAGGCCACTGATTTTTGTACGTTTATTTTGTATCCTGCCACCCTGCTGAACTTCTGTATTAGTTTCAGGAGTTTTCTGGTGGAGTTTTTGGGATCCCTCAGGTATAAGATCATGTCATTTGCAAATAGGGATAACTTGACTTATTCTTTACTGATTTTAATCCCTTTTATCTCCCTTTCTCATCTTATGGCTACAGCTAAGACTTCAAGTACAATATTGAATAGAAGTGATGAGAGTGGACAGCTTTGTTTAGTTCCTGATCGAAGCAGGAATGGTGCACGTTTTTCTCCATTGTATAATCCTTGCTGTTGGCTTTTTGTATACAGCTTTTATTATATTGATGAAGGTTCTTTCCATTCCAACTTTCTCTAGGGTTTTGATCATAAAAGGCTGTTAGATCTTGTCAAAAGCTTTTTCTGCATCTATCGAGAGTATCATGTGGTCTTGGATTTTGGACTGGTTTATATAGTGAATTACATTTACTAATTTGCATGTGTTGAACCAATCTTGTGTGCCTGTGTCCTGGTTTGAAATGTGTCCCCCACAGTCTCATGTGTTTAGCAAGTTCATGGCACCTTGAGAGGTGCAGCCTTGCTAGAGAAAGGCAGTCACAAGGGGTGGGCCTTGAGGTGGATTAGTCCCACTCTACCTCTGGGACAAGTCTCCCTTTGCAGCAAGCAGTCTGCAGCTCTCAGCTTCTAAGATGTCTGCAGTAACTTAGCTTCTTCCAGCTTTGGCCAGCCAGCCATGCCGCTTCTGCCATGAGAAACTGCCTCCCCTCTGAAATCATAACCAGAATAAACCTCCCTTTCTCCCTTAAGTTTCTTGACTTTGGGTGTTCTCTCACAGCAATAGTGAAGAGTAACTGTTCCTTTGGTGGGAGATTTGTTTTCTTGGGTTTTGTTTCTCATGGATTTGCACTTTGACTTGGGCATTATTGTTTTAACTCTTAAGACCTTCTTTCAATTTCTTGGTGTTTTTGACTGAACTGAATTAGTTGGTATCACTACTTTCAGGCAGTTATTACTCGTGTTTACCTTGGTGTTGGTTATTGTTATTTTCTAAATGAAGCTATTAGTACAGGAGGTGGCAGGGGGTGAATGTTAGTATGGTAGTACACTTCTATGATTTAGTACCTTGGTGATATGTGAGGGTGAGTGGTATAGTCCCTGATGTTGTGTGTGTTTTGTGGGTGGCTATATGGAAAAGCTACTCTACAGTAACTAATAATTGAAAGGAACAGGATGGTAAAAAGGGGGTTTACTTATCCTTGGACTGGATGTGCAGAATCTCTCCCATGTGATAGGATGAATTTAGAGGATTTCAGATGTGTGTATTTTGTCCCCTAGAGCTTTGCTTGGGTGTTCTTTGGACTCTGTTGAATTCTGATAAGCAGTGTGTCCTCCCTGGACTGGGATGCAGTGTGTCCTCGCTGGAGTGGGTGCATCCAGGGCAGGTGGGTGGGTGGGGAAAGGGCAGAGGTGCTGGTAGTGGGCGCAATTAATCTGGGGCTCTGGGGTGGGGCCCAGGAATCCTCCCCAGCCTGGAGCAGCACCTGCTCCAACTGGCTGGTGGGAGGAGCTGGGATGAGTGGTTTACCTGGGGCTTGGGGGTGAGCAGGGAGAGTTTACCCCGGCGCAGTGACTCCTTGCTGGAGTGTGCGCATTCCAGGCTGGTGGGTGAGGAGAAGGTACATTTTTCTTTTTTTTTAATTTTTTTATTATTATTTATTCAACTGTGTACATGTGTGTGTGTATGTGCGCGTGCACATGTGTGTGTGTGTCTGTGTAGAACCACCGACTGAATTCGCGAACCACCATGGACGCCTCCATCCTCCTTCTGCCCCGGGATTCACAGGCTCCGCCCTACCAGGACCAGAAGCGCAGGCCGCCCCTGCTTCCGCCCGGCGTCTATACGTGGGATCTGGGATCTGAACTCAGGACTTTCCGCCTGCAAGGCAGAGGCTTAACCCCTGAGCCACCTCTCCAGCCCCCATTTTTCTTTTTTAAATAGTTACAAGTCTTACCTTTTGTAGCACTGACAGATGTCCGGTCAGATTTCCAGACCCAGCTGCAATTGGTCTGTTCTGCATTGTGCTTCTTACAAGGTCTTTACTCTAAGGCAGAATGGCATTTTAGAAACAGCGTGTTTTGACTCAGTGAGTCTGAAAAGCTACCACAAATTTTTTTTCAATTTTTTAAATTTGGTGTGTGTGTGTGTGTGTGTGTGTGTGTGTGCGCGCGTGTGCGTGTGCGTGTGTGCGCATGCAAGTATCAGAGGGCACTCTGTGTCCCTGCGGAGCACAGAGGGAGATTTCAGGAATCATCCTTGATTATTTCTACTTCCATTTGCTTTGCTCTGGGATTTCCTAGGCTCTGCCTTTCAGAGCCAGAAGTACAAGCCACCAGCATTTCTGCCTGGAGTTTTTTTACGTGAGATCTGAGATCCAAACTCAGGTCCTTCTGCTTACAAGGCAGAGTCTTAACTCCTGAGTCATCTCTCCATGCCTCAAAAATATTTTTTAGCTTGTGTTTTAATATCTGAAATATTAATACTAGGGATAACAAAGATATATTGCATTAACTTGCAGGAACTTTAAATTTTTTTTCTAGTTTTACAAGCATATTGAGTACTCATCCCCACTTCCTTCCATCCCCCTCCCACTCATCCCTCTTCCCCTCCCTTCTTCACTCAATCGACTCCCTCCCATCCTCCTTCCCATCTGCCTTCATGGACCCCAGGGCTCCCTCTGCACTCTGTACTCACTTTTTAAAGAATGAATTCACTTAATTCCCACACAACCTATGAAGATATTCTATCGTTGTTCACTATGTTAATTTGGAATAATGGATATTAAATAAGTCCTGGGAAGGATGAATGATAGAATGTCTGGGTTCTGCATATGTACTCTTCGATTCTTTGTTTACATTTTTATTCCCACAATATATAAAGTTTTGCCTTTTCTATAAAACATAACCAAAGAATAAATAACGTCAAGATGATTTTAAACTAGAAAGTGGCCACAGACACATAAGCTAATAATATTAACTAATATATTATCAACAATTATTTAAATTAAATTTTGTATTTTTTTGCAATGAGTTGTACTTAGAAGTTTAAAAAAAAACTCAGATCATTCATTTTATCAAAATGAGAAGAGGAAAAATATCCATAAGTTTTAAAGGACTTAGTCCAATCAATTACTTCTAGAATGTATTAAACAAAGCTCTTTTAATTATTTTTGCATTTTTAAAAAACTCAAAAAATATTACACCAAGTTTTAATTAAATACTTCCTTAAGAAAATTAAAAGTTATTCTCAATAAATTTTTTATAGCCTTCCCCTCCACTCCGCCGCCCAGGACCCTTGCGCCTGCGCGCGGTCCAGCTGGGCCTCACCGCACCGAGACCCAGGTAAGCTCGGTCCCTGCCCGCCCCCAGAGACCCAGGCCGCCCGAGTGGACCCAGCTCCTCCCACCATCCAGCCGGAGCCGCGCGCAGGGCCTGGGAGGAGGAGAAGGCACCCCCTCTGTGCCCGGCCCCACCCTCAGGTGCCCCGGGTTTAAAGAGCACCCCGCCGATGCCCCATTCCCCCTTCCCCTCCACTCCACCGCCCGGGACGAGCACGCACGGTCCAGCCGGGCTTCACCAAGCCGCGACCCAGGTAAGCTCAGTCCCCGCCCACCCCCAGAGCCCCAGGCCAAATAATTCAGTTTAGTGAAAAACACACAGAAATTAAAAGAAGATCTTAAGAGTTAAAATGACAATGCCGAAGTCTAAGTGCAAATCCATGAGAAACAACACTCAAGTAAACAAATCTCCCACTGAAGGAATTAATCCCATAATGTTAGACTCCAACCAGAACAAACCCATGGAAAAAGGCCAAGAAAGCCTGACCCAGGATAACGACCTTCAAAATATGATCATTACCATGTCCGATACTATGAAAGAGGAAATCAGGGAGGAATTAAATAATCGAATCAATCGCTTTGAGGAGGAACACAACAGACACATGGAGGAGTTGAGAAAAACAGTGCAAGAATCAAAAACTGGCATACAGCAGTTAAAGCAGACTCAAGAAGAGTTTAAACCGGGCTAAAAGACAAGTTATCTTCAACTCAGAACTCCACAGAGAGTCTTATCAGCAGAACTAACGAAGCAGAAAACAGAATTTCAGACCTTGAAGATAAAGTGGGAGTATTAACCAGCTCAATGGAAGAGATTGTTAAAGCCAAAAAGATGCTTGAGAGAAATATCCAGGAGATATGGGACACCCTGAAGAAGCCTAAAATGCGTATTCATGGAATACCAGAGCAAGAATCTCAAAATACCACCCCTGAGGAAATTTTTCAAACGATCATCAAGGAGAACTTTCCTCATCTAAAAAAAGAGAGGCCCATCCATATACAAGAGGCATTCCGCACCCCAAATAGATATGACCAAAACAGAAGCTCACCACGGCAAATAATAGTCAAAACACTCCACGTTCAAGATAAAGAACTGGTGCTGAGAACTTCAAGGGAGAAAAAACAAGTCACTTTTAAAGGTAAAACTATTAAAATAACAAATGACTTCTCAATGGAAACACTAAAAGCAAGAAGAGCTTGGAGAGACATACTTCAAGTATTGAATGAGCAAAAATGTCAACCTAGGCTGATTTACCCTGCAAAACTATCAGTCATGATCGAGGGAGAAAGAAAAATCTTCCAGCACAAAGACAACTTGAAGGGATACATGTCCACCAAACCAGGCCTTCAAAAAATGCTAGAAATGATACTCAAGAATGAAGAAAAAAAACAGGCATATCCAGGAGAACAGAAGGCAAGTATAACACCATTAAAAATGAAGCAATATACTTATAAAAACTACTAAACATAATAAATGTCTGGAATCAAAAATAGTTTCACCATTATAACACTAAATGTTAATGGAATTAACTCACCGATCAAGAGACACAGATTACAAACGTGGATTAAAAATCACAATCCATCAATCTGCTGCCTGCAGGAAACCCATCTCACCACAAAAGATAGGCATGCCCTAAAAATAAAAGGCTGGTCAACAATTCTACAAGCAAATGAAAGCAGAAATCAGGCAGGGGTAGCCATTATGATATCAGACAAAGTGGACTTCAAACCAAAGAAAATTATAAGAGACAGGAATGGATACTACATTTTAGTCATAGGTACAATTCACCAGGAAGACTTCACAATCCTGAACATATATGCGCCCAATACGGGACCCTCCACATTCATTAAGAAAACCCTACAGCGTCTAAAGCAAGAAATCAACCCCCAAACGATAATTCTTGGGGACTTCAACACCGCCCTCTCAACATGGGATAGATCAACAGGTCAAAAGCTTAATAGAGACACTTTGGACCTTAATAAAACCCTAAAAGAAATGGACCTTACAAATCTCTATCGAACTTTTCACCCACGCACAAAAGAATACACATTTTTCTCAGCAGCACGCGGAACTTTTTCCAAAATAGATCACATACTGGGCCACAAAACAAATCTACACATGTACAAAAAAGTTGAAATTCTAACCTGTGCCCTGTCAGACCACCATGGCCTAAAGCTGGACATCCACAACACATCAAACAAGAGAAAATACACTAACTCCTGGAAACTTAACAATATGATGCTGAATGAGAACTGGATTCAGGAAGAAATTAAAAAGGAAATTCAAGATTTCCTGAAAGTGAACAATAATGAAAATACAACTTACCAAAATCTCTGGGACACAATGAAAGCTGTTCTAAAAGTTAAGTTCATACCTCTTAATGCCTACATCAAAAAATGGAAACATCAGAAATAAAAAACTTAACAATTCAGCTTAAAGCTTTAGAGAAACTAGAGCAATCTGATCCCAAAAGTAGCAGAAGAGAGGAGATTAGCAAAATAAGGGGAGAAATATCTGAAATCAAGATTAAGAAAATGATAGAAAAAATCAACCAGTCAAAAAGCTGGTTCTTTGAAAAAATCAATAAGATTGATACACCCCTAGCTAAATTAACCAAAAGCAGGAGAAAGAAAACCCAAATTAACAAAATTAAAACTGAACATGGAGTTATCACTACTGATACCCAAGAAATCCAGAGAATTATAACATCATATTTCAAAAACTTATACTCTGTGAAGTTTGACAACACAAAAGAGATGGATGAATTTCTAAATAAACACAACTTACCTAAATTGAATCAGGAAGTTGTGAATTATTTAAATAGTCCTATAACATATAAGGAAATTGAAGAAGTAATCTCAAATCTTCCCACTAAAAAATGTCCTGGACCAGATGGATTCAGCACAGAGTTCTACCAGACATTTAAGGAGCTAATAACACCAATACTTCTTAAATTGTTCCATCAAATAGCAAAGGAAGAAACACTACCAAATTCCTTCTATGAAGCTAATATTGTTTTAATCCCAAAACCTAATAAAGATTCACTTAAAAAAGAAAACTATAGGCCGATCTCTCTGATGAACACAGACGCAAAGGTTCTCAACAAAGTCTTAGCAAATCGGATTCAAAAACATATCAAAAAGATCATTCACGGGGACCAAGTAGGCTTCATCCCCGGCACACAAGGTTGGTTCAACATATGCAAATCAATAAATGTAATTCATCATGTACACCAGTCCAAAGTCCAAGACCACATGATACTCTCAATAGATGCAGAAAAAGCTTTTGACAAGATCCAACAGCCTTTTATGATCAAAACGCTAGAGACAGTAGGAATGGAAGGAACCTTTATCAATATAGTAAAAGCTGTATATAACAAGTCCCCAGCAAGGATTATGCTCAATGGGGAACAATTGGAAGCATTCCCACTTCGATCAGGAACTAGACAAGGCTGTCCACTCTCACCACTTCTATTCAATATTGTACTTGAAGTCTTAGCTGAAGCCATAAGACAAGAAAGGGACATAAGAGGGATTCAAATCGGCAAGGAAGAAGTCAAGCTATCCGTATTTGCAGATGACATGATCTTATACCTGAGTGATCCCAAAAACTCCACCAGAAAGCTTCTGGAACTAATTGAGAAGTTCAGCAGGGTGGCAGGATACAAAATAAATGTGCAAAAATCAGAGGCCTTCCTATATGCCCAGAATGAAAGAAGTGAAAAAGCCTTGAGAGAAACAATCCCATTTACGATAGCCCCTAAAAAAATGAAATACCTTGGTATAAACCTAACCAAGGAGGTAAAAAACCTTTACAATGAAAACTTTAAAACCCTAAAGAAAGAAATAGCAGAAGACACCACAAGGTGGAAAGACCTCCCTTGTTCCTGGATTGGCAGAATCAACATCGTAAAAATGACCATCCTACCAAAGGCAATATACAGATTCAATGCTATATCAATCAAAATCCCAAAGCAATTCTTCAAAGAAGTTGACCAAACAATCTCAAAGTTCATATGGAAGCACAAAAGACCCAGGATAGCAAAGACAATCCTGAGTAACAAAAACACTGCTGGAGGTATTACCATACCAAACCTAAGTCTATACTACAAATCCATAGTTATAAAGACAGCCTGGTATTGGCACCAAAATAGACACACAGATCAATGGATAAGGATTGAAGACCCAGATATAAGCCCACAAAATTACAGCCATTTGGTCTTTGACAAAGAGGCCTAAAAAATCCAATGGAAAAAGAACAGCATCCTCAACAAATGGTGCTGGCAAAACTGGATCTCCACATGCAGAAGATTAAAACTGGACCCATACTTGTCACCATGTACAACACTTAATTCCAAATGGATCAAGGACCTTGATATCAGGCCAGAGACTATAAAAACCATAGTTGAAAGGATAGGGAACTCCCTCGAGCTGATTGGGCTAGGCCAACATTTCCTAAACAGACACCCAATGGCACAGTCACTGCTACCAACTCTCAACAGTTGGGATTTTGTGAAATTAAAGAGCTTCTGTTCAGATAAAGAGATTGTAACGCGAGCTCAAAGGCAACCTACAGAATGGGAGAAAATCTTCACTAACCACACATCTGATAGAGCTCTACTGTCCAAAGTGCACAAAGAACTTAGAAAATTAAACACCAAGGAAACCAATGGCCCAATTAAAAAATGGGTCCTGGAACTTAAAAGAAACTTTACCAGGGATGAAATTCAAATGTCTAACAAATATCTGAAAAAATGCTCCACTTCCTTAGCCATCAGGGAAATGCAAATCAAAACTTCCCTGAGATATCATCTCACCCCAGTCAGGATGGCAAAAATCCACAATACAAACAACAACAAATGCTGGAGAGTATGTGGAGAGAGGGGAACTCTCCTACATTGCTGGTAGGAATGCAGACTCATACAGCCACTCTGGCAAGCTGTCTGGAGATTCTTAAAGAAATTAAAGATTGAAATGCCATATGACCCTGCTATTCCACTTCTGGGAATAACCCCCCATACAGCAGAGGTTCACCTCGATAGCACAAGCACGACCATGTTCATAGCAGCACTGTTTACAACAGCAAAGTCATGGAATCAACCCAAATGTCCAACAGTTGACGAGTGGATAAGGAAACTGTGGTACATCTATATAATGGAGTACTACTCAGCCATTAAAAAAGATGAATTACTGGAATTTGCCGGGAAATGCATGTCATTAGAAACAATTATATTAATTGAAGTATCCCAGACCCAGACAATTAAGCGCCGTATGTACCTCCTAATAGGTGGCTCCAAGTACCAAACCCACCCAGCCCACCTAGAGACAGTAATTGCAAGGATTACGAACAGGAGGGATGGGGTAGGAGGGCCACACCAGAAACAAGGAGAGAAGGGACCATGTTACAACAGAGAAAATAGGCCTCCATCAAGGACTCAAATAAGTAATGAGACATCTGATTAAGTTCACAGACTTTTATTCCTGATCATTTACTACTGAGGGGGTATGATCTCACCAGAAAAGGAGGGCATATAGTCTGGCAGATAAAAAGTAACCATTGTGCAAATTGGTGATAGACCCCTCCCTCACTGTGGTTTCCCACTTTTATTACATCTACCTTTGAATGTGCTTTTATCACAAGACTCTAGTTTAACAGCTTTTTGTCTCTGGCCAGGGGGTAACATACAATGCCCACCAGGATGGAGTGAAGGGCATTGCAGGAGCAGCAAAACTGCAAAGGAAAATCAACAAACCACAATCCAGAACTTCAGAGACTCTATATCAACCACATAGAACTAGGCCAGACTAATCTCTTCCCATCCTGAAGCTCAGGGAAATTTGCGGAAGAGGGGGCAGTAAGATTGCAAGAGCACAAGGATGGGAGGAGCAATGATATGCAAGATACTCCACACAAATTAGGGCTGAAGCAATCATAATTGGACTTTACATGCCCTGCGCATTGTCCAACACACTATTGACCCCACAAAGTCTAGCATCTGCTAAAGGCACCAAGATCCTTGGAGGCAAGGGATTGGCAGCCACAGAAGTGTTCCTATACCTAAGGGGAACACTGGAAAGGGTTCAGGGAAAGGCCACTGGGTCCTTGTACGTCATCGGAGAGGAGGGCCCAGAGGAAAATCAGGCATGCACAAGAAAGGACTCTCTGGGAATTGGGGCGGGAGGCACTGGGGGATGGGAAGGGAGGGGGTGGGTTGGAGGAGCAGGGAGTACAGGGGGAGAAGGAGGGAGGGAGGGAACTGGTGTACCTATTAAGTTTGTATGAGCTGAAATAATAATAAAAATGTATTAATAAAAAAAATTTATATTACTGAGTGAAAGCTGTGTAAATGCTTGAGATCACACCCAAAACTTTGGTTATGTTAGACAAGTATGTTGCCTTTGAGCTTCATCTCTATCCCCACAGTAACAAGCTAAATATGACACACTAATAAAAGGGCTGGGGAAATGGTTCAGTACATAAAGCACTTTGGCACAATTGTGAAGAAATAAGTTTGGATACTCAAAGCTTAAGAGTAGAGATCGCTAATTCCAGACTTATATAGCACAAAGGAGGTAAAAACAGGAAAAATCTCTGGAAAAGTTCATGGACTAGCTATCCAAGCAAATGCGGCAGACAATAAGAGACACTTTTAGAAATAACATGGAAAACAAAGACCAACACTGTTTTCTGCACTTCACATGCACGTAGAGGTGCATATGTTCTTACCCTCTTGCAGCTGCATTCACACACATGAACATGCACACAAATGCACACAAAACAATTTTAAAAGGCTTGCATACAAAAACATATATGTATCACAGAACATGGGCAAAATACATCAACTAGAACTGATCTGAGAACTTCCTCCTTGCTAGATAGCTTACACAGTACTAAGGAATACTGTAGAAGCTACTGGGGGGAGAGAAATAGTCACAGGCAACATGAACAACATGACAGGTGACAAGCACTGTAACAGTGGCATGAGTATCAAGACAACCAATAGTTATCTGATTGGACTCAATACCTGTTTGTCAGAATGGAGCACATTCCTCTTACTGTTAACTAGAACACCTAAAAAAGGGAGGAAAATAGATCAATAGGGAAAAACAGACAATGAACAGTATACCAAACTGCTCTGCAAATAGCTACTATCATACCCCTAGATTTGAAGAGCATTTAGCATTCAGCCTAGAAATTTTCTTTTACAAGAGAGATAGAGAATCTCAACACCATGACAGATGCAGTCTAGGGCAGTAGAAGAGCAGTGGACAGGAGAGGGCAGAGGACAGTGGTGGCCATAATGCAGAGTACAGGTGACACAGCAGAGCTCACCCCAACAAGACCAACCCAATCTTCCCATCCTAACAGAAGAGGGGGTAGTAAGCATGTAAGAACCTAAAGATGCGAAGGTTCACGGATGGACAAGACATTCTATTCAAGGCAGACTGCTGCATCTAGGAACTCACTTCAAAAAGACTTTCCCTTAAAAGACCTACATAAAGACTCATATACCAACATGCCCCCACATAGAATATGGAGGAACTCAAGAGAGATAAGAATATACAGTGGAAATCTTGGGGACTGAAGCTGGATGAGTGAAGGGAAATGCCCCTGTCAGTGGGGTGGCCTAAGGAAAAGCAACATCGTGTGCCACAGAGATCTGAACCCTCATAGGAGCAACCTTGGGATCCATAGAAGGAGACATGAAGGAGGGTGGGATTGATGGAGTGATAGGAAGGAGAGAAGATGGAGGGAAGCAAGAATAAGTATTCAATATGCTTGCAGAAGTAGAAAAAATTTTAAAACAGGAGTAGACAAGCCAGAGAGAACCCTGAGGTCCATGAAGGCAGACAGGCAGAAGGGTGGGAGGGAATGGGATGGATTGAAGAAGAGAAGGGAATAAAGATGGGTAGGAAGGGCAATGGAGGGAAGCTGGGATGAATAATTAATATGTTTGTGAAACTAGAAAAGTAGGTACCATTCTTGAGTCCAATCAGAAAGCTGTAGGTTGCCATTATTACACTGGTGGTTTTCTGTTGCCATGGTGATTTATATTGCAGCTTACAGATCTCATGTCTTTAATGGGGCTTGTGATTATTTCTCTCCCTCAGCAGCTTCTACAGTATTCCTTAGGTAGGAAGATAGTACATCAAACTGCTCTGTAGACAGCTGCTATTATACCAATGGCCTGAGAGATGTAACTTGTTACACGATGCAGACCTGAACCCTCATAGGAGTAGACAAGCCAGAGTGAACCCTAAGGTCCATAGAAGCATACAGGCAGAAGAGCGGGACAGAATGGTGAAGGGAAGGAAGAGAATGGGCAGGAGGAGAGAGAGAAAGAAGCTGGGATGAATACTCAATGTATTTTTGTAAAGTAGAAAAATATCAATTAAAAAACTAAAAAATTAAAATAACTCAAAAAAAACTTAAAGATTTGCACATAAAAGTGACTCGAATCATATGAAATATATAAACCAATGATTTTATCCTTACGATAGCCCTGTGCCACAGGCATGCAATGCTGTGACGCTTTCTCTCTCTCTCTCTTTCTCTCTCTCTCTGTAATAATAAATAAGATCCTTTTTTTAGAAGAAAAAACTGTTTAAATCCAATGATGTGATGATCACATGGCAGATGTTATCTGTGAATGAACAGGGACTTGTGGCATTTCTGTCTCATGGACATTAAAAAAACAAACCTAACTAGCTTCAGATTTAAGGTTAAGAGTTGATCAACAGTGTGATGTTAGACATGTCACTTAATACTTACATCCTTGGGCTGGGAGAGATGGCTCAGGGGTTAAGACTCTGCCTCACAAGCAGAAGGTCCTGAGTTCAGATCCCAGGTCCCATGTAAAAACGCCAGGTGGAAATGGCGGTGGCCTGCACTTATAACCCTAGTGGCCTGTACTTATAATCCTAGTGGCCAGAGCCTAGGAAAGCCCAGAGGGAAGCAAGAAGGAGGGAGAAGCAGTCCAGGATGATTCCGGAAGTCATCCTTGGCCCTCCACAGGGTCACACACACACACACACACACACACACACACACACACACAAATAAACAACTAAAATCTTAAAAAACTTTCATCATCAAAGCCTTAGTCTTCTCATTTGTGAAACTGAGTTAATAAATTGATAAAATATGGCAAGTAAGATGATCAGCATGTATCTGAAGCAGGCTACTTGCTATTATTATTTCGAGAGATGGAAATGGAAAGTATCAAGTGTTTCCATTTGTAAGATATGGATACTATATTCTGGAAAATTTTGAGAATATGGCACTTTTGTTGATCTGCAGGGACATTAAAATGGTATTGTAGAAGAATTATGTTATACATGTTTGATACATACTAAAGTCACTTCTTAATATAAAAAATGCAGGGATCAAAGGTAGTTAAGTAAGTCTTCAACATTGTACTGTTCTTTGTTCCAAAAGTAACATGATTTACATACATCCCAGTTATTTTGGGGGAGAAAGGAGTGAAGCATTGTATGTTGTTTATGCATTGTTTTACTTTGGTCAAAGGCTGAATATCACTATATGATACTGAATGATTTCAACTCATGAAGTCTTCATTTAAATAATTCAAACAGGTTAAACTACAGAATCTGTGCTGAAACTTCTCTCTTTACAAAGAGAAGAAAAACTTCACTCTTTCATTTATTTAGTGAAGTCCAAACACATAAAGAAAATATTTGATACTTAACAGATACTCAGTAATTTTATTGAATTAATGAAAATAAGTAAATAATCAAACATGTATATGTGAGCTGGATCTTCAGTCCTTATCTTTTGTTTGTCTTAAATTGTTATGTTGAGTATGAATTTTACAATTCAGTAATGGTGGATCTGGAGAGCATTGCACTTTTTCCAAGCTGCAGGGCAGGAGCTACAATAGTGTGGTAGAACTTGTGACCCTTTCTAAGGCCACAACTCCTGGGTCCTGCGGAGGTCAGCCCACACATTGTCCTGTGCTTGTGGAGAGTCTTGGTGATCCATTGAGTGTCTGGATTTCTTCTGATTGCTTTATGAAATGGATCAATAAGAATAACCTCAGAAAATTTATAGGTAGAATCTTTACCAACTCAGTAGGAATCCAGGACTCTCAAAGCCCCACAACGGCATCCAGCTCCCTCCTCAGCAACAGACTGAAGGCATCGGAAGAACTTTAGCTGGTTTGCACCATGATGCTTGCCATAAGTTGTACCCTTAGGAATTGAGCATTTCCAGCCACCAAAGCACACCCCGATCCTGTACATGAAATAACCTTGCTTGGCCTTATATCCCAGCTTGCATGCTTTATCTGGCCGGTGGGGTGAGGATGGGCGCCCCATGCAGCACAGAGAGCAGAGGGCCATCAGCAGGAAGCACATCACATCTGATTACTTCTTCCTCCATAACTCCTGGATGCATTTGTATGCACCCATTTTGGCTCACCTGATAGCTGCCACCAGATGGAAGGGAAGAAGTCTTTCTCCCAACCTTCATTATCTTACATGACAGGACCAAACAGACTTCAAAGTTCTAAAAGAGAGCATAGCACTATTCACAGTTCTTTTCTTGGTTATCTTCAATAACACATTTTTCAAGTCAGTATTTACATGAGGATAATCAACTCCAAGCTGAAGTATCATAAATCCTTTCCAAGTCTTTCTATTTCATCCATAAGAAAGTCAACATCCGCTTGTCTCATGGCAGAATTAGAAAAGACCACCTGAAAAAAAAATAACTTTGTCTCCACATGGCTGATAGCTTATCATGGCTGTTGTCTTTTTCCATCATCTGTGCATTGATCATGGGAGCAATCTGTGTGTAAATGCAAATATTATTGAAAGGAAAATTCAGAAGTAAATACACATTCAAGAAAGCTGCATAACTATCATTAGCTTCAAGTAAATTGTAGGCAATTTAAAGCTGTCAGAGATAATTTTTATGAAGCAGCTAAGCAGGAAGAAAAAGTAATATGTCCTCCAACCATTCTGCAGTTCTCATTCTTCTATGATTCAGTTCAAATTACCAAACAATATAAGCAGGAGAAAATTCAAGAGTGGCACATCATGCTGTCTTACATTAACAGTGCTATTCAAACAGAAGCTCTGGTGAAAGTTCAAACCAAGGAGAGGATGGCAAAAATTGTGTTGGGTTCCAATCAAATAATAGTTAGATACCTGTGTTTATAAATATCAAGGAGATAAACTCCATCTTTTTCATTGTCTTGTTCAGTTCCCAAAATGATACCACACATGCACATTACTGTACTGTTGGCTTATTACTATAATACAGAGCAACACTAGTACTTGGGAAAACTTGTGCAGGGAGTTTCCACATCATTCAATCTGCTTTCCTTCTCCATCTGCATATAATTTACTTTTAAGATTCCATAAACACTATCCATTATCTAATTGTCTCTTGAACCTATTTAATGATAATGTAAACATATATAGCTACACATAACTATTGTTAATTGTTGTTTCATAATATTCCTGTGTCCTCCTCCTACCCAAAAGCCCATACTAAACGTACAAAGCACAGCTCTGTGAACTGCATACTTCCAGAAGCCAGCTCGCTGATTTGGTGTGAACAAACCATTCATATTATATTAGTAGAGAGTCACATTCATAGGCTTAAAAATAATTAAGAGCTTCACTTCCTATGTGCAAATAGGCAAATATAGTTTAGGAAGCAAAATAAACCTCTCTGACATAAAAGCCTGTTGTAATTTACTAGTGAGCCAATAACCTTAATAATTAGCATCAAATAGAGGCAGGGGAGAGTGGTGCATGCATACATATAATCACAACACTTGGTAGTCAGAGGCAGGTCTTAAGTAAGGTGTGTGGCACTATTCGACTCAGGGAGGCCCTAGCCCGGCTCTCAAATTCAGGACAAGTCTGGACATACAGACATGCCCCGAAGAGTCCCAATAGAGGACCATGCAGGCTGAGGGATAAACAACCAATGGGAAACAGCCGTCTAACCTGCACCTGCAATGGACACCTAGTAAGCAGTTAAATGACTGGTGGCTGTTTGTCGTTCCCCACTCCTCCCACCCCGTCCTAGGAGGGATGGCAACACCTGATTGGACCCTTACCCTATATAAGCCCAACCGCCCTTAATGACTCTGAATCTGCGGCATCTCGTCCAGTGCTGCTTCTCACCTGATTCCCGGGGTCTGGTGGTGACCCCATCACCGGCTCGCCCATTCGCCTCTAGTCCTAGGCCCCCGCTGTTTCTCCCTCCTCCCCTCAGCTGGCCAGACAGGGGATACGGCAACAAAGGTCATAAACCAGCTTGGAAACAGAAGTGTGACCCTGTTTCCTTAAAACAAAGCCAATAAGCAAAAACTAGTATCAGGTCATTTGTAGAGTATTTATCTAGGGCATCTCAACTTACCTACAGTAAGTGACTGTAACAGTGATAAAAATGAAAAAGTGGTGTTATGCAATATTATACACAACTCTGATGCAGGCATGAATAGCTACCATGCAACAGTGGCAAGATCTCATTTTTCTTTAATCACTAAAGATGAAACACCTCCAATGTTAAGATATCTATTAAAGTTTTCAGTACTGGCAAATAATTTTTTGTCAAATAGCTCTCAGATGACTCGACAGGTATTTCAAATTTGGTAAGGCTTTTCTAATTACCTTTTATATTGCTTTCTGAAAATTTTCTTACTTAAATTCTCTATTTCTTTACTGCTAAATCTCTCTTCTACTTTCAATAGTGATTCTATATTTTCATTTTATAGTCCCAAATCCCATTAAAGCACCTAACATATGTTAATTTATTAATTAACCAAAAAGAAGAAATCTCCTTACTAACCACCAAACAGTACAAACACATTGTTTGAAAGGTAATGTAAAAATAAAGAACAGCTTACACATCAACAGAATAAAGCCCATTTACCTTGTGAAGTTCTTGATGTCTCTCAAAATCTTTTGGCATGTGCTGGAGATCAGAAGCAGTCCTTGGTGAGTTCACGCTAGGCCAAAAATAAAACTCTTATAATTAGACAATGAATTGAATATTTTAAGAGATTAAAATAGCCCAAGATAATTTTGCCTCTGGACCTGTACCATCCAAAAAAATCTTACAATTAACTATTGTAAATTGATAATTTAATTAATTAAATATTAATTAACAGTTAATTCATAAAGTCCTATTTCATTCTTTAGCAACTTAATGACTTTACAAGTATTTTAATTTACTTAATTTTATTGAATTTAATATAGCTATCAAGGGCTTAATACATATCAGACTCTTAAAAGAGAGAAAAGAGTCAGCTGCTCTCCTTTGGATATCCATTCTGGCCAATAACTTCTTTTACATTTCTTGATCATTTTCCTGATTATGTGATCTTTTTGTTTATATTTTGGTTGATCAATTCTTCCAAGTAGGCTCTCTCTTTGACATCTCATTACCACATCTCCAAGTATTTTAAATAAACGATACTGCTGATCTTATGCTTTGCAAAGGAGAGAACTGCTGAAGACACAAAAGCATTAGTCAAGAGAGAGCAGCAGTAATTCAGGAGATGAGGAGAAGTGCTTTTCCATGGCTTTACCAGTCAACGTGGAGGAGAGTGTTCACATTTCCAAACATTAGAGGAATTAGACTGTTAGGTAGGATGCCCAATGCTAGCTTTCCAAAATGAATTTGAAGCTCCTGATTCCCATGATCTATTGAAGGGAAGTAGAGGTTGTAAACTATTAGCTCATTTCAGAGAGGAAAATAAACTATGTGTGCTATTAAAAAGCAAGCCCCTTAATTTCACATTTCCACTTGAAAGCAATGAACACACTTTGATGTGTTATCAAAGGTGGGAAATCTAGAAGATAAATACAGCACCTTCATCTCCTAATAGCTACTTTCATTAGCTAGACTGAGTTCATGTCAATGAGCTTTGCCTCTGTCTTGAAGGAATTGAAGGTAAGATAGATAGAAAACCTTGGACTTTTCATTCTTATGTATTTATTAGTCACCATAATAATCTATCAAGATTATTTTTAATCCTCATATCAATAATGTAACAAGATTATTATTAAATTGAACTATGTTTACTTCATTTTTTAAAAAAGCTTCTTTTTAATCATCTACGGTCTGGAAACTCAACAGAATATTCTGACATGCAATTAAACACTAACAATTGAATGTTCAATGCCAAAGTTACCAGAAAAGCAGTTTGAGCTCTAGTTTTTTTTTTTTTACATTTTTTATTGAAAAGTAACCATCAATGCAAGTCTGCTGAAATTTTAGCTTGTAAGATATAGACCTGAAATGAACAGTTTGAAACTTAATGGCCTTGGACTCCAATGATAAGAAACAGCATAACAGTTAATGATATCTGTCAAGTTCTTTGAAATTACGAGCTAGGTGATAGTCGGGTTCAAGAAAGTCTCTGCAAAGGCTTGGGAGCATTACACCATCTGAAATAATACTTGAAAAAGTCCTTATCTCTGACCAAGTTTAAAATTCTTTTTTTTCTTTAAAGCCTGAGAGAAATAATTTGTAAGGTCCATATATTGGTTGATCTGTGCCTCAAAACCAAAAGTAAAAGCAATAATATCAATGGTTCAACTCAAGGTAGTTATTTTAAATTATATTGGAGAAGTTCCTGGGTTATTGAGCCTGTTTCAATACATTCATATAATATGTTGTTGGTTATTATTAGAGTAATAATGGTTATTATTGCAAGTTTGTGCTTCTTTCCTTGTAACCTGCTTTTATTATCTACTGTCTACAGATGAGACAAGACAATTCACATAGCTTTCCTAAGCTTTGGTTGTCTGCATCTGCAAATATGTGCTAAATATTTTTACATGAATCTTTGGTCTTTTTGAATGCAGAGCAATTTTTAAAATTATATATAATGATGAGATGATCAGGAGAAATAATATAGGCAAAGCCCTTGGTGTTCTTACAAGCACAGTCTATACCCAAACTAATTATGATTGAGCTTCTATTTTATGCTGGGCAAGGAGGTTTTACATGTTTGACTTTATTTACTTTTAATAGAACCCTACATAGTGGAAAGATAAGGAAAACAATAACTAGGCAATCTGCATCCACTCACTTTATCTCCTTTGGTAATTTTACCTAGTCTCAAGCCTCTGAGTGTGTGGATAGACCAAGACCTCTTTCTGGAGTCCAGAGACTTATATTTAACTGCCTGTTCAGATTTCTACTTCATTGAAATGAATATCTTTAGATGGAATGTCCCAACTGAACTCTTGATGTGTCTATATGTATTTTGTCCCTGGACAAGTCTCCAATTCAATCAAAATATGCCAATTCAATCACTATTATAAAATATGCCAATTCAACCAGTAGTGTAAAAAAGAAAAGTATTAACAATAATGTCTGTAATCCAAAGCATTGGAGTATGTGGTAAAAAGGATTGCCATGAGTTCTAGGCCGGTCTCGGCTACATAATGGACTCCAGGTCACCGTGGGCTCTAGTCTATCAAAACATCAACATTCATCAATTCTATCCTTCAATTGAGAGTATCCAAATAACAAAGTTCTCACCCTTAGCTAATTTCTAGTACTTTCTTTCAACAACTAAAGCAATTTCCTGGTTAAAAATGACTGGACCATGTAATTTTGGACTGTCTCTCTGACATCATCTGACAGATTATTTCCATATTCACCAATCTCCAGCTACAAGCACAATTTTTCTATTCTCCTGATTTCACCAAGCTCTGTTCTACCTCAAGGATTTTCAAGTGCTAGTCCCTCTCCCTGAGAAGCTCCTCTCCCAGACCTTTCTATGGCCTGTTCTTTCACTTCACTACTCCCCTATGCCAGCACTATCTCATCAAACAGTCTTCTTTGAACACTGGATATGTGACTTCTCACAACTCAATATTCTTCAGCCTCCTTTAGTCTTGCTAGTAGCATTGATAGCTACAAAAAACCTTCTCTGCACCCATCCGCATATGCTTAAGTAATCTCATATAAGGAAGGAAGTGTGTCTGCTCATTGCATTCCTGTACCTAAGCTGCTGTCTAGCTAATTAGTATCCAGCCCTTGTAAATTAGTGTCGCTCGTCAACATGGCAGATGCATGCCATTACTCTGACTTAAATGTAGATGGGACACTTTGGTTTCATAGGTGCTCATTTGATTAGTTCCTCTCTTCCCACGATATAACCATTTTGTATTACTGGGAATTTATCTAGATCCTGACAACTTTTTAAAGATTCTCAACTCAAAACTATCCCCTACCACCCCGGAGCCCCACGCCTCCCGGCAGCGAGCACCCAGGCCGACTGCGGCTTGGCCTGCGCCCTGGCCCCGACGATCCCAGCCCCCTCCACGCCGCGCTGCCCCGCCCCGCCCCGGCCAGCTGCCCAAGGTGAGTGAGAGAGAGAGCCCAGCCCAGCCCCGCCCCCCACCCTGGAGCCACCCGGCCAGCAGCACCATGCCCCGTGGCCCCGCCCTCCTCCACGCCGACCTTCCCAGGTCACAGGTGAATAATTCTGCCGTCAACATCAGACCCTCTGCCTCTCTGGCCCACCGGGGACCTACGCACGTTGTGCACGGAAGACACACTGCTATTCAGAATTCAATAGAGCCCAAAGGAAACTCAAGCAAAATTCTAAGGAACAAAGGGAACACAGGCCATACATCTGGACTCCACTACAATCAGTATATCACCTGGGCGAGATTCTTCTCATCCAACCCAAAGATAAGTAAACTTTTTCTTTACACCTTACTGATCCTTTAAAGTATCAATGCTGTAGATCAACTTTCTCCTACAGCCACCCCACAACATATAACTCCAGGGAGTACACCACTCACCCCCACATTTCAACAAGATACTAAATTGTACAAGTGCACTACCAAACTAATAATCACCCCCTGGTAACATAACCTGACTTAACTGATGTACTAACAGCCTAGTAGCCTCATCTAGGATATAACGATTACAATACACAAACATACCAGTCGAAGGCAAGCACTAGTAATAACTGGCAAGTGTAACAATACCAACTAGGTGGATTCAGTGAAAAACACACAGAAACTGAAAGGTCCTAAAAAACAAAACAACAATGTACAAGTCAAAGTGCAGATCCACGAGAAACAAAACCCAAGAAGACCAATCTCCTGCCGAAAGAATCAATCCCATAATGAGGGATTCTGACCAGAACAAATCCACAGAAAATAGCCATGAAAGCCAGACCCAACATAAAGACTTTCAGAGTATGATCATTACCATGATTAATACTATGAAAGAGGAAATCCGAGAAGAATTAAACAACCATATCAACCACTTCGAACAGGAACACAACAGGCACTTGGACGAGTTGAGAAAAACAGTTCAAGAAACAAAAATAGGTATAGAGCAGTTAAAACAGTCTCCGTCAGAGTTTAAAATTGAACTAAAAAACAAGTTAACTTCAACCCAAAACTTAACAGAGAGACTTATCAGCAGAACAAATGAGGCAGAAAATAGAATTTCAGATCTTGAAGACAAAGTGGGAGAATTAACCAGCTCAATGGAAGAGATTGTTAAAGCCAAAAAGATATTGGAGAGGAACATTCAAGAGATATGGGACACCCTGAAGAAGCCTAACATGCGCATTCATGGAATACCAGAACAAGAATCCCAAAATACCACACCGGAGGAAATATTTCAATTCATCATAAATGAAAACTTCCCACAACTAAAGAATGAGTGGCCTATCCAAATACAAGAGGCATTTCACACTTCAAACAGATATGACCAAAATAGAAAATCGCCACGGCAAATCGTAGTCAAAACACTCCACATTCAAGACAAAGAAAAGGTGCTGAGAGCTTCAAGAGAAAAAAAGCAACTCACTTTTAAAGGTAAACCTATTAGAATAACAAATGACTACTCAATGGAAACAGTAAAAGCAAGAAGAGCTTGGAGAGACATACTTCAAGTATTAAATGAACAAAAATGCCAACCCAGACTGATATACCCGGCAAAACTATCTGTCATGATTGAGGGAGAAAGAAAAGTTTTCCAGCACAAAGACAACTTGAAGGGATACATGTTTACCAAACCAGGCCTTCAAAAAATGCTAGAAATGATACTCAAGCTTGAAGAAAAGAACAAGGGTATCCAGGAGGACAGAAGGGAAGTATAATACCACCTAAACATAAATATCAAACAACATGCTTACAAAGTCTACTAAATATAAAAAATGTCCAGAATTAAAAATAATTTCGCCATTATAACATTAAATGTCAATGGTATTAACTCACCGATTAAGAGACACAGATTACAAACGTGGATTAAAAACCAAAATCCAACAATCTGCTGCCTTCAGGAAACTCATCTCACCACAAAAGATAGGCACATCCTAAAAATGAAAGGCTGGTCCAAAATCTTGCAAGCTAATGGAACCAGGAAACAGACAGGGGTAGCAATAATGCTTTCAGACAAAGTGGACTTCAAACCAAAGAAAATCATAAGAGACACAGGTGGATACTACATTTTAGTCACAGGTATAATTCACCAGGAAGACTTCACAATACTGAACATTTATGCACCCAATACGGGCCCCTCCACATTCATTAAGAAAACCCTACGGCGCCTAAAGCAAGAAATCAACCCCCAAACGATAATTCTTGGGGACTTCAACACCGCCCTCTCAACATGGGATAGATCAACAGGTCAAAAGCTTAACAGAGACACTTTGGAACTTAATCAAACCCTTAAAGAAATGGACCTTACAGATCTCTATCAAACTTTTCACCCACGCACAAAAGAATACACATTTTTCTCAGCAGCACACGGAACTTTTTCCAAAATAGATCACATATTGGGCCACAAAACGAATCTACACATGTACAAAAAAGTTGAAATTCTAACCTGTGCCCTATCAGACCACCATGGCCTAAAGCTGGACATCCACAACACAACAAACAAGAGAAAATACACTAACTCCTGGAAACTTAACACTATGATGCTGAATGAGAACTGGATTCAGGAAGAAATTAAAAAGGAAATTCAAGATTTCCTGAAAGTGAACGATAATGAAAATACAACTTACCAAAATCTCTGGGACACAATGAAAGCTGTCCTAAGGTAAGTTCATAGCTCTTAATGCCTACATCAAAAAAATGGAAACATCAGAAATAAATAAGGATGCAGCTTAAGGCTTTAGAGAAACTTGAGCAATCTGATCCCAAAAGTAGCAGAAGAGAGGAGATTAGCAAAATAAGGGGAGAAATATCTGAAATCGAGATTAAGAAAACGATAGAAAAAAATCAACCAGTCAAAAAGCTGGTTCTTTGAAAAAATCAATAAGATTGATACACCCCTAGCTAAATTAACCAAAAGCAGGAGAGAGAAAACCCAAATTAACAAAATTAGAAATGAATGTGGAGTTATCACTACTGATACCCAAGAAATCCAGAGAATTATAACATCATATTTCAAAAACTTATACTCAGTGAAGTTGACAAAACAAAAGAGATGGATGAATTTCTAAATAAACACAACCTACCTAAATTGAATCAGGAAGTTGTGAATTACTTAAATAGCCCTATAATGTACAAGGAAATTGAAGAAGTAATCTCAAATCTTCCCACCAAAAAATGTCCTGGAAAAGATGGATTCAGCACAGAATTCTACCAGACATTTAAGGAGTTAATAACACCAATACTCCTTAAACTGTTCCATCAAATAGCAAAGGAAGGAACACTACCAAATTCCTTCTATGAAACTAATATCGTTTTAATCCCAAAACCTAATAAAGATTCACTTAAAAAAGAAAACTATAGGCCGATCTCTCTGATGAACAGAGACGCAAAGATTCTCAATAAAGTCTTAGCAAATCGGATTCAAAAACATATCAAAAAGATCATACACAGGGACCAAGTAGGCTTCATCCTCGGCACGCAAGGTTGGTTCAACATACGCAAATCAATAAATGTAATTCATCATGTAAACCAGTCCAAAGACCAAGACCACATGATACTCTGGATAGATGCAGAAAAAGCTTTTGACAAGATCCAACAGCCTTTTATGATCAAAACGCTAGAGACAGTAGGAATGGAAGGAACCTTTATCAATATAATAAAAGCTGTATATAACAAGCCCACAGCAAGGATTATGCTCAATGGGGAACAATTGGAAGCATTCCCACTTTAATCAGGAACTAGACAAGGCTGTCCACTCTCACCACTTCTATTCAATATTGTACTTGAAGTCTTAGCTGAAGCCATAAGACAAGAAAGGGACATAAGAGGGATTCAAATCAGCAAGGAAGAAATCAAGCTATCCCTATTTGCAGATGACATGATCTTATACCTGAGGGATCCCAAAAACTGCACCAGGAAGCTCCTGCAACTAATTGAGAAGTTCAGCAGGGTGGCAGGATACAAAATAAATGTGCAAAAATCAGAGGCCTTCCTATATGCCCAGAATGAAAGAAGTGAAAAAGCCTTGAGAGAAACATTCCCACTTACTGTAGCCCCTAAAAAAATGAAATACCTTGGTATAAACCTAACCAGGGAAAACTTTAAAACTCTGAAGAAAGAAATTGCAGAAGACATCAGAAGGTGGAAAGACCTCCCATGTTCCTGGATTGGCAGAATCAACATCATAAAAATGACCATCCTACCAAAGGCAATATACAAATTCAATGCTATACCAATTAAAATCCCAAAGCAATTCTTTAAAGAAGTTGACCAAACAATCTCAAAATTCATATGGAGGCACAAAAGACCCAGGAGAGCAAAGACAATCCTGAGTAACGAAAACACTGCTGGAGGTATCACCATACCAAACCTTAGTTTATACTACAAATCCATAGTCATAAAAACAGCCTGGTACTGGCTCCAAAATAGACACACAGATCAATGCATAAGGGTTGAAGACCCAGATATAAGCCCACAAAAATACAGCCATTTGGTCTTTGACAAAGGGGCCCAAAGAATCCAATGGAAAAAGAACAGCATCTTCAACAAATGGTGCTGGCAAAACTGGATCTCCACATGCAGAAGATTAAAGCTGGACCCGTACTTGTCACAATGTACAAGGCTTAATTCCATATGGATCAAGGACCTTGATATCAGGCCAGAGACTATAAAAATCATAACTGAACGGATAGGGAACTCCCTCGAGCTGATTGGGCTAGGCCGACATTTCCTAAACAGACATCCAATGGCACAGTCACTGCTACCAACTCTCAACAGTTGGGATCTTGTGAAATTAAAGAGCTTCTGTTCAGATAAAGAGATGTCACACGAGCTCAAAGGCAACCCACAGAATGGGAGAAAATCTTCACTAACCACATATCTGATAGAGCTCTACTGTCCAGAGTGCACAAAGAACTTAGAAAACTAAACACCAAGGAAACCAATGGCCCAATTAAAAAATGGGCCCTGGAACTTAAAAGAAATTTTACCAGAGATGAAATTAAAATATTTAACAAATATCTTAAAAAATGCTCCACTTCTTTAGCCATCAGGGAAATGCAAATCAAAACCTCCCTGAGATATCATCTCACCCTGGTCAGGATGGCAAAAATCCACAATACAAATAACAACAAGTGCTGGAGAGGATGTTGAGAGAGGGGAACTCTCCTACATTGCTGGTGGGAATGCAGACTCATACAGCCACTCTGGCGAGCCATCTGGAAATTCTTAAATAAATTAAAGATTGAAATGCCATATGACCCTGCTATTCCACTTTTGGGAATAACCCCCCATACAGGCAGAGGTTCGCCTCGATAGCACAAGCACGACCATGTTCATCGCAGCACTGTTTACAATAGCAAAGTCATGGAATCAACCTAAATGTCCAACAGTTGACGAGTGGGTAAGGAAACTGTGGTACATCTATACAATGGAGTACTACTCAGCCATCAAAAATGATGAATTACTGGAATTTGCTGGGAAATGGATGTCATTAGAAACAATTATATTAAGTGAAGTATCCCAGACCCAGAAAATTAAGCGCCGTATGTACTCCCTAATAGGTGGCTCCTAGTACCAAACTCACCCAGCCCACATTGAGACACTCAAAGGTAAACCTATGTAATACAGTATTGCAAGGATTGTGAACAGGAGGGATGGGATTGGAGGGCCACACCAGACACAAGGAGAGAGGGGACCATGTTATGACAGAGAAAATCAGCCTCCAAGGAATGCAAGTAAGTAATGTGACACCTGGTTAAGTTCACAGACGTTCGTTCCTGATCATGTACAACTGAGGGGGTATGATCTCACCAGAAGGGGAGGGCATTTAGTCTGGCAGATGAAAGGTGATCATTTTGCAAATGGGTGACTGACCCCTCTCTCACCAAGGTTTCCTGCTTTAATTACATCTACCCTTGAATGTGCTATTATAACAAAACTCCAGTTTAACAGCTTTTTGTCTCTGACCAGGGGGTGACATACAGTGCCCATCAGGATGGAGTGAAGGGCATTGCAGGAGCAGCAAAACTGCAAAAGAAAATCAACAAACCACAATCCAGAACTTCAGAGACTCTATATCAACCACATAGAACTAAGCCAGCCTAATCTCCTCCCATCCTGAAGCTCAGGGACATTTGCAGAAGAGGAGGCGGTAAGATTGTAAGAGCAAAAGGATGGGAGGAGCAATGATCTGAAGATTCTCCACACTAGTTAGGGCTGAAGCAATCATAATAGGACTTTGCATACCCTGCGCAATGTCCAACACACTATTGACCTCACAAAGTCTAGCATCAGCTAAAGGCACCAAGATCCTTGGAGGCAAGGGATTGACAGCCACAGTAGTGTTCCTATGCTTAAGGGGAACACGAGAAAGGGTTCAGGAAAATGCCACTGGGTCCTTGTACATCATCGGAGAGGAGGACCCAGAGGAGAGTTAGGCATACACGATAAAGGACTCTTTGGGAATTGGGGGGGAGGCACTGGGAGACGGGGAGGGAGGGAAGGGGAGCAGGGGGTTCAGGGAGAGGAGGAGGGGGGAGGGAACTGGTCTACCTATTAAGTTTGTATGAGCGGAAATAATAATAAAAAATGTTAAAAAATTAAAAAAATATCCCCCGTGTTGCATACATTCTCTGATAATTGATGATCATAAAATCAGAATCTCAAGTAAATAATATAAATCATCAATCAGTCTCCCTTTAATTTTGTCCTTTTCAAATCATCTCATTGCAACTCTACACTCCTAACATTTGAGTACTTCTTTTCCAATATGAGAATCAATGCAGTCTTTGTATCTTTCTTTTGTATCTTTCCAATAAAATCAGAATGAGTAAAAGCTGCCAGGTTTCTACCTTTGCTTTCCACATTAGCCACTGCTTAAAGAGATCCTCATGTCAGTCACACTGGACAGTTCTGTCCCCCATGTCAAAGTCAGCTTTGTAGAGTTTATCTGGCTGGAAAAGATATCCTGCTTACATCTAGTTGCATGCTTGCAGATGACCCTAAAAAATGATCATACACAGAACACACAAATGTTTGCTGCACTGAAGCATTCTATTTCAACCAGTCATGATGGGCTAAGAAACCAGGGAGGATTGTAATAACTTATGTTGGAGCTGTCTGCAGAAAGATTTCTGCAACCAGAAAGCTTAGGCCAGACCAAGCAGAGGGTTGAGGATAAACTCAAAAGCTTTTCAAAGGAAAATAAATGTGGGAACTGGACACAATTCAGTGGCAAGAAAGAATTAACCAGAAGTCAGCTGTCACTTTGGAATGGAGGCTGCTGTCATGTAGCCAGCTAAGCAGAACTAAAACAGGGCTGATGGTTTCCTTCTGAAGGACTGAATGTAACCTATGTTGGGACAAAATAATCATTCCCTAATAACCAGACATGAAGTTCTCCCTATGAACTTAAAGAATAAACTGAAAGTGTTAGTTAAGGTTAGTAATAATAAGAACTCGAACATTTTACATTGCTTCCAAATTTTCTGGATTATTTAATATCAAGAAAGAAAATACTGTTCATCCAAGTTACAAAGGATATCTAGGTAAAATGCATTTCCAACAATGAAATAGCAGTAAAAATACTCAAACTAGACTTTGTAGTTACATTTCTCCTCAGAGAATATCATGCACTTAAATCCTTGCATAAGTTTACCTTTCCTTTTGAAGGGAATAAAACACATAAAGCATACAAAAAGCATAAAATAATCAATTGCAACTCATGTATTTGTCTTTCTGGCCAAAAGCATATCACAGTTACTCCCAGGTATGCACACTTAGCATGAATTTTATTTTTGACCCTACATTGAGATTTAAAATGGACAGTGTGCCAAATTTGACCCTTAAGAGTTATTTTGTTCAGACAAGTTGCCTTATAGTAAGTGGAATGTGAAATATGAAGTTATCTGTAGTTCCAGATCCATTCATGCCCTGAATTGTTTCCTATCCATTACTGCCAACTATTTGGTGGTAATTACCCAACATTTCCTTAGAAGGAGGATTATGGATGGTCTGCATGTTAAATGTACCCTGTGAGCACATGGACTGAAATACTTGGTCTTCAAATGGTAGCATTGCTTTGGAAGATTATAAAATCTTCAGATGGTGGAGTCTCACAGAAGGAAGGGGGTGACTGGAGGCAGATCTTGAGGTTTATAGCCTTATTCCTCTTACTGTTTGAACATATTGATATAAGCAAGCAAGTTCTTGTTCTTGCTGTCATAGCAGAGAGCTGTTCCTATCACCATGCCTTCCCTGTCTGAGACCTTAATATCTAACTATGAACCAAGCTGAACCCTTCTTTTTCAGGTATTTGATCATAACAGTGAGAAAAGTAGCTAAAATAGTAAAGATAGTACACATTGTGTTGCTCTATGTTTTATATGGTAAGAGAGTAGTTATTTGGTTTTTTAAAAATTCACCTTAAAAGAGTCACTGCTCTGATTTCAATCATACCACTACATAAAAATAGAAATCAAGGGTGATGAGATGTATCAGCAAGCAGGCTCGCAAACCTGGAAACCTGGATTTTAGATCTCCAGAAGTGAAGATGGTAAATGGAGAGAAATGATTTCTGAAAGTCATCCTCTGAACTCCACCCATCAAATACCATAACATGCATAAATGGATTAATCTGTCTCTCTCCCTCTGTGTCTATCTGTCTATCTATCTATCTATCTATCTATCTATCTATCTATCTATCTATCTATCTATCTAATCTAAACATCTATCTTTATCTATTCCTCTCTCTCTTTCTCCTGAAAATTTAATAAACAAATAATAAAAATAAGCTCAAAATAAAAACATTACTTTCTCCCAGATCAGGACAGTAGAGCACTGAAGAGGCACATCCATTAGTATGTGTGGATTCCAGGCCAATGTCTTAGGTCTAGATGATAAAACAACTCTAGTAAATATTCACAACTTGATAGAAGAGAACACAAGCTGGGACAGTGCCTTCACTTCCACCATGTCCCAGGGCTTACCTCTCAATGCCACTGAGCTTATAGGAATGAATGTTCCCTAGAGAAGAGCAGACCATCCTCCCACACTGCCTACAAAACAGAAAGAGAGAGAGAGAAAGAAAGAGAGAGAGAGAGAAGACATATGCTCTTAAAGAAAAACATCTTTTTTTAAAATCACATGTACTTCCTTAAATTTGATGTTTAAGATTTAGTTACTATGCTAGGTCATTATAAACTTGTCCATCTTGTCCAACTCATAAGAATAATACATTTAATGCAAAAATTCAGTGCAGTCTGTTTACAATAGCAAAGTCATGGAATCAACCCAAATGTCCAACAGTTGACAAGTGGTAAGGAAGATGTGGTACATTTATACAATCGAATACTAATTAGCCATCAAAAATGATTAATTAATGAAATTTGCTGGGACATGGATGTAATTAGAAAAAATTATATTGAGTGAAGTATCCCAGACATGGAAAATTCAGCACCGTATGTATTCCCTAATAGGTGGATCCTAGTACCAAACCCACTTAGAGACACACTCAAAGATAAATCTCTGTAATATCTACTGTAATCACAAAGATTATAAACAGGAGAGAAGGGGAAGGAGGTCTCCGGCAGCAACAAGGAGAGAGGGGATCATGCTACAGCAGAGAAAATAGGTCACCATCAAAGACTGCAATTAAGTAATGAGACATCTGGTTAAGCTCACAAACTTTCCTTCCTCGTCACTGGCAACCAATGGGGTATGATCTCACCAGAAAGGAAGGGCAACCGATGGGGTATGATCTCACCAGAAAGGAAGGGCATACAGTCTGGCAGATAGATGGTAACCATCTTGAAAATGGGAGACTGACCCCCCTCACCACGGTCTCCTACTCTTATTCCATCTACCTTTGAATCTACTCTTATAATAAGACTCTATTTTAACAGCCTTTTTATCTCTGGCCAGGGGGTGACATCCAATATCCATCAAGATGGAGCTAAGGGCAGTGCAGGAGCAGCAAAACTAAAAAAAAAATTAACAAACCATAATTCAAAACATCAGAGACTCTACATCAACCACCTGGAATCAGGCCAGCCTAATCTCTCCTCATCCTAATGCTCAAGGAAATTTGCTGAAGAGGGGATGGTAAGATTGTAAGAGCCTAAAGATGGGGAGGAGCAACAATATGCAAGATACTCCACACAAGTTAGGACCGAAGTAATCATAATAGGACTTTGCATGACCTGTGCAATGACCAACATATCATTGACCCCTCAAAGTCTAGCATGGATCACAGACACTAGGATCCTTAGCGGTAAGGGATTAGCAGCCACAATAGTGTTCTAATACTAAAGGGGAACATGAAAAACAGCTCTAGGCAATGCTACTTCATCAGAGAGGAGAACCCAGAGGGAAGTTTGACATGCACACTAAAGAATGCTCCAGGAATGGGAAGGTGGGCATTGGGAGAAAGGGAGGGAGGGGGGAAAGGAAGGGGAAAGGGAGAAGGGAGCAAGGGGATGCAGGGAGGGGTGGAGGGAGGGAGGGGAATGGAGTACTTATGAGTGGAAGAAATAAAAAAAATTAGTGTAGTGACACAAGCACAACCATATTCATTGCAGCAATGTTTACAATAGCAAAGTCATGGAATCAAACCAAATGTCCAACAGTTGACGAATGGATAAGGAAAATGTGGTACATTTGTACAAAGGAATACTACTACTCAGCCATCAAAAAAGATAAATTAATGGAATTTGCCGGGAAATGAATGGAAGTAGAAAAAATTATATTGAGTGAAGTATCCCTGATACAGAAATTCAGACACCATATGTACTCCCTAATAGGTGGATCCTAGTACCAAACCCACTTAGTGACATATTCAAAGGTAAATCTCTGTAATACCTACTGTAATCACAAAGATTATAAACAGGAGAGAAGAGGAAGGAGGCCCCCAGAGAAAAGGAGAGAGAGGATCATGCTTGAGTAGAGAAAATAGATCACTGTCAAGTATTGCATGTAAGTAGCAAGACATCTGGTGAAGCTCACTCTCACTTTCCTTCCTGGTCATCTGCAACTGAAGGTTTGATCTCACCAATCAGGGAGGGTTTGGGGACTGGCAGCTAGATAGTAACCTTCCTGCAAATGGGACACTGACCTCTTCTCATTGTGGCATCCTACTTCTATTCTTCCATCTACCTTTGAGTCTCCTCTTATATTAAAATCTTCATTCAGTCTTTTATCTTTGGTTAGGAGGTGACCTTCAATACCAATCAGGATGGAGCCAAGGGCAGTATAGGAAAAGCAATACTGAAATCAACAACAAACAATTCAAAACACCAAAGACCCTACATTAATCACGTGGAACCAAAGCAGCCAAATCTCTCCTTATCCTAAAACTCAGGGAACCTTGTGGAAGAGGGGGTGGCAAGACTGTAAGAACCTAAAGATGGGAAGGACCAATATTATGCAAGATATTTCACAAAAGTCAGGGCTGCAGTAGTTATAATCGGTCTTTGCATGACCTGCACAATGGTTGACATGTCAATGACCCCCCAAAGTCTAGCATAGATCATTTGCAGTAAGATTCTTAGAGGCAAGGGAATAACAGTAATAATAGAGTTCCCATACTAACAGGGAGCCCAAGAAAGGGCTCTGGGCTATGTCACTGAGTCCTTACCCTTCATTAGCTTGGAGGACTCAGAGATTTGACATTCATACAAAAGGCTCCAGAGGATGGGAGGGGGGAAAGGGGAGGCACTGGGAGAAGGGGAGGGGGAGAAGGGGGTGCAAGGAAGGAGAAAAGGGGGGGAGAATGCAAGGGGGAACTGGGGAGGGGTAGAGGGGAGGGAGAGGACGGGGTATCTATTGAGTTTGTATGATTGGGGAAAAAATAAAATGTGGGAGAAAAAAAAGAATAATGCATTTAAAAATTTTCCTCTATGAATTCTAATTGTCTGTTCATGACACTTTAAAGTTTCAAGTTCTTAATTATTTCAAAAAGATACCTTCTGTAACATTTTAGATTTCTTTATATAAAGCTGGCATCAACTATGGCTATATTTCACAAAAAATCTTTATTATATTGCATCATGTTGAATTTATCTAACTGTAATAAAATCCAGAGTTTATAGACAAAATCATGCATTAAACTAAGAGCACCAAAAATTTTAATTTCCTTCATTGGTATTAGGAAATGTTCATTAAAGTGATATGGTTTGCCTTCCTCCAGCATAACGGTGTCACAACCTTTCCATACTTTAACATGGCATGGCATGCTACTTTAACATACATGGCAACTAACATCCAAACATGCAGGACATTTGTGTATGCATGCTTGCATGCTGAAGTTGTACATGCATGTATGTGGAAACATTGGGTCGATAACAGAAATCATCCCCAATTGCTCTTCCACCTTACTCTTTCAAGAAGAGGACTCTAATCAAACCTCCAGGACTAGAATTAAAGATGGCCTATGACCTGCACTTTCCCCAACTCTTAGAAATTTGTGTGGGATGTGGGAATTGAAATTGTGATTCTTTTGCTTGTACAAGAATTTTAGCCACTGCCCCAGACTATATGACTTATTTGTAAAGGGATATTGTGATCCAGATCATATCTACGTGCATCCAGAGTCTGAGCCTCTCACAGGTGGGAGCAATATCCTGGAGAGGGATGAAGGCTCTGCATCCTGTGCTTCCGGCTGTGGCACTGACACTGTCTCTGAAGATGTCAACATCTGAGTCAGTTTTCCATCTCGGGACTTCCCAGAATGGCCATACTGCTCAAGGATCACCTTCCAGATGCTAGTAAATAGTGTTGTTTAGATTAAAACAATGAATAACTAAAGACTCCAAATATTCTGAGGTAAAACATGCGCTAGAGGAAATAGCTTGCGCATAAGGCCAATGAATACTCCTGCCTCTGAGTCCGTACAGTGTTACAGATCTATGATTTATTATTATAAGAAAGCATCGCTACAAAAAGAGATAGTCAAACTTCTTTTTAAAGAAATACGGCCATTCAGTAGGATCCTTAGAGGCAAGGGGTTAAACAGTCAAAAAAGAGTTCCCATGCTAGTGGGCAGCCCAAGAAGGGGTCCCGGGCTATGCCACTGAGTCCTGAACCCTCACTGGTGTAGACAACTTAGAGGAGGGCTCAGCACCCACATAAACAGATGCTCTGGGGAATGGGAGGGAGAAAGCAGGAGGCACTGGGAGAGGAGGGGGTGAGAGGGAGGGGGAAACGGGGAGAGCGCTGTAGGAGATGACAGGGGAGGAGAGGGGAGGGAAGATACTTATACTGGCAGATCACATACTATTGTGAATCACCAAAGGGGCATCAGAGAGACTTAAAACTCAACATGACTGTTAACTGTGCATTAAGGAAGCAAATAAACTGGCTCGTAAAAGTCCCATTCTCTATCTTATGGGACTTTTAGAAACCTCATTGGCCAGCTCATAAAAACTAAAGCAGTTCCTCAAGTTGGCCAAACTTGGAACACTGAGCAATTTCCATCTCTGATGAAGTTACACACTTTTATTTCCTGAACGTTGTACTATCAAAACATGCTACTACCTCTTAAGTCCCAGTTTTACCTCATTTTTAATACTGAAACAAGGAAAAGAAAAATACAGAGCCCATGGCCAATGGAACAGTGAGAATATCGTAAAATTTTTATATATTCAGTTTATCTTTGTGGGAGATAAGTTTTATGGGACTGTTCTTTGCTGTTGGTCACAGCCACATAAGACTGGAAATTTAACTTTTCTGCCATTTCTGCAAGTTAGGTATGTTTGCAGGAGAAAAGTACAAGACATTTGACTGCAGCCGACTTTCTCTCTGTTCCTTTGCGTGTCTTCTAACTTTATTCTTTGTTCTTCATGTAGAATTGTTGTCTATGATTGGAATGGCTTGCTTGTTGGAAATATTTCTCTAGTGGGTTATCACTGTCTGTTCTGTACAATAAACATAACAGCCTCTGTGAAAAAAATGTGTAATAAAAAATAATAAAGATAAAAAAGAAATATGGCCATTTAGCTTATTAATTCCATTTAACTTTATAAGCATTTTCTTAAATTTGGGGGTAGTTTTACATCTTTAATAAATTATGTCATGAAAATGGATAGATAAAATAAAGGTTCACAAACATGACAAAGATGGAAACGTAAAACAACCTTATTTTTAGCTTATATTTTTCTCTACCTCCTCTGGAATCATCTTTCCCTTTAAAATAGAAGTATACATTGAGTAATTAAATGTAATAAGCTTTCCAAGTCTACTGTTTTGAAGAACAAGTGATATGCAATATAATAGTGATACACAATAAAATAAAAATATTTTTACTGTCTTTGGCTATTAAGAGATCAATACCAAGTTCCTTAAAATGTTGTTTGAACTAAATGATGACCAGTATGCAGATCAGGAACCTATACTCTATGATATCAACTATGTGGAATATTACTCTCCCCAGTGTATTTGTTTATAAAGTAAAGGTGTCTGTGCATTCATGCTAAATCAAATTTTTTCAGATACTTTTTTCTCCACCCAGTGTGAGACTAAAAGCTAGCATATCTTGCAATGACTCACTGGAAGCATTTCTAATAAAACAAAGATAAGAGTATTCACTATCACCAGGAGTATGAGTATGAGGGGGGGAGAAAAAGGGAAGGGGAAAGGAAAAGGAGACAAGAAGATAGAGAATGAGGAAAAGAAGAGAGGAAGGAAGGAAGGATAAAAGAAATAGAATAAAACCCTAATTACAGTAAATTTGTTTATAAATACCTAAAATTATTGCTGAAAGTAATAAAGACTTGTTATTATATAAATGTATTTCACTGACTTCATGTGGCAGCTCGTAAGAATTCATAGAGCATAGTAAAACTATGTTAACATTTGTATCATGAAATATTCAAAAACAATGTTCATAGAATTAGGAAATCTAGAGAAGCTCAAGAGACAATATCTCCTAAATATAACAAAAAGTCAAGAATTCAAATGGTAGACTATCAGCCAGAACTGATACCTGAATATTTGATATGGTTAAAACTTATCTTCTAAAATGTATCAAATTTGTAAGGCTGTCTGTTTTACAAGAGTGAAATTCGAAGCAAATAGGGCTGTATTTTCCATCTTGATTTAGTAGCCTACCAGCCAAAGGTTTGCTGTTTCTATTTATTTATTTTTAAGGTGGCTCTTGCTGTGTTTCCTAGGCTTCTCTCTAGCTCCTAGGTCCACTTCAGTCTCCAAGATATCAGGAATACAGTCACTGCCAATTTGATAGGCTTCAGTTGAACTTTTTATGTTCTAGCATCATTATATAGATTTTTCAATAGACTTAATGAATATAAAATAGGAAATAGATATATGGAAAGCCAATTTCTGTGTGAATATATTTAGCAAATAGCTTTTAGGCAAGAGGATAGATAATTTGATGCTTTCATAATTGCTTCTTGCTGAAGTTTAAGTGAAGTTTCTCTAGGTGATATCAACATTCTTCCTAAAACAGGCTAATAGAAAGATGAGGTTTTGACCTATGAGGCATAATGATAGCAAATAGGAGCATGTATTAAAAAGCATACTTTTTTATCACATTTCACTTCAATTACATTATCAATTCCAATACCAAAGATTGCTGCAGTTTTTTTCACTGGGTAGTGATCCTTAGGCAAAAAAGGAAAGCATGTTAATTGTCTTGCATTAAATAAGCATTTGCTTACTAGCACACTTGGTGGCACATTCAGCATAGCTTAGACTAGATTTCATGTATATGTGTATAAATAAATACATCTGTGTAGCTCAGGCTCATTTTCATGCTTTGTATAAAGCAACTGACCCCTATTAGGAGTGCCTCTTATTGCTCCTAATAGAGATAACTGGTGTTCTTTTGCAGAGCAAGGGCCCATAGCCCCATAAATTCTGGAAAGTCTCAATAGAGGACTCTCCTCCCCAATGTGGCATTTTGCCCCAATGAGGGGGCAAATTTCAGCTCTGAGGAGGCTATAAGGTCACTTCATGTTTGTTATATTTCAGTGAAAGGGACAAACCAGCACTCACACAGTCAAACATCACTATGAAAAACAATATACAGGGCTGGAGAGGTGGCTCAGGGGTTAAGCCTCTGCCTTGCAGGCGGAAGGTCCTGAGTTCGGATCCCAGATCCCACGTATAGACGCCAGGCGGAAGCGGGGGCAGCCTGCGCTTCTGGTCCTGGTAGGGCGGAGTCTGTGAATCCCGGGGCAGAGTAAACAAGGAGGAGGTGGAGGCGTCCATGGTGGTTCCCGAATTCGTCCGTGGTTATACACATACATGCATACATACACACGCACACACACATGCATACACGCACAATTGAATAAATAATAATAAAAAAATTTAAAAAAAAGAAAAACAATATACAGAGCAGTTCTTAAACATGGGCTTCAATAGTTGTTTGCATACACATGAAGCCATGTCATTTAAAAATTTAATACTATATTATCCAGGAAAAGTCCTGTTACATTGTAGGCAGCTTGAGATATCAAAATACCAAGAGGATAGATAGATGTTAGATAGATAATAGATATTAAAAAGACAGAAGATAGATGACAGACAGATATAGATGATAGATAGATAGATACATACATACATACATACACACACATACATACATACATACACACACATACATACATACATACATACATACATACATAGATGGCAAATTTTGTTTTATTGATGAAAGGGCACTGTCATGATTTGTGTGTGAGTTGATCCCCATAGGTTCATGTGTTTGAATCTTTAGCTGATGTTAATGTTTAGGAAGATTATAGCACCTTTGAAAAGTGGAGCCTTGCTGGAGGAAGGCATGTCACAGGGAACTGGCTCTGAGGTTTAGAAGGCCAAATCCATTTCCTCTTGCAGTTTTGTTCTTTCTCTTTCTATTTCCACAGTGGCTATGGAAACCTACAGCAGACTTCTCCAGCTTCTGCCTCCAGTTTTGCTTTCTGTTATGTAATTCCCACCATAATGGACAATATCTTCTCAGGAACCATAAAACAAATAAATCTCCCTATCTCCTTTAAGTTGTATTTGAGTATGATTTCACAGCAGCTGGAAGAGTAACTACAACAGACACCTCAAAAACAGAAACACTAAAGAAAGTCTTGTGTTTCTGGGTGCTTTAGAATAGAATTGTACTAGGACTACTAATTACATTTTGATAAGAAAAATGTGTCATGTCAGAAGAGAGTGGCCAAAAATATTGTAGATGTGAACTGATTTTTTTTTAAAAAAAGAATATCTTTTTTTGTTTGTTTTTTTTTTGTTTTGTTTTAATACATTTTCATTATTTCCGCTCATACAAACTTAATAGGTAGACCAGTTCCCTCCTTCCCTCTTCCTCCCCACGAACCCCCTGCTCCCCCTCCTCTCCCTCCCCATTCCCCAATGCCTCCCCTCCAATTCCCAGAGAGTCTTTATTGTGTATGCCTAACTCTCCTCTGGATCCTCCTCTCCGATGACGTACAAGGACCCAGTGGCATTTCCCTGAACCCTTTCTCGTGTTCCCCTTAAGCATAGGAACACTACTGTGGCTGTCAATCCCTTGCCTCCAAGGATCTTGGTACCTTTAGCTAAGTAGGTACCTTATCTTTAGACTTTGTGAGGTCAATAGTGTGTTGGACATTGCGCAGGGCATGCAAAGTCCAATTATGATTGCTTCGCCCTAACTAGTGTGGAAAATCTTGCAAATCATTGCTCCTCCCATCCTTTTGCTCTTACACTCTTACCGCCCCCTCTTCCGCAAATGTCCCTAAGCTTCAGGATGGGGAGAGATTAGGCTGGCCTAGTTCTACGTGGTTGATATAGAGTCTCTGAAGTTCTGGATTGTGGTTTGCTGATTTTCTTTTGCAGTTTTGCTGCTCCTGCAATGCCTTTCACTCCATCCTGATGGGCACTGTATGTCACCCCCTGGTCAGAGACAAAAAGCTGTTAAACTGGAGTCTTGTTATAATAGCACATTCAAGGGTAGATGTAATAAAAGTAGGAAATCTCAGTGAGGGAGGGGTCAATCACCCATTTGCAAAATGATTACTTTTAAAAAAAGAATATCTTATGCTAGACACAAAAGTGTGACAAAAAAACAAGGCCAGAGATGCTGGTTGAGGACTCAGCAAAGAACATTTTCTTTGCAATTGAGTATTTTGGTACTAACTCAAATGATAACATAATAACCACATTTATTTCTGTTTATTCAATATAAATACTTGAAATTTTTATACTTGAAGGAGGGGAAATGTAAGAGAGAGAGAGAGAGAGAGAGAATCATGCACATGAATGGAGACCGGAGGACAACTTTCAGAAATCAGTCTCTCCTTCCAACATATGGGAATCCACAGTTTGGATCCAGGTTTGTGAGCAGGTGTCTTATTGAGTGTCATGGTATAAAAAAAGGTCCCCCAAAGATTTATGTGTTGGGAAGATCATGGCATCTTTAGTGGAGACTTGAGGGAGGAAGGCAGTCACAGGGGGTGGGCCTTGAGGTGGATTAGCCCCACCCTACTTCCTAGAGAAGTCTGCTCTTGGAGTAGGCAATTTAGCAGCTCTCATCCTCCTTGAAGGATGTTCCTTAGCCTGTTTCCTGTTTCTGTCAGCCAGTCATGATGCTTCCTCTATGAAAGATTATATCTCTCTTCTGGAAGCATAAACTGAAAATAAATGCCTCTCTCTCTCCCTTAAGTTTCTTAACTTTAGGATTTCTCATTGTAAAGAAAAACAGTAACGAGTAGTACACTGAGCTACTTCACTGATTCCATGTTTAAAATTTTTATACTTTATTCTTTTGAGAAAGACTATGTTTACATTCTCATTGTTAATGCTTTTTTGTATACTGAAATTAAATTTTGTGTCTGAATTTTTATCACTTTCTTATAGATCCTATAGTTACTAGCAAGTTCATTTTTTTCTTTTCTAGCATCAATATGTAGAGGCCTGAGAACTCAAGAGATTGAATATATTCAAAGTAAGTAGCCTGACATAATGGCACAAGCCTGTAATCCTCGCACTTAGTGGGTTGAAGTAAGAGGAGCACCAATTTGAGTGTGACCCTGTCAAAAAAAAAAAAAAAGAAAAGAAAGTTAATATTCTTAGGTTTTGTTTTATAAAGTTGTCTTAAAGATCGCAAGAAGTTTGAAAAAAACCTGGACTTCACACTTACTTGCTCAGAAATGAACAAAACAATGTGTGGAAGTTCAGTTATGCCTTTCGCTTTTACTTCAAGGAAATTCTTGTAATGGGCTACCAGTGTTCCATATACTTGATTATTTTTTACTAAGTGACAATATTCCATTCCCTTCTCTTTTTCACCAGCCAATGAGTTGATGCATTTTCTTGACAAGGATTGTCTCCATGACAGTAAACAATGGAGCTATTTCATATGTAAACCTGTATTACAGAAGTAGAAGTTCAACTGTGAGCTCTGATCCACAGAAGAAAATCCCTCAAATCAAATGTCAGATATTCAGGGTTTTTTACTTATGGAAGGCTGTGCAGGAAATGGTTAGGTTTTATGTGTTCTGAATTGCTACATAGGTATTAAGATTATAATACTTACATTTTTCTTTGATGCTCCCTGACTTCCGTTGTTTTGTGAGGTAAGTGGGAACTTCCTTCCTACAAAAGTATTTGTTGAATGAGTCCTCATTCTCTTAGTAAACAGTAAAAATGTTGCTATGACAGAAAATAACCAGTTATTAAGAGGACATATCAATGAATATACTTGTCAGTGAGGCTGAAATTAGGGCAGGACGAAAAGGAAGTAGAGTAATCCAGGATGATTCCCAAACTCATCATTGGGCCTCCACAGGTGTACACAGTGTTCTCTGATGCACACACACACACACACACACACACACATACACACACACAAATAAATAAATAATACAAAAATACAGAGATCTAGGGTTAAACACAATGTTTTGTAGAGCAGGAGGTGACAGGTGCAGAGAAATCTTTCCTAGAAACTGAAAAAGTCAATATTATATATTGTATATACTAAGAACTACTACTACTTCTTAGTTGGTGAAGAACACACTGTGAATCAAGATGACATAAGGCAGGACAAGGAAAACCACTGCAGACAGGGCCAGGTGGACCGAGATGAGGACTGTGCTCTTCATCGCACCATGACAGTTCCACTATACATTGAAAACACTACAATGTTTTCTCTTTTTCTTTTATGTACAGTAAACAATGAAACATTCACAGTGGATTTTTTTATCTCAAGATAGGTTCCATCATTCTCAAGACAGGAAGAAGCAAATAGAAGAATAAGTATAAAGACCTAATAAACAAGCTGAAGACTATAGGATATTGATTTGTATTATGCCTGAAATGTTTGATAAATGTAGGATTATACCTGATCTTCCCCAAAGGAATATAGGCAAATATGCAAGATGGCAATATATTAATTTGCAGTGACCATCCCATTGTGTATATGCATCTTATAACAGCATAATTTATACTGTATAAATTCACATTATTTTTAAAATAAACTTTTATCTGTAGTCAAAAAGTTTAAGGACCTCTTCAAATGTTCCTACATATCATTTCAAGTGACATTCCTGTGCTGCTTTGATGCGTCCAGCTTGCTCATTTCTAAGGGTGCTAAGTATAATTCAGGATCTGACACCTCTGTGGTCAATATCAGACAAAGCCATGACATGCCAGAAAGCTACCTCCCCAACCCACAGCCACTTATTCTACACACATCAGGGAATCAGCAAGGAGTTGTTCTAGGAAAATGAGTATCCTATAGTGCAACACTTGTCCCTAATAGATTCATTATATTTAATGTTCACAGACAGGAAGGAGCTGCATTCTTGGAAGTTAAGCACTCACTTGTTCTTATAGCAAGTGGCAACCTGGTCTGAAACATTTCTCACACTGTCCTCTATTCTGAGAACATGGCAGATCCCCCAAAATCTTTCACTCTCTTCAGACATACAAACTAAGAACACTACTTCTGAAAGGAAAATTTCAGATCTAAGATGAACAAAGCAAGAAGGACCTTAAACACTTCATGAAGCCTTTTGACTAGAACATCGTCAATTTCAGCTTCCACTTGCAATGACCTTTCTGCTTATTTTGTATCCACATGATATGACATAGTCAGAAAAGACACTTGCTAAACTTCACAATACTGTAGAGAGATGGATTCAGAAGTGAATTTGGCTTTCTTTAATTCTATATTGCATGGTCAGAATCTGATTACATCTATTCATTAAAGAATATGAGAACTTTCAAGGCACGAAATCATCACAAGACCTCTCATATCTCTCATTAGCTCTTCCATCATAAAGATCATGACTTCTTCACAGAGAGAATGATTATCTCATGATAATGAGATTCTAAAATTTGGATAGGATTTATAAATTAATTTTTATAATAATTTATAATATGTAGACTACATTGTATTTTTTCAAAAGACATTGTTTTTAAAGGAACACATTGATCTGTGCAGACTTAAAAGACAGTCATTAAGCAATAAAAAATTAAAAGTAGTAAAAGCTATATGACATTTGCATTTTGCATCTATAAAATGCTAATTACTACTATGAATTAAGCATCATTAAAATCTCAGTGATAACTAAAGTAAAATAAACTTCAATGTTTTTCACTAGCAGAGCATTCTCTTCTCATAAATGTTTAGTTCTTGACTTTAAAGTTTAAATTTCTACCAGCTATTTCTTTGATTGCTAGTTAAATTATATTACCAACTGACACAATTGTTACTTTCAGTTTGTTAACCAATCATTTTCCTACTTTTAGCATTTAATATAGAAAAATATTGCCCTAAAATTAATTTTATTTCAAAACACTGCAGCATTATATCTGATTTTGTTATGCCCAAAGATTTTTGTTAGGACAAAGATCAGTGCCTTATATTTTTAATATTTCATTTGTTTTTTTGAGGGAAAGAGAGAAAAAGCTGGGGGAAATGAGAGCCAAGCACTTGTGTTATTGTACACAGGTAGAGAGAAATCAGAGGTCAACTTTGGGAAATCAACTTTTCCCTTCCACCGAAGTCAGATTCTAAAAAGAATCACATTATTATAGCTAAATTCAGATTTTCTTTGAAAGGTCACTGTCTTCTCCTTCAGTGAAAATATTCAGGAAAATGTGTGTGTGAGTGTGTGTGTGTATGTGTGTGTGTGTATGTGTGTGTGTGTGTGTGTGCATGTGTTTGTATATCTGTATGTGCGTCTGTGTGTTTCTTTGTGTTGTGTGGAAATTATTTTAGTCTTAGAACCAACTTTTCAGTCTGTACAATAGGAACCTAAACTAATTCATTGAACTTCTATGTGTACCAAGGAGTTCAGATTCAAAAATTTCCAAAGAAATATGCAAGAAAAAGAGATAAACCTTGATATCCTTCAGGGAATATGTACCATATCATCCATTGTGTTGTCTATAGGATTTTAATGCAACATCTTATCCAGTAGTGAGACTACTACTACATTCTTAACCTTTGCTTATATGAGCCTGGCATTCTCACGTTTCTCTGGTAAAGCACCATTCTCACATGTTGGCATTGCAGTAGTTATCAATCACTCACTCTCCTACAAGTCTAATCATATGCAGCCCACTGACAGCTGGTTGAAATAGCGAAGATGTCCTAGAAAAGAAGACAGGTCGTGATGAGCTAAAACAGAAGATAGGGTTATGTTTGGTAGACATTCCTCACTTAACAGATGCGTAACAGCCAAAATATTTAGCAGAATTAAGTAACATGATTGAGCAAAGTATCACACAGACACAGCCAAGTATTGAAAGTGCAACAGCAAGCAAGATGAGGAGATACTGTGATGATCTTACAACCAGGTAAAAAAGCAGATAGGAAACAAATGTTTTAAGCTATTATTGAAAATAATGCTATAAAAATACATTCCTGCAGAAGGGAACATCTGGGAGAGGCAGAGGCAGTCTCTAGGGAAGATTGTTGGATGGTATTGTTTCTACTGACAAGAATAGGCTAAAATGAGGGGCTGGAGAGGAGGCTCTTGCAGGCAGAAGGTCCTGAGTTCGGATCCTAGACCCTACGTATAGACGCCGGGGGCAGCCTGCGTTTCTGGTACTGGTAGGGCAGAGCCTGTGAATCCTGGGGCAGAGTAAACAAGGAAGAGGTGGAGGCGTCCATGGTGGTTCCCGAATTTGTCCGTGGTTCTACATACACATCCATACACATACAATTGAATAAATAATAAATAAAAAAATTTAAAAAAGAATAGGCTAAAATGAGTTTGCTATATATTTAAGGATAACGAAAAATCTTGTGTTCCAAAGATGGAGTGTATTTCTTTAATGGACCTGTCATAAAAATAAAAGAGGTATATTTAACTGAGTAAATAATGTTCACTGGATGACTGTCCACAGACTTTTTTTAATAAATTTATTAAAATTATGATTTTATATGAATGTTTCTTGCCTCCTCTTTCCCCCTTCCCTTCCTCCCTCCCTTTCCTTCCACTCCCATTTCATCCCACCCTCGCTCCTATTCCTACATGGGCCTCTGTGGGAACCGGTACCCACTCACGCACTCATTCGCTCAGTCACACACACAGCTGCTGGCTGTGATGAAAGCAGGTTCCGGTTGTCCCCACTTCTGCCTCTACCCCCAGAGACTCAGCACTGGACGGGGAGATTGTCAGAAACAGATCTCTCTTTACTGGGGGGGAGAAAAGGAACTTTTATAGACAAAGGCCACCAAGGCGCAAAACTGGCATCCAATTGTATCACAAGGTCAAGACATCCTACAGGTGCTAATGGTCAAGTTCAATGTCGATCAGCACAGAGGACAGGCAGATACCTGAAAGTCAATTAGGGCTGTGAAGTGATCAGGTTATGCCTAAGACCCTTGCCCTCAGCGCCATCTTTAGTCCCATGTGCTAGGCCATGCCCTGGGGCAAATCCTGGATGGGCCCAACAGGCCTAATCTACTCCCTCCTATTCTCCTTTCCTTTGGTTCTCTGGGTCCTGGGGTTCCCTCTGTATTACCTCTGTTTGTGGGGGTTCAGGCCTCTTGGCAGCCCAAGAGGCCCTTCCTTGGGCAGCCACTGATAGGGGTACTCCTCTACCTCTGCCTGACCCCTTGCCTCTAAGAATCCTATTCCTGAAACTACTTCTCCTGAGGTCCAAGCCAGTCCATGGGGCTGCTGACATGTCCACCATCATGCAGGCCTTATGAGATCAAGTCCCATTGCCGTGAGGCCCTGACTGTGACTGCCCTGTCTTGAGTGGAGTGACCTGTCCAGAAATGGCAATCTCCATCTTTAGGCTTTTAAAGTCTTACTACCCCCTCTTCTACAAAGTTCCCTGAACCTCTGGATGGGGAGAGATTTGGGTGCCCTGGTTCCAGGTGAACATTATAGGGTTTTGGGTGTTCTGTATTCAGGTTGTTTATTGTTGTCCATTTTGCTATTCCTGCATTGCACATGGCTGCATCCTATCTGGATGCTGAGATTCACTCCTACCCAACAATGCAGAAACTATTAAAAAGAAGCATTTAAATATTGAGAAGGCTTGAAGGGGACAGAGTATCAGAAGTAGGGTACAGTAGTAGGTGAGGTCAACCTTCAGAACATCATCCAGCTGTATCCACAGACATTTTATACAAAATATAAAGTCCCCCAAAGGATTTTTCAAAAGGTCATACTAGACAAGAAACAAGCAATGATTAGCAAAGTAAACAATTGACATAAAATTTAAATCAATTTAAATTATATTGTCTCTTTTTAGCTTCAAAATAGGCTGTTCTTTAAACTTCTTTTGAAAAAGATTTCACAGTTGAACTGCATTGTAACTCTTCCAGAAGCCTTTCTTTTTTGCTAAGTATGAATACATTACTTCCACGATTCTCAGATAAGTGCTGCATATGTGTGTACTTCCATATGAGATGCACTAAATTGAGGATGTGGACTCGGTTAGTGAACTCTTTCAATTTACTATTCCTTTTCTGGACATCTTCTTTTTCCTCTGTGCTTGAGGCATATCAATGGAGAAGGAAAAGTGTGCTACTGTGGAGGAGGGAGAGACATACAGCTTCCATCTACACTTGTGATGCTAAATGAAAGGAGGGAAAAGAAATCTGTTTGTGTCTGTTACAGTGGTTTCCAATTTCTCTAGTTTTCAGAGCTCCATTTTATTTTTTCTAATTTAAGTTCATTTAATGTCACATTCACTTTATACAGTTAAATTTGATACTTCAAACATGATATTTTTAAATGTTGCTGTCCAATGAGGCTTTATAAAATATTTAATAATAGCTTCTAACTACAAATATTACCTTACAAAATTTATTTAATATAAAATAGCATATAAAATTCTATTTATTTATTTATTTTTTATCCTGGATTGCTTTTACCTTATTTTTGCTTTGCTCTGGGATTTCCAGGCTCCAGAGCTGGAAGTATAGTTCACTGCTATTTTTTCCTCTTTTTTTTTTTAACATAGGATTCGAGATGCAAACTCAGGTCCTTCTGCTTAAATACTGAGCCATCTTTCAAACTCAAAATTCCTATTTTACATAGATAATTTGCCTAATTTCTTATCCTACTACCTGTTTATAATAAATGTACTCAAAACTCATTAAAATATGATTATTATAAATAAATAATTATATGTATGCACATATATAGTTATATATCAAATCCTAAAATAAAATTATTTTGCATATAAAAAATCCCCATGTTCTCCTAGGACTTTAAATAGCTATTGCATAGCCATGGCATCAAAGGAAACACACAGCTTAAATGAGTGTAAAATAAGACTGCTTGTTGTGCTATTAAGATTAATGCATCTTTATGGTAAATGGGCTATTTCTCTTAGGACTTTCTTGCTTTCTTCATTCCTTGTTGTATAAGAAAGTAACTGATTTTTAAACATTAATTTTGCAACTTGCCACTCTATTGAACTTTATTTATAGTTTTATGTATTTTCTAATGGAGTATTTGAGGTCTCTCATGTACAGAATCATGTCATTTGTAAATAGGGATATCTCATCTCTTCTCCTATTTCAACTACAATATTGAACAGGAATGTTAAGAGTGGACTGCTGTCTCTAGTTCCCGACTGAAGTGGGAATGCTTCAAGTTTTTCACCATATAGAGTGATCCTTGCTATAGGCGTGCTGCATATGGCCTTCATTCTGTTGATATAAGGTCCTTCTATTTCTTTTGATTCCAGGGCTTTGATCATAAAGGGATCTTGGATTTGTCAAAAACTTTTTCTGCATCTATCCAGAGAAACATGTGGTTTTGGTCTTCAAGTTTGTTTATATCATGAGTTACAATTACTGATTTGCATATGTTGAACTAATCTGTGTGTTTGGAATAAATTCTATTTGGTTGTAATGAATGATTTTTTGATATGTTTTTGAACCCAGTTTGCTAAAATTTTGTTGAGGACCTTTATATCTGTGTTCATCATTGAGATTGGATTATAATTTTCTTTTTTATTGTTTCTTTATTTGGTTTTGGGTCAGTGTAATATTTACTTAGTAGAAAGAGTTTGGAAGTATTCCACCCTTTGTTATTTTGATTGTGAGAGATCTGTACAATAAAAATTTTAAAACCATAAAGAAAGATATTTCAGAATATACCAAGGTGGAAAGACCTCCCATACTCCTGTATTGAAAGATCATAAAAATGAACATCCTGCCAAAGGCAATATACAGATTCAATGCAATACTAATCAAAATTTCAAGGCAATTCTTCATAGAAATTAACAAAACAATCTCAAAATTCATATGAAAGCATTAAAGGTCCAGAATAGCAAAAACAACGCTGAGTAATAAAAACTCTGCTGTAGGTATCACTATATAAGACCTTAATCCATAGTAATAAAAATAATAATAATAATAGTAATAAAGATAGCATGGCACTGGCTCCAAAATAGGCACATTGTCAATGGATAATAATTGAATACCCAGTCATAAGCTCATACACCTGTGTTAACTGATTTTTGACATAGGTGTCCAGAAAAAGAAAAAAAAAAAAAAAACATTGGAAAAAGGACAGCATCTTCAACAAATGGTGCTAGCAAAACTGGATATCTACATGCAGAAGATTGAAACTGGACCCTTACAAAAATCAGCTCCAAATGGATCAAGAACCTTAAGATTAGACCACAGACTATTAAAAACCCTAGAAGAAAGAGTAAGGAATTCCCCAAACTGACTGGTCTAGGCCTACATTTCCTAAACAGGACCCCAATGGCACAGGAAATAGGACTAACATTCAACAAGTGGGATTTCATGAAGTTAAAGGGCTTCTGTTCAACAAAATATGTTGCTGATAGAGCAAAAAGATAATCCACAGAATGGAATAAAATATTCACTAACACATCTGACAGAGGACTAATGTCCACAGTATATGTTGCAGTTCGCTTGCATGGTTGCTGATAAATGACCATCAAATGGCTTAAGGGAACAAGTGGTTACGATTATCTGGTTACAGTTCTCAATCCAGCTTGACGGGAGACAATGCACCAACACCAGGGCTAAGGGAACTGGCCACACCATCACCACATAATGGCTGAGAGTTGGCTAATCCTTACTTGCCAAACTAGATATCTGGCCAAGTGTACAGAAGGATGCCCACTTCTTCAACCAGCCCTCCGTCTTTTATTCCAGGGAATAATCCCACCCACCATAAGCTGGGCCTTCCCCATCAGCTAGACAATCTCCTTAGGCTTGCTCTGGGCCCACCTCAACTACTAATTCTCCACAAATGTGCCCAGAGCTCAAACCCTCAACTGTCAAGTTGACACCTGTGCCTAACTATGACAGTATACAAAGAACTCAAAAAATTAAACACTAAGGAGGTAAACAGCTCAAATAGAAAATGGGCCTTGGATTTAAATTAAAAGAGACATTTCCTAGGATGGTATTAAAATGTCAAACAAATACTTGTAAAAAAATTCCACCTCCTTAGCTATTAGGGAAATGCAAATCAAAACCATCCTGAAATATTATCTCATCCCAGTTAAAATGGCTAAAATCCAAAACACATATAACAAATGCTAGAGAGGATGCAAGGAAGAAGGAACCCTCATACATTGCTTGTGGGAATATGAACATGTACAACTGCTCTGGAGAGCAGTATGACAGTTCTTTAAAAAGTTAAAAATTGAAATTTTATATAACCCAGGTATACTATTCCTGGTAATATTCCCAAAGACTACTTTATCATACTGAGGCAACTTGTGTACATCCATGTTCATTACAGTTCCAGTGACAATAGCAAAGTCATGGAATGAATGCCCTACAATAGATGAATGGGTAATAAAATGTGGTGCATATACACAATGGAATACTATTCTTCTATCAAGAAAAATGAATTAATGAAAATTGTTGGTAAATAGATGGAGTTGGAAGAAGTTATATTGTGTGAAGTATCCCAGACACAGAAAGACAGACTTTGCATGTTCTCCTTTATAAGCGGAACCTAATACTAAGCCCTCAAAATGATATACTCAAAGGGAAATTTCTGTAATACCCACTATAACCACAAACAACATAACTTAGGAGGGTGGAGGAAAGAAGACTGCAAGAGAGTCAAGATAGAGGACCACAGATAAGAAAAACTCTTGGAGTTCAATCAAGTTGCATCCTATTACAATGGAAGACTAGTGAGGCAGAAAACCACATCAGGCCAGAATACAGAACATCCGTGAACCTGGAATACTCAGCCCTAATCAGCCCATCATAACCTTATTCCACACTAAGGCTCAGGAAAACTTGTGGACGAAGGATCGTAAGATTGTAAGAGTCTCAAAGTGGGGACTCCAGACCAATACACTTCAGCCAACACAGAGCTGCTGTACCCAGAAGGTCACTGAGATGAGAACTTTTACCACCAGGTCTATACAATGGCCACATATCACTGTCTCCTCAAGGACTAACTAGGATCTTACAGAGGCTCTCAGAGAGTGTCTCAGGGACAGATTTTGAACAATGGAAGTAGAACCTCCCTACCTAGGACTTTACCAAATGAAGCGCCACGTAAAGTTCAACAGAAATATGACTCTCTTAACAATACAGGCAACCCAAAGAGAGTTCTGAGATACTCACAAGCAAAAAGACATGGGGACATGGGGAGAGAAGAAGAGGAGGGAAGTATGGAGGGAGGGGATTGGAGCAAAGACATAATCCCACTTCATTTGTAAATAAATAATAACTAACTAAATAAATAAATAAATAAAATTAGTGCAGCTGTGAGCATATCCTCAGGTAAATAAATCATCTTTGTGAACTGAAATGGTAGACTAAATTGTCTTAAAACAAAGTATTTCTAGTACTTAAAGCTCTAGGATGCCTAAAGAGCATTATCACAATAGGATCTATATATTTGATATCTATGAAGCAAAGATAAAGCATAAATAGTTTCTAATCATAAAATTAAAGTAATATATATACAGTATTTCATAGTAAAAGATGAACTGGGGAAGGAATAAATACTTGGTCTTATCTTTTAAATCCTCTCAAAACACTATTAAATATATATTTAGCATTTTTGTAAGAGAGGTCTATGGAGTCCATCTTAACATAGCCTACTTGAAAGGTATTGTCACTTTCAATAGTCAAGAATCAAGTTACACAAAGTTAACTTTATTAGAAAACAATTTCTTAACTATGTTACAAAATGTATCTCTGTATCTTCATGTACTCTTCTGTCTGTTTTGGTGTTTGTGATAATTATATTCTTTGTTTCTGTTTCAAAATGTGTGGGAAAGCAACTCAAGGAAGGAAGATTTTGTTCCTCCTCCCAGTTCAAGGGTACAGTTCACCATAGTAGGGAGAAGTGTGAGTTGCAGGAGCTGAGTCAGTTGGTCACTTTGCATACTCTGTCAGAAATTAGAGTGCAATCCATATTCATTCTCAGCTCCCTTTCCCCAGGATCCCAGACCAGGAATGGTACCATCCACATTAAGGGCAGGTCTTACCACCTCAATTAATCTAATATATACAGTCCCTTACAGACATGCTTAGAGGCTTGTCCCCTTAGTCATTCTGGATCATATCAATAGTATAATCAATGTTAACAACACTATGCTGCATATTTTATTGTTATAGATGTATGCTCTATTGAGCATCAATAAATGAATATGAGAAAAATTAAATTAAATAATATTAAAATCAAATGCACAATAAAATGTATACATTTAGTTTCCATTTGGGTATGATTTGTCAAACCAAAGTCACTTCACTTCTTTCTTTCACTAACTAAAAAGGAATTCGTACATGATATTAACTTATTTGAAGATAAAGTGAATCTGTGTTTTGATGTCATGACTATTTTCAACACAAACGAGAATTCTAGTCAGTCCACAATTCTAGAAAACCAATTTGAAGAAAAAATAGTCACCTATTTAACCTTATATTTTAAGGTGTCAGTGCAATCGACCAGTAGCTGTTCAGAGATTCAGGCTAGTCAGAGACTTCTAAGTTAAAGCCTTCCACCCCTTCAAGAAGGATGATGGTGGTGGAAGTCTAATATTTTACTCATGTCATCAAAGGTCTTCTTGATGTAATGAAGAATAATATCTACCACTTACAGGAGCAAGTTCTCTGTCAAGTCCTTGTCATTCTTAGATGGCAACAAATCTAGAGAAAAAGGATAGAACAAGATCAGAAGGTGGAGCCTGGAGCACAGGTCACCGGAAACTGAAGAGTTTCTGAAGCTCTAACTAACATTCGTCCAAATCCTACAAATAGTCATCATTCAAATTCCCCTTTGGGAAACAATTTTTGTCTGCATGGAATCTTCAAGTCCACACAGGAAGAAATTGGCTTGATGGTCTTGTGAGAAATGACCTAGTCTTTCTACTTGTAAGAGGAAGTAAGTGGATAATAAATGGTAACTGTTTCAATATAGAGCACAAAGAATCATTTATTAAAAAAGCAAAAATGTGACATTTCTTTATAGTCTCCATACCTGAAGCATCAGTGTTTCATAAATCCATTAAATTCTTGGAAGTGATCATCTTTTGTCCATTCTTTATCAATGGTTACGTCTATTGTAATGTAGTTTCTGGAAGATAGCTGTATGGTTGAGAAAAAAATGGATTCTACTGAAACAATGTGGAGCAAATGATATACGTTTTTGCTGTTAGTTCCATATCAGTATAGTATACTATTAGAAGCATAGTGTTAGAGCATACACTACTTTTCAAATCATGCTAGCTATGAATAATATCTGCTATATAATATAATTCTATTGCCATTTATGTATTTACAGCAATGCCTACTAGATTTAAAGATTAAGTGCATTGCATGTTTATTAATTCACATTAACCTTGCAATATGAAGATTTTTTTGTTTATGTACATGAAGAGATAAGGAGCTAAATGATAATAGTAAATATTGTATTATTGAGTCCGTACTTCAACTAGACATGTTCTAAGCATCTCACACATATTATCTCATTTGTTCCCCACAAAACAGGCAGTATAAATATAAATTATTAAAAGAATCACATTGTATGGTGAAAATTCATTCACATGAATATGTGTACTGGCTCCAAGCACTATTAAGTTATCCTCCTTTAAAATATTGTTTAGCTTCTTGTTATGAGAAACTGAAGAGAGATAAGAACACATGGGGGAAAGTAACCTTAGGGACTAGAGCTGGATGAGTAATGGGAAATGCCCCTATCAATGGGGTGTCCCAAAGAGGGGCAGCTTGGTATACCAGAGTCCTGAACCCCCACAAGAGTGGACAAGACAAGGGGAACCCTGAAATCCATAGAAGCATCCTGGTAGGAGGGTGGGAGGGAGTGGAATGGAATGATGAGGGGAAAGGAAGCAACAGAAGGGAGGGGGATGGAGGGAAATAGGGATTAGTACTTAATATGCTTGTAAAATAATAAATAAATAAGTAAATAAAATGTTGTTTAAAAGTAGTAGGCCCTGAAATCCTTTTCAATAAGAGTATTGAATATGATATAAAACCAAACCAATAAGACATCTTTAATTCTCAGTACATTAGGAATTTTGAAGGAAAAGGGAAGAGTTCATAAAAATCAAGGTATCATAAATAAATATCCCCTAGCTATGTATTAAAAATACAAAGTAAACAAAAGTTATTCATGTTTAAATTTCATAATTTTAACTTTATGAATTTTCTATATTATTTATAACCATAATGAATTTTTCTTCAAATAATATAGGTTCCCTCCTTTTCCAGAAATTGTGCCTGTTAAGACTTTAGCAAGATTTAGTTTAATTTTAAGCATTCATATAATGCTTAAACATTTTAATGTTTATGTATGGTACATGAAAATGTGGTAGCGTTTACCACAATGAACAGAAATCTAAATATTTATAAATTCATGCATAATCAAAGGGAACAAATTACAACAATGTGAGCTGATTTATTCCATGCAGTTCACAGCCCACAAATGATCCAGACAACATGTTTTAGGTTAATGCATTGTATAATGTATTTCTGCAAGAAATTTCTAGCTTTAAGTTACATTGCTATAAACAGTAAAAAAATCATAAAGATTTCAATGTGAGTGAAGGAATTTTACTTTTTGTTTTCTGAGGATTTAATTGTGGAAGGCAAATCACTCATCAATGAAAACAGAATGATTATGTTCTGCTGTAATAAAGAAATATAGCCTTTTTGAAATAGTCTGACATTTGCATTTTCATTCCTTGAGCATTTCATACATGTATATAATGATTTCCTATTGTTCTCCTCTATTGCTGTTACTGCCCTCTCTCTCTAACTGAAACCCTTCTTCCCAACAAACATTTCATTCCTTCTTTTTTGTGTGATTTGCAAATATTGTTTTTTAAGAAACCAGTGGGAATGAAATCACAAGGAAATGCAAATTAATAAAATAAGTGAAGCAGTATTAAAGTTCAAAAATATGTATAAACTAAAAGATTTTATGTTACCAAAAATTGTATATCATTAATGTCTCAAATACATATTTTAGATCCACAATATAAAACTATACTGACACTACATTTATTTTTAAGTTCCTAAGTAAGATAGAAATTGCTAATGTGTTTCTGTCAGAATAATTTCATTAATGGCATAAAAATTAAAAAAGACTGTCAATTGACACACTGAAGTTTTTAGTGAGTAATGAAGTCCCATTCAATGTCTGATTGAGCACTTGCTTTACTAGTTAATAATAATCCTCATACCCCAGGAATTTCAACTTATCTGTTGGGCTATGTCTATACCCTTTGAAGTCTATGTGTTGTAAAAGAAATATCTGTTTCAGCTTAAACTTGGAGCCAGACAGTGTGTCTGTGCAGCAGGGAAAAACTTGATCACTGAGGATTTCTTTTTTTTTAAATTTTTTTTTTTATTCAACTGTGCGCATGTGCGTGTGTATGTGCGTGCGCGCGCGTGTGTGTGTGTGTGTATGTGTGTGTCTGTGTATGTGTAGAATCACGGACGAATTCGCGAACCACCATGGACGCCTCCACCTCCTTCTGCCCAGGGATTCACAGGCTCCGCCCTACCAGGACCGGAAACGCAGGCCGCCCCCGCTTCCGCCTGGCGTCTATACGTGGGATCTGGGATCCGAACTCAGGACCTTCCGCCTGCAAGGCGGAGGCTTAACCCCTGAGCCACCTCTCCAGCCCCATCACTGAGGATTTCTAATTACACAGACTGTTTTAAAGTTTTTTGAAAATGTGGTACATCTACACAATGGAATATTACTCAGCCATCAGAAAGGATGAGATTATGGAATTTTCCAGTGAATGGATAGAACTGGAAACTTTAATACTGCGTGAGGGATCTCAGACACAGACAGTTAAGCACCACATATTCTCTTTTATAAGCAGATGATTAAATTGATATCCTTGTCAAAGTATTTGTATTGGAAGCACTGAAAATTCAACAAAAACGTGAGTGAGAAGGTGGGAAGGGATGTTTAGGGTGAAACCTTTTAAAGGGGAGATTTAGGATCCCAGGATAAGGGGAAGAGAGGGAATAAATGGGAAAAATTCATAGCGGAGAATGAGGAGAGGGTAAATAGGACAGACATGGGAGATAGGAGGAACAGAAGACTTACAAAAAAAAAACCCTAAGATTGTGAGAATTTCCCAAAGGAACATCCTATGCTAGTAATAAGTGGAAAAAAGTATATTTTAAGTAAAGTAACAAGAATGAGTGGTCCCTATGCAGAGGAGCATAGAGTGAGGAAAACGGGGAAAAAGCCTTGAGCTGATACACTTAGAAAAAACTATACTAGAAGAACAGGAATATGGAACTTCCTGATAAAATATTGCTCAGAGATCACTGAAAAGCCCCCAAACATTATCAGCTTTTGCCATTACTCTTGGTTGCTCTCCAAAAACTGTCAGTAAGAATCTATTACTGAAGATGCAACACAAATGGATACAGAATATGGAAAAATATATCAACTAGAACTGGTTTGTAGACTTTCTCCTTGCTGGATAGCTTACACAGTACCAAGGAATGCTGCAGAAGCTACTAAGGGAGAGAAATAATCAATTACAAGCCCCATCAACAGCATGAGATTTGTAAGTTGCAATACAAATCACCATGGCATCAGGTGTGATAATAGCATAAGTATCAGAGAGACAACAACAGCTTTCTATTTTAATTCAAGACCTGTTTATTAGAATGGTATACATCCCTGTTACTGTAAACAAGAACAAGAACATATAAAAAAAAAAAAAAGAGAAGGGGAAATTCAATAGGGAAGACAGCCAATAAACCTATAAGGTAAGAAGACAATACATCAAACTGCTCTGTAGGAAGTTGTTATTATACCCATAGAATGGGCACTTACACTGAAAACCTCTGGGTCTAAAGCTGGATAAGTAAAGGGAAATGCACATATCAGCAGGGTGACCTGAAGAGAGGTAACTTGAATACCATGGTGGTCTGAGCACCCACAGGAATAGACAAGCCAGAGTGAACCCTGAGGTCCATAGAAGCATTCAGGTGGAAGGGTGGGAGGGAGTGGAAGGGAATGGTAAAGGGAAGGGAGGGAAGAAAGCTGGGATGAGTACTCAATATGCTTGTAAAAGTAGAACATGTGCATACACACATACCGTAGAACTAGATTGAGGTCAGAGGACACCTTCAGAAGTCAGTTCTCTCCACTATATAGGCTTCCAGAGATTGAATTCAGGCCGTCATGCTTGTGAGCACACCACCTTATTCACCTATCTCCTGAGTCCAGATGTTTGGGACTACTGACAGTACTATTCACAGCTTTGCACATGAACTTGTCTTTGTTCTTCTATTTAAAACCCTAAAACGCAAATAATTCAGGAAAGCACTATGTTAATCACTTGTAGGCCTCATTTTCTGGCAGACACTTTCTTAAGATTTTTTTAAGATTAACTTATCTCCTGGAGTAAACTCTTGGAGTAAATGAGTGAGCAGGGCAAAACTGGTTTTCTTTATTAAGCAGGTAGTAAGCATGCCTGTGAAAGAATATAAGAAGATTGATGACTCATGCAGCAAAAGCATCTGGAAAAACAACAGCCTCTTAACATTTAGGTGAAATTTGTAAGCAAAATGAGAAACTCTTAACTGACCTTAATAATAGAAAAACACTCTAGATAATCAAAAAACATTGACAATTTCCAACTCTTGTTTAAAACTATTATTGCAATTCTATTTTTTTTCATTAAGTCATATGTTACCAAGTTAAACAAAAATATCTTTTTGGTGATTTTGGAGTCCAATTACTTATTTTCTTTATTGATCTTGATCAGTGGAGCTGATCTGTCCTTACTCAAGTGGAGGTTGGAGCATAGCTCCAGAATGTACACAGCTGCTCGCTCTCTCCACTGCAGGACTAGAAAGATGCCAAGTCAGCTGAGAAAGATGCTCCCTTTATCTTCCTTCAGAAGACAGGCCTCTTCCCCATCGCTTCTATGTATCTGCTCACCTCTTCTAACAAACTCCTGGGCTGCTGGGCCATGTACAAACTCATTCTCTTCCCTCCCCCTTTCTCTGCACCAATAGGTCCCATCTTGTAAATATCCTTATCCTGCCCAATCCTCAGCTTCTGCCTGCATAATAATACCTAGCACTCTAGAATCCAAAGGACCCAATAATATCTATTCCAAGGAATTGATCTTCATGCCATCGAAACACTAACTACTTTCCCCTTCTTTTCCTTCATGACTTGGAGTTTAACAATAAGATCTGTTTTTATAGATATACAAAGCATGAAACTGACCTTCTCAGGATCATTGGAAAATTAATGGTGTGTTTAAATCTTACTTTAGAAATGTTTTTAATATCTGAAAAATATATCTGTGGGGAAAAAAATGAAACTTTCTGTGCCAGGCATGAGGAAACATTTTTATGTTACATTAGGTAGAACCAAGAACAGAAGGGCTTTTAATTGAAATTTAACCCCTTTCCACAATGTTAAATATTTTCATATATTAATTTCTCAAGGCACACTTTGAATTATATAGCAAGAGTCTCTTGTTTGGTATCAAGTCTCCCTTTGTCTTGGTTTCCCCTTTGGTAGTAGGTGGTGTAGTGAAACTCAGTATTTGACAATTAGCTTTGGCATTGAATCTGGGTTCTAGACTAATCTCACAGGACAACTACCTGTAGAGAGAGTCATTTCCTCTTACCACTTCTGCTTCTATAAACATATACTGTGCAAGTCTTTAGTCACACAGGTTGAAATTTTTAAACTAGCCAATTTTAAACTAGCCAAATTAGTTTACTAATGATACATTGCCTATACATTTTTTATGTCACTATGGATCAGAGCACAAAATTCAGGATACTAGCTCCTCTTGGCCTACCAAATGCAATGAACCTGAGTTCTACTCTCAAGTATAGCTTGCTGTTTCTTAATTGATCTCTGCCCATAACATCTAGTCAGACTCCTGCTGCAACAGACCAAAGGAGAAATGCTAGAAGAAACTGGAGAGTACTGTTGTGTGAACATCATCCTTGCTGACTCTTTGTTTATAAGTGAGGGGGAAGAGAGAAAAACAAGGAATTCTCTCTATTGCTAAACCAGTAAGACAGACATTAGGAAAAGTATAAATTGCAGAGGAAAAACCTATGATTGAATTATGAGAGTAATATCTTACCTCTGTTTTCCAGGTAAGGAAAGGAAGCATGAAAATATTATTGGATCCATACATATATCCATTTGTAGAGTTGAAAACATGTAATGACATTATGATATGAAGTTATGAATTTCAATATATTATTTAATACTGAAGACTGATCAATTTTATTTGAACATTTTATTATTTTTTACTTTTCCTGTTTTGATATTCTGACTCTCAGATTCCTTGAACTCTGAAGACAGAATACACAATTTTCAATTGTGTATACATTTTCAAGGAACTTAATAGTCAATTCTTTGCACATTAATATGATGTTCAGTAAAGCTATAAAAATCTAAAAAGCTGTGTTATCCCTTTGAGACAGGACACACTTTGACTTTTTTACCATATCATTTAGGATTTCCTGGGTTCAGATAAATGTGAAGCACAGTAAATAACTAAGGCTATCAGACATTAGACCCTAGTAACACAATAAACACTCCCAAGGCACAAATGTGATTGATTTGGAAGATGTGATTTCCTTTGTTTTCATAAGTCAAGTCGAGGATCGCAGATCTCCTCTGGGAGAATTTCTTTTCATCTTGGAGAAGTTGTTCCTGACAATACCACAAATCAGAATATTCTAAATACACAGAACACAGAGACAATAGCTCCTGCCTTGTGGGAATATCTGGTCTTTACATGCAAGGAATTCTTTTACCCTTCATTTCACTTTAATTTCTCTACAAGCAAATTCTCTATTGCCCTAGATTGAAAGGAGAGGAGATGAGACTCACCATGAAATGGAAGCTCTATTATTTCTTCTTGTTTGTTTCTTAAGTACAGAATATCTTTATCTTTCTAGTTGGAATCAAGAAGTTCATTGAAAGGATTTACTTTGTTCAGTTTTAGTTTCAGTCACCCTTTATACCATTCAGATATATAATTTTAAACAACTATAATTTTAAACATCTGAATGCAGAGTTCTGCAAAAAGCATAGAAAACTTTCCTTACAATGTAGTACTAACAACTGTCAGCTTAAATATTTCATCCCTAACCAGATATACTGACTTTAAAATCTTTTCACTGTGCTAAAATGATGTGACATAGTAACTACTATCTACCTGCCTAAAGCAGAAAAATAAATCAAATTGCCAAAAGCAAATAATAACTTTGTAAAGGTTTAAAATGGCTAGAAAAAAATTTGTTATGCACCAGTAACTAAAACTAAAGATATCTTTAAAGTGACAAAAGAAAAGATAGTGAAAACTGTGGTGTTTAATCATATTTTACTTTACAAACAAAACTTAATTCATTTCAACATAAAAATAAGCATTAAGAGATATTTTTCAGGGAAAAAATGAGATAGCTCATTGATAATGTGCCTGCTTTCAAATCTAGTGACCTGAGTTCAATTCCTGGAAGCTCACATGGTAGAAGGAAAGAACTGATTTTTGAAAGCTGTCCTCTGACCTCCAATCATGTATCAGGCATGACATGAATGTGTGTTCCTTCTCCCTTCCTCTGTTTACCTTTCTTTTTTTCAACATTCTTCCCCCTTTCTCATCTCAAATAAATAAAATAATTCAAAAAAATTTTAAAGACATATTTTTCATGCCAGACTGAAATGACAAAGAAACAACAAAAAAGTAGGGGATGGTGAGATAGCTCAGTGAGAATGACACCTGCTCACAAAACTGACACTCTGAGTTTGATCCCCCAAATCCCACATGTTGGAAGGACTAAATCTTACTTCCAGACTTCAGAAAGCTCTTCTCCAGACAGCTAATCATGGGCTGTCATGGCATGATTTCTTCTCTGTCTTTTTCTCTCTCAAACAAGCAAATGAACAAATAAATAAATAACAAACAACTTGACTCTATACAAAGGAATTAAAAATGCTGGCCAACAGCAAGTATGAGGCCACAGTTATATTCTGATGTTTCATTTTTAAGATATTTTCTATTAAACCTAAAGAAATTATATTTCTCCTCAGATTTGACAAAGAAAACTAATAATACAAGGAAATAAGAAGGAAGAACATACTGTGGCTTTTCAGCACAGAAAATGTTGGATGACCTTGCAAAAAAAAGGACTTTGATGAAATATTCAAAGCAGAAGTTAGTGTGTGGTGAGTTGATACATGAGTAAAAGAGAGGTCTGGATGTACGTTTTAATTAGCAGCATGGACTTTCTCATTCCTTTACCAAAATATACCATCATACCCACTTTTAATGGGAAGTAAATTGATGGGCAATGTTCTAAAAATTGCAAGCAAGAAACTAGATGGAGGAAAGGCATTAAGTTATGCAACTTAATAGAGAGTGGCATACGGGCTGCACATTGCTGGGTAGAAATGTAAGTCAGTTCTCCTGAAGAGACATGGAAGGTGCAGCTTTCCGAAGGACCAGGTTCCAGAGAACGTGAATGAGGTAGGAAGGCAGAGCCCATGACTGAGTGAATGCTGGTTTGCAGCCAGAGGGAACTCCAAGGGAGTTCCCTACACAGCTACAGGAGCACTATACCATTCCCCTGTACTTCCTACAAATGACTTTCTCTATTTCTGGATAATATTGGAGTTTTGTAATTAGAAACTTAACCTGAGTGATTTTAGAGGGGTAAAACATGTTGAAAGCAAGGGATGAAAAACTAAGGTTCTGAGTGAAATTCATACCAAAGTAATACTCTGGTCCCTTGATTTATTTCCAAAATACTTCAAGAATTTCTAAATGACTCAAGGCAAGAAAGTAGAAGAGGTCTTCTCAGGAATAGCAATAGCAATAGGAAAATGTCAGAAAAACCTTCAAGATGTTAGTTCATGGTCTCATAGATGCACTCAAAACTTTCAGACTGACCAGGTAAAATGACCAGTGATCAACAAAGTCTTCAAAAGGAAAGTGAACATGAAAGAATAAACAATGAGAATTATTTATTAGACCAGGAGAACACACTGAAAATAGAGAAAAGTTGATATTAGTTGCTTGTCTTGCTGTGACAAAATCCCTGACCAAAAAGGAAAGAGGTTCTGTTTTAGTTTATAGTTCAAGGGTTCAGTCCATCATGGTGGGGAATGCGTGGCAGCAGAAACATAAAGTGTCTGATCACAATGTGCCCATGGGAGAAAGGGGAGAGAGAGAGAGACAGAGAGAGAAAGAGAGAGATAGAGACAGAGAGAGAGAGAGAGAGGCTGGTGTTTGCTAATTATCTCCTTTTGTTCAAGTCAGAGACACCAGCCATTTCAGAGTGCTGTAATATTCTATAACCTAATAGAGAAAATTCTTCACAGAACTTGTCTGAATTTTCTTTCCATGGTGATTATAAATATACTCAAATTGATAAAAAAGATTTGCCATCACAACTTTGTGTGTGTGTGTGAATGTATGTATGCGTGTGTGCCTGTGTGTACCTGTGTGTGTACCCAAGAGTGCTTAAGTATATGTGACTGTGGATGCCCAAGAGTGACATTAGGAACCACTGGGGCTTTCCAGGCTTCATCTTCCAGGACTGGAATTATAGACTGCAGTTATTTCCACGTGGCATTTTTATATGGGTTCTAGGAATCTGAACTCGGGTCCTTTTGTTTATGAGGCGAAGGCTTTAACCCCTAAGGCATCTCCCCAGACCCAAAACATTTTTAATATTTGTTTGAGAGACAGATAGACATACAGACATACAGACAGAGAAAAGAAAAGGTACACCCACACCAACACGCACACATGCCATAGCACATGGGTAGAGCAGAGGGCAACTTTGGGAAGTCAGTTCTCTCCTTCCACAATTTGGGGTTCCAGGGATTTAAAATGATTTCCCAGGTTTGGGAGAAGGTACCTTTTCCACTGAGCTATCTCAGGGGCCCTGACAATAACAACTTACAAGGAATGAACATTTCTTAAAACATAGATTATCCACAATGCAAGAACAATAAGCCAAGCCAATGAGACAGAATAAAAAGTTCTCCGAAACTAAAAGCATAGCAACTAAGATAAAAAGAATACCTTCAAAATATGTTCTGGAAAGTAGAAAAGGAAGACAAATAGAAAACCAAGAAGTTTCAAGATCCAAATAATGGGAGTTACATAGAGAGTGAGATCTGAAGAACTGCACATAACAAACTCATTTTACAGAGCCAATAAGCACAAGCTTTACCTTGAAAGCAAGAAACACATATTTTATATGGAAATACAATTTTAACATATTAGGCCGGAGAGACACAATCTTGATTGTTGCTGGAAGAAAAATAGGTACGTGATAGAACACTATCAGAATTGTATCAGAAGTGACATTGAAGGTAAAAGATAATGAATGCAGTCTCTCAAAACTCTGAGACTGGTAATTTGAGATCTGGAATTCTCTAGCCAACCAAACTACAAGTCAAGGTCATGTACATAATAAAAATATTCTAGGATGTGCTTCAACAAAACAAGTTGCTAACAGAAAGGGGAAAATAAGACATGAATTCTAGTGAACAGGAAAAAAATGTAGTGCAAATTTTACTGCTTTCAATGACAGCAACAACCAAGATATAATGGAAAATGAACAGTATAATTAATGTTGAATCACCAAGAAGGATAACATAATTGTGGCCCAGGGAGTTGGTTCAGCTGTTAAAACACTTGCCCCAATTCAGATCCCCAGTGCCCACATAAAATGCAGTGTGGGCTTGGTGGTCAACCTGTAATTCTAGTCCCTGTAATTTTCATTATCAATTTGGGCTCCTCATTCTTGTGCACACATGTGCTCAAGCATCTCCACACACATGGTTCTGCATACATGCAAACATGCATATTCTGACACAGACAGACGGATACACACACACACACACACACACACTCACACACACACACACACACACACAAAACACATACACAAAATAAATTGAAAGGAAAGAATAGACATATGCCAAAGATGCCTCTAATGGCATCAAGTTAAAACAAGGTCTTTAAAATGATTGTGATAGTTGCCAGAGTAAAGAACCAAATGATCTAAGAGTGAGTCAACAATTAGACTTCAAGACTGGGTAAAGGAAGAATGAAAATCTCTTATTTCTTATTTGGTATATAAATATTTGGCATACATATACCTATTAAAATTAAATGTTTATCATTCATTTTATATTTCCCTCATCTTCTTGGAAAAAAATTTAAAAATATGTTTTAAAGAATGCAAGCTAACCTAACTGGAATGAAGCAAGCAATCACTTTCAGGCAGCTCAGTGAGAATGAATGGGAAGCAGCAGCGAGATACCTAGAATCAAATCCAAGGGCAGAAGGTAGGTGTTTGGACCCACATGACCTTGAGCTGCAAATAGCAAATAAGGAAAAATAGTAATTCTCTTAAAAACAAGCAAGATTCCACGTGTCATACACTGGAAGAAGTTTAGGGACAGGCTGGACAAGGATGACAGCTTTCTAAACCACTGCTTTCTAAAGCACTCACAAGCCCAAGAAAATTGACAACTCATTTTATGATGGCGTTTTTTTAAGAAAAAGCAAATCAGAAAAGTTGTGAAATAGACTGGCAAGATAACCTAGTGATTAAGGTGCCTGCTCATAAACCTGGAGACCTGAGTTTGATCCCTGGAAGCACACATGAAAGAAGGAGAAAACAGATTTTCAAAAGTTGTCTCTAAATTCCACCTATGCACTATTCCTTGAGGTAACTCTATAGATCTTCACTGCTGAGCCTGCCTGCTGTGAACATGTGCAAACTGCCGATTGATTAGAACCTCAGTGATATGGAGAGGTCTGGAACGTTGAAAGTCCAGAGCCACATTATCTTGAGCCATCTATAGGTCACTTAATAGTCATTTATCAGTGACCTCTGCATGTGACCTAACATTCTGGTGACTGTGAGATAAATCCTTTGGTAGGTACAACCATTAATTGCTATCAGTGAAGAAGTAGTCTTAGTTTCCAACAACAAAAAAGCATCTAAGATCTATGCCACAGGTTTCCCTGCTTTTTTGTATTGCCTAACACATGCTTCCATTAATGTATGAGAAAAGGCATGGTTTCCTTTGTTCTGTGATTACAAAACATCCAGAAAACATTGTCCCAGCAGAGACGTATTGCATTGGAGACAAACTGAATCTGTGATCCTGAGTTGCAGTCACTCATTAGTCTCCAGAATAATCTTCTTCTCCCTGAGTCCACCTACACTGCTTTTTGAGTTTTAACTTAGAAAATATGTTTCCTTTCTTTTTTCCGTACTTCCAGAATATCAGTTAATATCCTGTACTTATCCCTCCTGACACAAGTGAATCCTCTTTCTCTCTCTGTAACCATCCTTCACAAAGCATTTGCTCCTCAACTCCCATTGCTGAGCTTCCTGCTTTTGTAATCTCTAAAACTTACTTTCCTTGTCTTATGCATATCCCTACTCCTAGCAGCTACTGAGAGCTCCAACATTTGAGCCCTGTTGTTGCTTTTTGTTCCCCCACAAACTTCAATAAAATTGTCCTTGAATTTCTTAATGAATCTGTGTTTAAATTCTGTTATCTAGAACACTAAGAACCTGCAAAAAGGCCCTGTGCTCTCAAGTGAGAAGTGTTAGGAGCTTTCTTTGAACCTACTGGATCCTAGGATCACTGATTGGTATATACAAATACCTCTACTTAGACCGTGAGCCTGAAAATGCTTAAAAGGCAAATATATTTCATATTTTACATCATAGTCATTAACTAACAAAAAAACTAATACTCTGTACAACAAAATGTAAGTGTATGTAAAGCACATTTGTTATGCACTTTAGAGGCTGGAGATGAATTGTAGAAGCCACTCTTTCATTGAATGTGCTTACCTTATCACAAACTCGGTGATGTGACTCGTGCATTTGGCAGGCATTTTTCAGAAACAAACCAAATGGATGTCAGTACAAGGTAAACAAATGAAAGTATGTGTTCAAAAATTCAATTTATAAAATTTGAAATTTCTTTTTAAAAGTGTTTTAATCTTTTATAGTTCCATACATAAATACAGAGGATTTGTGATATTTTTTCACACTCCATCCCCCCTTCTTTTCCCATTCCAACCCTTTTTCATCCCTGCCAGTCTCTCTGCTATTTCATGTCATTTTTCATCTGTGCCCCACTGAGCTTTACCAAGGTTACCTTTGCTGGCATGTACCTAAGTACTTGCTGGAACAAGAATCATTAACAAAAGCATCTTCCCTTCCCTCCCCCACGCCTATCAGCATTAACCCTCATCAGTCTTTCAGGGACATATAAACCCTTTTGAGATCTTTCCCATCCTATAGTGAAATGTTAAATCTAGGAAAATATTACCTGCCATAATGGCCTTGACACCATCTCAATAGGGTTTCCTTTAGAAATCATGTCTCCTTTGCTCAGTAAGTCATTACTCTCCAAGTGGCTGGCTCATATCAGAGATTCTGCTTTCCAAAGAGTGGATGTGCCAATGGATCTTAATGAAAAGGAGACACAAGATATATTGCTAAAGTTTCAAATGCCATGCTGAATATGCTACTTAGATTTGTGACGATGACAATTGAGAATTTAATCTTTTGGCATAGCTATCAAGAACTAGTAGTTAAGACAAGCCCTGAAAAAACCTAGTAGATTAGTTAAGTGATGTAAGAAGACTCAGTCCCCTTTCCCCACTACCCCGCCCAAAGGAGGCATGCAGTCCAGCCAGGACTCACCGCAACCCAGGTAAGCTCTGCTCCCATCCAACCCCAAAACCCCAGGCCAAATAATTCACTTCAGTGAAAAACACACAGAAATTGAAAGAAGGTCTTAAGAGTTAAAACGACAATGCCCAAGTCAAAGTGCAAATCCATGAGAAACAACACCGAAGTAAACAAATCTCCCACTGAAGGAATTAATCCCATAATGATAGACTCCAACCAGAACAAACCCATGGAAAATGGCCAAGAAAGCCTGACCCAGAATAACGACTTTCAAAATATGATCATTACCATGTTCAATACTATGAAAGAGGAAATCTGGGAGGAATTAAATAACTGCATCAATCACTTTGAAGAAGAAAACAACAGACACTTGGAGGAGTTGAGAAAAACAGTACAAGAAACAAAAACAGGCATAGAGCAGTTAAAAGAGACTCAAGCAGAGTACAAAACTGAACTAAAAGACAAGTTATCTTCAACCCAGAACTCAACAGAGAAACTATCAGCAAAACTAATGAAGCAGAAAAAAGAATTTCAGACCTTGAAGACAAAGTGGGAGTATTAACCAGCTCAATGGAAGAGATTGTTAAAGCCAAAAAGATACTCGAGAGAAACATTCAAGAGTTATGGGATACCTTGAAGAAGCCTAACATGCATATTCATGGAATACCAGAGCAAGAATCCCAAAATAACACACCTAAGGAAATTTTTCAAACTTCATCAAGGAAAACTTTCCTCATCTAAAAAAAGAGAGGCCCATCCATATACAAGAGGCATTCCACATCCCAAACAGATATGACCAAAATAGAAACTTGCCACGGCAAATAATAGTTAAAACACTCCACATTCAAGATAAAGAACTGGTGCTAAGAGCTTCAAGGGAAAAAAAGCAAGTCACTTTTAAAGGTAAACCTATTAAAATAACAAATGACTTCTCAATGGAAACACTAAAAGCAAGAAGAGCTTGGAGAGACATACTTCAAGTATTGAATGAGCAAAAATGTCAACCCAGACTGATATACCCCTCAAAACTATCCATCATGATTGATGGAGAAAGAAAAATCTTCCAGCACAAAGACAACTTGAAGGGATACATGTCCACCAAACCAGGCCTTCAAAAAATGCTAGAAATGATACTTAAGCATGAAGAAAAAAACAGGCATATCCAGGAGAACAGAAGGCAAGTATAACACCATTAAAAGCAAAGCAATATACTACAAAAGCCACTAAACATAATAAATGTCCGGAATTAAAAATAGTTTCTCCATTATAACACTAAATGTTAATGGAATTAACTCACCGATCAAAAGACACAGATTACAAATTTGGATTAAAAATCACAATCCATCAATCAGCTGCCTGCAGGAAACCCATCTCACCACAAAAGATAGGCACATCCTAAAAATAAAAGCCTGGTCAACAATTCTACAAGGTAATGGAAGCAGAAAACAGGCAGAGGGAGCCATTATGCTATCAGACAAAGTAGACTTCAAAGTGGTAGGATGGTCATTTTTACGATATTGATTCTGCCAATCCAAGAACAAGGGAGGTCTTCCCATCTTCTGGTGTCTTCTGCAATTTCTTTCTTCAGGGTTTTAAAGTTTTTATTATAAAGGTCTCTTACTTCCTTGGTTAGGTCTACACTAAGGTATTTCATTTTTTTAGGGGCTATAGTAAATGGGATTGTTTCTCTCAGAGTTTTTTTACTTCTTTCATTCTGGGCATATAGGAAAGCCACTGATTTTTGTACATTTATTTTGTGTCCTGCCACCCTGCTGAACTTCTGTATTAGTTCCAGGAGTTTCTTGGTGGAGTTTTTGGGATCACTCAGGTATAAGATCATGTCATCTGCAAATAGAGATAACTTGACTTCTTCCTTGCCAATTTGAATCCCTTTTATGTCCCTTTCTTTTCTTATGACTTCAGCTAAGGCTTCAAGTACAATATTGAAGAGAAGTGGTGAGAGTGGACAGCCTTGTCTATTTCCTGATCAAAGCAGGAATGCTTCAAGTTTTTCCTAAATTAATATAATTCTTGCTGTTGGCTTGTTGTATACAGCTTTTATTATATTGATAAAAGTTCCTTCCATTCCAACTGTCTCTAGGGTTTTGATCATAAAGGGCTATTCGATCTTGTCAAAAGCTTTTTCTGCATCTATCGATAGTATCATGTGGCCTTGGACTTTGGACTGGTTTATATGGCGGATTACATTTATTGATTTGCATATGTTGAACCAACCTTGTGTGCCTGGGATAAAGCATACTTGATCTCCGTGGATGATCTTTGTGATATGTTTTTTAATCCGATTTAGACTTTGTTGAGAATCTTTGCATCTGTGTTCATCAGAGAGATTGGCCTATAGTTTTCTTTTTTAAGTGTATCTTTATTAGGTTTTGGGATTGAGACGATATTAGCTTCATAGAAGGAATTTGGTAGTGTTCCTTCCTTTGCTATTTGATGGAACAGTTTAAGGAGTGTTGGTGTTATTTGCTCCTTAAATGTCTGGTAGGACTCTGTGCTGAAGCCATCTGGTCCAGGACATTTTTTGGTGGGAAGATTCGATATTACTTCATTGATTTTCTCATATGTTATAGGACTATTTAAATAATTCACAACTGCCTGATTCAATTTAGGTAAGTTGTGCTTACTTAGGAATTTATCCATTTCTTTTGTGTTGTCAAACTTCACAGAGCATAAGTTTTTGAAATATGACATTATAATTCTCTGGATTTCTGGGGCATCAGTAGCGATAACTCCATTTTCATTTCTAATTTTGTTAATTTGGGTTTTCTCTCACTAGCTTTTGATCAATTTAGCCTAGAGTGTGTCAATCTTATTGATTTTTTTCAAAAAAACCTGCTTTTCGACTGGTTGATTTGCTGTATTGTTTTCCTAATCTCAATGTGGGATATTTCTCCCCTTATTTTGCTAATCTCCTCTCTTCTACTGCTTTTGGAATCAGATTGCTCTAGTTTTTCTAAAGCTTTAAGCTGCATTGTTAAGTTATTTATTTCTAATGTTTCCATTTTTTTGATATAGGCATTAAGAGCTATGAACTTACCTCTTAGAACAGCTTTCATTGTGTCCCAGAGATTTTGGTAAGTTGTATTTTCATTATCATTTGCTTTTAGGAAATCTTGAATTTCCTTTTTAATTTCGTCTTGAATCCAATTCTCATTCAGCATCATAGTGTTAAGTTTCCAGGATTTAGTATATTTTCTGTTGTTTGTTGTGTTGTGGATGTTAAGCTTTTGACCATGGTGGTCTGATAGGATTCAGACTAGAATTTCAACTTTCCTCTATATGTGGAGATTCGTTTTGTGGACCAACATGTGATCTATTTTGGAGAAAGTTCTGTGTGCTGCTGAGAAAAAATGTGTATTCTTTGGTGTGTGGATGAAAAGTTCAATAGAGATCCGTAAGGCCCATTTCAGTAAGGGTTTGATTAAGCTCCAAAGTATCTCTGTTAAATTTTTTACCTGTTGATATATCCCATGTTGAGAGGGCGGTGTTGAAATTCCCAAGAATTATCGTCTTGGGATTGATTTCTCGCTTTAGACATTGTAGGGTTTGCTTAATGAATGGGGGGGGGTCGTATTGGGTGCATATATGTTCAGTATTGTGAAGTCTTCCTGGTGAATTGTACCTGTGACTATAATGTGGTATCCATCTGTGTCTCTTATTTTTTTTTTTTTTTTTGGTTTGAAGTCCACTTTGTCTGATAGCATAATGCTTACCCCTGCCTGTTTTCTGGTTCCACTAGCTTGCAGAATTTTTGACCAGCCTTTTATTTTGAGGATGTGCCTTTCTCTTGTGGTGAGATGGGTTTCTTGCAGGCAGCCGATTGATGGGTTCTGATTTTTATTCCAAGTTTGTAATCTGTGTCTCTTGATTGGTGAGTTAATTCTATTAACATGTAATGTTATAATGGAGAAATTATTTTTAATTCCGGACATTTATGTTGTATAGTGGCTTTTGAAAGCATATGGTTTTGCTTTTAGGTTTTGGTGGTATTATACTTCCCTTCTATCCTCCTCATATGCTTGTTTTTTTCTTCAAGCTTGAGTATCATTACTAGCATTTATTGAAGGCCTGGTTTGGTGGACAAGTATCTCTTCAAGTTGTCTTTGTACTGGAAGATTTTTCTTTCTCCCCTGATGATGATGGATAGTTTTGCAGGGTATATCAGCCTGGGTTGACATTTTTGCTCATTCAATACTTGAAGTATGTCTCTCCAAGCTCTTCTTGCTTTTATTGTTTCCATTGGGAAGTCATTTGTTATTTTAATAGGTTTACCTTTAAAAGTGACTTGGTTTTTTTTCCCTTGAAGCTCTCAGCACCATTTCTTTATCTTGAATGTAGAGTGTTTTAACTATTATTTGCCATGGCAAGTTTCTATTTTGGTCATATCTGTTTGGGATGTGGAATGCCTCTTGTATATGGATGGGCCTCTCTTTTTTTAGATGAGGAAAGTTTTCCTTGATGATAGTTTGAAAAATTTCCTTAGGTGTGTTACTTTGGGATTCTTGCTCTGGTATTCCATGAATATGCATGTTAGGCTTCTTCAAGGTGTCCCATATCTCTTGAATGTTTCTCTCAAGTATCTTTTTGGCTTTAACAATCTCTTCCATTGAGCTGGTTAATACTCCCACTTTGTCTTCAAGGTCTGAAATTCTGTTTTCTGCTTTGGTAGTTCTACTGATAAGTCTCTCTGTTGAGTTCTGGGATGAAGATAACTTGTCTTTTAGTTCAATTTGAAACTCTGCTTAAGTCTGTTTTAACTGCTCTATGCCTATTTTTGTTTCTTGAATTGTTTTTCTCAACTCCTCCAAGTGTCTGCTGTGTTCCTCTTCAAAGTGGTTGATGTGGTTATTTAATTCCTCCCGGATTTCCTCTTTCATAGTATTGATCATGGTAATGATCATGTTTTAAAAGTCAATATCCTGGGTTAGGCTTTCTTGGCTATTTTCCATTGGTTTGTTCTGTTTGGAGTCTATCTTCATAGGATAATTCCTTCAGTGGGAGGTTTGTTTTCTTGGGTTTTGTTCCCATGGATTTGCACTTTGACTTGGGCATTTCATTTTAACTCTTAAGATCTTCTTTCAATTTCTGTGTGTTTTTCACTGAACTGAATTAGTTGGCCTGGAGCAGCTCCTGCTCAGGCTGGCTGGCGGGAGGAACTGGGACTATTGGTTTGCCTGGGGTTTGGGGGTGAGCAGGGGAAGTTTACCTAGGTTACAGTGTGTCCTGGCTGGACTGTGTAGCATCCCGGGTGGGTGGGGAAAGGGTTTCTTCAATAAATTTTAAGAGTGCAAGAGAATTCTTAGAGACTAAAAATTTTAAAACCATCACATTATAAATTCCTGCCTCTATGATAGGCATTGTAGATGCAAAATTATTCAAGGTAGAAAATAGAATTCCCAGAGGAGTTGTCTTATTTAAAAGCAGACACTAAATTAAATGCTCTTTCTTAGGGAATCTTATGATTCATTTTTAATGATATACAGGCTTAACAATTATGCCTGATGTTTGCATATGAATCTCAGATGTTCATCACAGAATACAAAGAAGAGAAAAATAACATCTGGATATTACAATATAAACCAATAACACAAATTGGCTCATGAATATTTAATTTACACATTAATTCACCTAAAGATAAGCAAGACTTGCAAAACAAATGAATAAACTCATAAATATTCCCTGAATTAGTTTTCTATTTGGTCTTTTGTAGAAGGCAATAGGTGAATTATGCAAAAAAGCTCTAAAAATAAATGACATTTAACTAGTTTTTCATTATAATGACTGGCCACTGCTCTGTAAACAAAAATAAAGATGAAAAGGGGAGATTTGCATAATTGCACACTATTTGAAATGAGATTGTCACTTGTATCTTGTTTATACTATGGAGAACTTTGAAACTACCAGAGATGATGATGAACCAGAAAAAGAGCAGAAAATGGCATATTTGTCTCTTTCTTCTCTCACTTTTATGGGAATGGAGTTCTAGCCATCTATTACCTGTTATTCATTTAGAATGGTGCACCCTTGTGATCTATATATTCAAGCGGACAAAGTCTTGTCAGTTCACATAAACTTGAGGGAATCTTCAAAATAAATTTCATCTAAAGAAAGTCAAGAAGGTAATTGTTCATATTATTGCAACATAATTTAAAAATACATTTTAGTGGTTTTTACATTTTATTTTAAAGAGGGAGACAGAGACAAATACAGAGAAAGAAGTGTGTGTATACATGCCATGGTTCATGGGTGGAGGTCATAAAACAAAGTTCAAGTCAATTCTTTTTTTTTAACTTTTTTATTATTATTAATTCAACTGTGCGCATGTGCATGTGTATGTGTGCGTGCGTATGTGTCTGTGTGTGTGTGTGTGTCTGTGTATGTGTAGAACCACGGACGAATTCGCGAACCACCATGGACCGCCTCCACCTCCTTCTGCCCCGGGATTCACAGGCTCTGCCCCTACCAGGGCCAGAAGCGCAGGCCGCCCCTGCTTCTGCCTGGCGTCTATACGTGGGATCTGGGATCCGAACTCAGGACCTTCCGCCTGCAAGGCAGAGGCTTAACCCCTGAGCCACCTCTCCAGCCCCTCAAGTCAATTCTTTTTTTTTTTTTTTTTTTTTTAATTAAAAATTTAATTATACATTTTAAAAATTTTTTACCAGTTCCCTCCCTCCCCCCTCTTCCCCCTCCCCTTCCCCCAGTGCCTCCCCCCCAATTCCCAGATAGTCCTTTATTGTGTGTGCCTAACTCTCCACTGTGTCCTCCTCTCCGATGACATATAAGGACCCAGTGGCATTTCCATAAGCCCTTTCTCTTGTTCCCCTTAAGCATAAGATCACTACTATGGCTGTCAATCCCTTGCCTCCAGGGGTCTCGGTGCCCTTATCAGATGCTAGACTTTATGAGGGCAACAGTGCGCTGGACATTGCGCAGGGCATGCAAAGTTCCATTATGATTGCTTTGGCCCCAACTATTGTTGAGAATCTTGCAAATCGTTGTTCCTCCCATCCTTTTGCTCTTACAATCTTACCGCCCCCTCTTCCGCAAATGTCCCTGAGCTCCAGGATGGGGAGAGATTAGGCTGTCCTAGTTCTATGTGATTGATATAGAGTCTCTGAAGTTCTGGATTGTGGTTTGTTGATTTTCTTTTGCAGTTTTGCTGCTCCTGCAATTCCCTTCACTCCATTCTGCTGGGCACTGTATGTCACCCCCTGGCCAGAGACAAAAAGCTGTTAAACTGGAGTCTTGTTGTAATAGCACATTCAAGGGTAGATGTAATAAGAGTAGGAAACCTCACTGAGAGAGGGGTCCATCACCCATTTGCAAAATGATTACTTTTTATCTGCTAGACTATATGCCCTCCCCTTCTGGTGAGATCAGGAAAGAACGTCTGTGAACTTAACCAGGTTTCTCATTACTTACTTGCAGACCTTCATGGAGGCCGATTTTCTCTGCTGTAACATGGTCTCCTCTCTCTTTGTTTCTGGTGTGGCCCTCCTAACCCATCTCTCTTGTTCATAATCCTTGCAATTACTGTGTTACATAGGTTTACTTTTGAGTGTCCCAATGTGGGCTGGGTGAGTTTGGTACTAGGAGCCACCTATTAGGGAGTACATACGGCGCTTAATTTTCTGGGTTTGGGATACTTCACTTAATATAATTCTTTCTAATGACATCCATTTCCCAGCAAATTCCAGTAATTCATCGTTTTTGATGGCTGAGTAGTACTCCATTGTATAGATGTACCACAGTTTCCTTATCCACTCGTCAACTGTTGGACATTTAGGTTGATTCCATGACTTTGCTATTGTAAACAGTGCTGCTATGAACATGGTCGAGCTTGTGCTATCGAGGCGAACCTTTGCTGCTTGGGGGGTTATTCCCAAAAGTGGGATAGCAGGGTCATATGGCATTTCAATCTTTAATTTCTTTAAGAATCTCCAGACGGCTCGCCAGAGTGGCTGTATGAGCCTGCATTCCCACCAACAATGTAGGAGAGTTCCCCTCTCTCCACATCCTCTCCAGCATTTGTCGTTGTTTGTATTGTGGATTTTTGCCATCCTGACCGGGGTGAGATGATATCTCAGGGAAGTTTTGATTTGCATTTCCCTGATGGCGAAGGAAGTGGAGCATTTTTTAAGATAATTGTTAGACATTTTAATTTCATCCCTGGTAAAGTTTCTTTGAAGTTCCAGGGCCCATTTTTTAATTGGGCCAGTGTTTTCCTTGGAGTTTAATTTTCTAAGTTCTTTGTGCACTCTGGACAGTAGAGCTCTGTCAGATATGTGGTTAGTGAAGATTTTCTCCCATTCTGTGGGTTGCCTTTGAGCTCGTGTTACAATCTCTTTATCTGAACAGAAGCTCTTTAATTTCACAAGATCCCAACTGTTGAGAGTTGGTAGCAGTGACTGTGCCATTGGATGTCTGTTTAGGAACTGTTGGCCTAGCCCAACCAGCTCGAGGGAGTTCCCTATCTTTTCAACTATGGTTTTTAAAGTCTCTGGCCTGATATCAAGGTCCTTGATCCATTTGGAATTAAGTCTTGTACATGGTGACAAGTACGGGTCCAGCTTTAATCTTCTGCATGTGGAGATCCAGTTTTGCCAGCACCATTTGTTGAAGATGCTGTTCTTTTTCCATTGGATTCTTTGGGCCCCTTTGTCAAAGACCAAATGGCTGTAACTTTGTGGGCTTATATCTGGGTCTTCAATCCTTATCCATTGATCTGTGTGTCTATTTTGGAGCCAGTACCAGGCTGTCTTTATAACTATGGATTTGTAGTATAGACTTAGGTTTGGTATGGTAATACCTCCAGCTGTGTTTTTGTTACTCAGGATTGTTTTGGCTATCCTGGGTCTTTTGTGCCTCCAAATGAACTTTGAGATTGTTTGGTCAACTTCTTTGAAGAATTGCTTTGGGATTTTGATTGGTATAGCATTGAATCTGTATATTGCCTTTGGTAGGATGGTCATTTTTACAATGTTGATTCTGCCAATCCAGGAACAAGGGAGGTCTTTCCACCTTCTGGTGTCTTCTGCAATTTCTTTCTTTAGGGTTTTAAAGTTTTCATTGTAAAGGTCTTTTACCTCCTTAGTTAGGTTTATACCAAGGTATTTCATTTTTTTAGGGGTTATAGTAAATGGCATGGTTTCTCTCAAGGCTTTTTCACTTCTTTCATTCTGGGCATATAGGAAGGCCTCTGATTTTTGCACATTTATTTTGTATCCTGCCACCCTGCTGAACTTCTCAATTAGTTCCAGGAGCTTCCTGGTGGAGTTTTTGGGATCACTCAGGTATAAGATCATGTCATCTGCAAATAGAGATAGCTTGACTTCTTCCTTGCCAATTTGAATCCCTCTTATGTCCCTTTCTTGTCTTATGGCTTCGGCTAAGACTTCAAGTACAATATTGAATAGAAGTGGTGAGAGTGGACAGCCTTGTCTTGTTCCTGATCGAAGTGGGAATGCTTCCAATTGTTCCCCATTGAGCATAATCCTTGCTGTGGGCTTGTTGTATACAGCTTTTATTATATTGATAAAGGTTCCTTCCATTCCTACTGTCTCTAGCGTTTTGATCATAAAAGGCTGTTGGATCTTGTCAAAAGCTTTTTCTGCATCTATCGAGAGTATCATGTGGTCTTGGACTTTGGACTGGTTTACATGATGAATTACATTTATTGATTTGCGTATGTTGAACCAACCTTGTGTGCCGGGGATGAAGCCTACTTGATCCCCATGAATGATCTTTTTAATATGTTTTTGAATCCGATTTGCTAAGACTTTGTTGAGAATCTTTGCGTCTGTGTTCATCAGGGAGATCGGCCTATAGTTTTCTTTTTTAAGTGAATCTTTATTAGGTTTTGGGATTAAAACGATATTAGCTTCATAGAAGGAATTTGGTAGTGTTCCTTCCTTTGCTATTTGATGGAACAGTTTAAGGAGTATTGGTGTTATTAACTCCTTAAATGTCTTGTAGAACTCTGTGCTGAATCCATCTGGTCCAGGACATTTTTTGGTGGGAAGATTCGAGATTACTTCCTCAATTTCCTTATATGTTATAGGACTATTTAAATAATTCACAACTTCCTGATTCAATTTAGGTAAGTTGTGTTTACTTAGAAATTCATCCATCTCTTTTGTGTTGTCAAACTTCACAGAGTATAAGTTTTTGAAATATGATGTTATAATTCTCTGGATTTCTTGGGTATCCGTAGTGATAACTCCATGTTCATTTCTAATTTTGTTAATTTGGGTTTTCTCTCTCTTGCTTTTGGTTAGTTTAGCTAGGGGTGTATCAATCTTGTTGATTTTTCAAAGAACCAGCTTTTTGATTGGTTGATTTTTTCTATCGTTTTCTTAGTCTCGATTTCAGATATTTCTCCCCTTATTTTGCTAATCTCTTCTCTTCTACTGCTTTTAGGATCAGATTGCTCTAGTTTCTCTAAAGCTTTAAGCTGCATTGTTAAGTTGTTTATTTCTGATGTTTCCATTTTTTTGACGTGGGCATTAAGAGCTATGAACTTACCTCTTAGAACAGCTTTCATTGTGTCCCAGAGATTTTGGTAAGTTGTATTTTCGTTATCATTCACTTTCAGGAAATCTTGAATTTCCTTTTTAATTTCTTCCTGAATCCAGTTCTCATTCAGCATCATAGTGTTAAGTTTCCAGGAGTTAGTGCATTTTCTCTTGTTTGATGTGTTGTGGATGTCTAGCTTTAGGCCGTGGTGGTCTGATAGGGCACAGGTTAGAATTTCAACTTTCTTGTATATGTGTAGATTCATTTTGTGGCCCAATATGTGATCTATTTTGGAGAAAGTTCCATGTGCTGCTGAGAAAAATGTGTATTCTTTGGTGCGTGGGTGAAAAGTTCGATAGAGATCTGTGAGGTCCATTTCTTTCAGGGTTTGATTAAGTTCCAAAGTGTCTCTGTTAAGCTTTTGACCTGTTGATCTATCCCATGTAGAGAGGGCGGTGTTGAAGTCCCCAAGAATTATCGTTTGGGGGTTGATTTCTTGCTTTAGACGCTGTAGGGTTTTCTTAATGAATGTGGGGGGGCCCGTATTGGGTGCCTATATGTTCAGTATTGTGAAATCTTCCTGGTGAATTGTACCTCTGACTAAAATGTAGTATCCATCCGTGTCTCTTATAATTTTTTTTGGTTTGAAATCCACTTTGTCTGATAGCATAATGGCTACCCCTGCCTGTTTTCTGCTTCCATTTGCTTGTAGAATTGTTGACCAGCCTTTTATTTTTAGAGCGTGCCTATCTTTTGTGGTGAGATGGGTTTCCTGCAGGCAACAGATTGATGGATTGTGATTTTTAATCCAAGTTTGTAATCTGTGTCTCTTGATCGGTGAATTAAGTCCATTAACATTTAGTGTTATAATGGAGAAACTATTGTTAATTCCAGACATTTATTATGTTTAGTAGCTTTTATAAGTATATTGCTTCGCTTTTAATGGTGTTATATTTGCCTTCTGTTCTCCTGGATATGCCTGTTTTTTTCTTCACGCTTGAGTATCATTTCTAGCAGTTTTTGAAGGCCTGGTTTGGTGGCCATGTATCCCTTAAAGTTGTCTTGGTGCTGGAAAATTTTTCTTTCTCCCTCGATCATGACTGATAGTTTTGCAGGGTAAATCAGCCTGGGTTGACATTTTTGCTCATTCAATACTTGAAGTATGTCTCTCCAAGCTCTTCTTGCTTTTACTGTTTCGACTGAGAAGTCATTTGTTATTTTAATAGGTTTGCCTTTAAAAGTGACTTGTTTTTTCTCCCTTGAAGCTCTCATCACCAGTTCTTTATCTTGAATGTGGAGTGTTTTAACTATTATTTGCCGCGGTGTGCTTCTATTTTGGTCGTATCTGTTTGGGGTGCGGAATGCCTCTTGTATATGAATGGGCCTCTCTTTTTTTAGATGAGGAAAGTTTTCCTTGATGATCGTTTGAAAAATTTCCTCAGGGGTGGTATTTTGAGATTCTTGCTCCGGTATTCCATGAATACGCATGTTAGGCTTCTTCAGGGTGTCCCATATCTCTTGGATATTTCTCTCAAGTATCTTTTTGGCTTTAACAACCTCTTCCATTGAGCTGGTTAGTACTCCCACTTTATCTTCAAGGTCTGAAATTCTGTTTTCTGCTTCATTAGTTCTGTTGATAAGACTCTCTGTGGCGTTCTGGGTTGAAGATAACTTGTCTTTTAGCTCAGTTTTAAACTCTGCTTGAGTTTGTTTTAACTGTTCTATGCCACTTTTTGTTTCTTGCACTGTTTTTCTCAACTCCTCCAGATGTCTGTTGTGTTGCTCTTCAAAGCGATTGATTCGATTATGTAATTCCTCCCGGATTTCCTCTTTCATAGTATTGAACATGGTAATGATCATATTTTGAAAGTCTTTATCCTGGGTGGGGCTTTCTTGGCCTTTTTCCGCGGGTTTGTTCTTGTTGGAGTCTAACATTATGGGATTAATTTCTTCAGTGGGAAATTTGTTTACTTGAGTGTTGCTTCTCATGGATTTGCACTTTGACTTTGGCATTGTCATTTTAACTCTTAAGATCTCTCAATTTCACTAAACTGAATTATTTGGCCTGGGGTACTGGTGGGCAGGGCCTGAACGGGGACTTACCTAGGGCGCGGGGTGAGGCCCGGGTGGACCGCGCGCGTGTCCTGACCAGCGGAGCGGGGTGGGGCGAAAAGGGAGGATGGGCGCGTCGGCGTGGAGCTATTTAACCCGAGGGCAGCTGGGGCGGGGCCCGGGAGCAGGGGGAGGTGCTCCTCGTCCCTCGGCCCCCGCGCGGCTCCGGCTGGATGGTGGGAGTCGGAGCCGGGTCCCCGTGGGCTGACCTGGGGGTCCTAGAGCGCGCGTTGAGGCCCGGCTGGATCTCGCGCAGGCGTCCCGACCCTCAAGTCAATTCTTTTTAAGTGGGCTACTGGGGATCAAACTTGGGCCACCACTTTTCACATGAAGTATCTCACTGGCTCTTAAGAGTACTTTTTTTGGTGGAAAAGAGAAATCAGAAAATCTATAGTCTAAAGTTCAAATCAACAAAAATGACTTCATAATAAAGAAATAAACTGTTTTAAACATGACCTAAAATAAAATTTGCATTCAAAACAAAACCCTTAACAAAATCACTTCTATTTTCTCTAATTTTATTCACTAATGGAAAATAGTATAATTCCCCACATTGGCGACAATTTTTTCTCTTATTTTTTCCCCAATCATACAAGCTCAGTAGGTACCCCGTCCTCTTCCTCCCTTTACCTCTCTCCAGTCCCCCTTTTGCCCTCTACCCCCCTTTTCCCCTCTGTTTCACCCCCTCCCCCCCCTTCTCCCAGTGCCTCCCCCATCCCCCCTCCCCCCTGGAGCATCCTTTTATGTGAATGCCAAACCTCGGACCTACATCCTACTGAGGTCACATTGGCAACATTTAATTGATACTGAGATGAATGTATCACACCCCAAATAGTACTAATATACCAATTGATTGTTATAACAACTCAAAACACGAAAATTATACTAATTTAGCTTTTGAGGAAGAATACGCCTTAGAATATTCCAACAGAAAAGTCTAAGATTTTTAACACATTTGTTTTTGTACCATCCATACATGTCTTGATGCCAACACATGCTTCTACTCATTACCTCAAGTTTGTGTTTCTTCCAAACAAACCTTGAGGAAAGGAATTGGTTACAACTTTACTTGAATGGCAGTCACAGGAAGACGATGTAAATGATCAGGAAAAGAAAGATGAGAGAAAACTAAACAAAGACAAAGGTGAGCAACTAAGACTCAATCCCTTGGAGGACTGGCCAGAGTCATGGGGAATACACCTTGGATTTTTCCTGTGTTGACCTACTGTCCATTCTTCCTCAGAAATGTCTTGATCACAGACTTATAGGCAAATTTTCAAATTATCTGTTTTGGATATGTGTTCAATTTAGCTAAATGACAACGGCAACAGGATCTGTGATTGGCCAGGTTCATATTGACCACTCTAAGACCTATATGCTTGACAAACAGCACTGATATTTGAATAAATGAATGCATGATGTAAGCAGTGAGGAAAGGACTGCATCTGAAAGGTGACTCCAAAACGCATAGCATGTGAATCTTACAGATGCCATATCTCTGAATCCTTTACAGTATGGTGAATACTTACTGCCTATGCTAAAAGTGTAAGTCTGTGATCAAGACATTAGCTCCTAAGCTAATTCTAATTAAAGTTGTGGTATTTATAAACAAATTAATTCTGCTTTGCTGATGAATGTACTCAATGAGCTAAATTTTTTTCTTATGTAGGCAAAATAGAAAAATGGTTAAAAGAGGTGAAGGGAATGGAGGACTCTCCTATCCTGAGACATGTGCACACACAAAAAATAAACGTCAGAAATAAGGGAGGGAAGTTACAATGACACATGTGGAACCTTAAAACTGCTCAATATAAGAATCCAGATCTGGGCTGGAGAGATGACTCAGGTGTTAAGACTCTGCTTCAAAATCAGAAGGTCCTGAGTTTGGATCCCTGGTTCCACATTTAAAAAAAATGCACATCAGGCTCAAATGGAAGTTTGCACTTCTTGTCCTGATGGCAGAGCCTGGCAAATCCCAGAGTAAAGCAAAAAGAAAATAGAAGCAATTCAGGATAAATCCTGAAGTCACCCTTGGTCCTCCATAGTAACACATAGTGCCCTCTGACACACACACACACACACACACACACACAAACACACACTCACACTCACACACACACACAATGTTTTGAAAAGAATCTGGATTTATTGTGATATCTGAAATGTCAGGATAATATTTCAGAATTTACTTTCAAGAAAAGACCAATTTAAAAAGGTCAATGTGCACATAGAATGCTCATTATTAAAGAAATAAATAATGAAATGAGCTCAGACCTAGGTAAGAAAGTTAACAAAGTACATCAAAAGCTCAGAAGTATGCTGGGTTTAGGGCTCCAGTATGGTTCAGGAGTCAAAAGTGAACTTGTGTAGAAATCTAGGAACCTCAGAACCTTCATGATAGAGAGAGAAAACTGACTTCCAAGTTTCCATGTGTCATGGTGCTCCAGGATTAAAATATTTTGAAAACAATATCTTAGCAAAAGGTGATCTATGGATTCAAAATAATACCCATCAAATTTCCAACAAATTCTTCATGGGAATAGGAAAAATATCATTAAACTTCATATGCATAAAAATATCATTAAAACTCATTGTTTCATATACTGACTTAAAATTTTATTTAAAAAAAGAACAATAGGCTGCATTGCAAGTTTCTCTTAGATGATTAGAGCAAAGGACTGAAAAAAATATTGTGCAAACTTGTGAGATTATTAAAATATTCAGTATATTAAGTGATAGCAGTTTTATAATTTGTACTTTGTTATGAGTGCACAGCATTGTACTAAAAATTTTATGTATTGAAATTCACATTATCTGTCTTCCCACGAACATGTAAGTTGTTTCAGAGTTTTCATCTTCCTTTGTTATTTTATTCATTGTTGTAACCTTAACACACATAATCCTATTTTAGAAGAAAAAAAGTGTGTGTGTTGTGTTGTGTGTGTGTGTGTACATGCTCTTTGTAATAAGACAATGCATGTAATACTTTATTACATATTTTATATTTAGAACATAGTATATAGCTAGATAAATTATCTATCAATGAAACACAGAAAACTCCTTGAAAGATTATAAAGAAAATCATTTGAGTGTTTATAAAAATAATATAATGCTCAAATCATACAGCATTTTACTTATTTTAATCAGCTCTGTAAAACTATAATTTGCACTTTAACTTAGAAAAAAGTGTAATGCTATGTTGTATTATTTTCTGAATAAAAGGTAATGATGTTTAACTATAATTTCTTCTCAGGGAAAATTCTACTTCTTCACTATTGAGAAAGGGATTTGCAAATATAGCAGCAATTACAGAAACTTTTCACGGGCAGAAGATTATTATGACATAAGGATACGAGGTGAAAATGGGAACAAAAAGAAAATTAAAAAGTGGCCAGATACAATATTTTAACAGTACTACATACCTTAAATTCACTTTGCTGCAAAATAGACTTAAGCTAATAATTAAAAATCAAAGGAAGACAAGGAAGAGAGAAGCAGAGAATGGGAGGACGGAATCAAAGAAAGAAAAATGCTAACTAACTGGGGTATTTTTGTTCTTGAGCAGGTTACTTCAGCCTCTTTAAGGACATCCCGACCTTTCAAATGAAGATATTTCCACCTTTGCAGTATCGGTGAGGTCCTTATATTATAATGGAACATATTCCTGATGGACTCAAATGGGATAATTAAATAAAAAAATGTTGGCAACTTATTGGATGTGTCACAGAATGTAAAAAGAAATCTGTGAAATAATAATGTCTGTCCTCAAGACTGGTTTGAAGAATTGCATGTCATGATTCAATACAGCAAATTTAAGGTGGAATGTGTTTTCCTTTCACGCTGTGTTGCTGCTCTCTGGAGAGCTCTCATCATAATAGCACTTCAATCATTCTTCCTTAATCACTGCTATGAAGGTTTACTTGCAGCTGAAATGTATCTTATATTTAAGCACTCTTTATCTTGCTGCCGTCCTCTGGGACCATCATTTCCAGCTTCTCACTGAAAAGATCTCTATTCTACCCACTTGAGAAACCTGCCTGGCTTCCTGCACAAATTCCCTCTTCCACATGTAGAAGGCGGATGCATTTTAGGAGAGAAGTTAGAGTTGATTTTATTCAGGAGCAATAGCTATTTTCTTCCTGACAGTCTGTAAATTTTCAAAACCAGTATGATTTGTATTTCATTATTTTCAAAGTCTTTCAGTATATATAACACATAATATGAAATTCTCTTTGTTGCTGCTATGAACTACAAACACCACAATCATTGAAATGACAAAATTTGCATTTTTTCTTATTTTCCTTTGATTATGAACTGCATTGAACCATCTAATATAAAAGTCCCCTCTCCAGCAATGCTTTGGGTTGGTTATTACTTCTTGTTACCATCCAAGTCTGATTACAAAGCATACAATAATAATACAATAAATTTATTTAAGGGATACGGTTACATACACATTCACTACCATTTTTCTCTTATATCTAAGTTTTTCTTCCCTGCTAGATCTCATTCATTCAAACAATCATTTCAAGAAAACTTTTCCAAAGTGTCACATTAAGATTATGTAATTTCTTTGTAAAGAGAAACCATTAGAAACAACTAATATGCTTTTTCCAAGTAGATGCAGCTTGTGTTCAACAGAGAAGCATCCCCTTATGTGTTTTGATCACATGACCCTCACCATGTGGAGTTTTTTTCTTTTTCATTCCAAGTCAACTTATTCTTACTTCAGAATCACCTGCAGCCTTGGAGTTGTAAGGTCTTCCACTTGTAGAGCTAGTTTGACTTGGCCCACTCCTCCCCAGAGGCTACCAGTACTTGCAATCAGGATTAAAATAACCAATAAGTGAAAGTCACATCGTATCTCCAGCAAGAATGCAGTGTTTTTTCCCAGGGATAGTTAGAGCAATTTTTTTTATCTTGCATTCCCAGCCTCTGACATTTAACTGCTGAATAGTATCCATTCAATTATAAATTTAAAAAATTAATAGTAGTGTTAGCCTCAGAATTGAATTCTTAACAATTTCTCTCTTTTTTTCTCTTTTCTCTCTCTCTTTCTTTTTCTTCTCCACACTCTCTTCTGTGCACATGTGGTCATATGGATTCAGTAGGCCCTCTATCTGGTTTTTGAGACAATGTCTCTCATTGGCCTGCAGCTCAGCAAGTAGGTTAGGCTGGGCTGGCCCTTGAGCCCCAGAGACCCACCTGTCTTTGCATCCTAAGGCTGGGTCTATAAGCCCAGGCAACCACTGCCAGCTTTTTGTTTTCTTTTGTTTTACAATAGAATTCAGTTCCTAGAAGCAAATGCAGCAAACACTTTACCAATCCATCTTTCTTCCTAGCCTGACAGCAAAGATGCCTGCCATTCAAATAAGCTGTTTGAGGGAACTCCTGCTTCTACCTGTTTATTTTGCTTGTTCCATCTGCCCAAAGGTAATTTCCACTCTGCCAACACTGATGAACCCAAGGCAAACATGATGGTTCAGTCTGATCTTGATTTAAATATTTAACACACTTTTTAAAAAGTAACCAATGGCCTATCCAAGTTACTTAAGATCAAATCTCAGATTTTGCAGATCAACTTAACATTTGAGTCTTCAGATACTTGGGCCTGAGATAAGAAGTCCAACATCCTGTGCCATATGCTATGAGAAGTCCAAGAACCTACCTGGAGAACCTTACAGGGAGAGAGCCATAGCCCAGCTACCCCTGCACAAGCGTCAGGTATGTAGGTTAATAACCCCTCCAGACGTTCCAGCCGATTGCTACATTTTCAGTAGACATACATTCAAGTGGCACAAACACCCAAGTGCATTCATGTATACACACCTACACACACACACACATACCTACTCATCTACAAACGCCACACCTACACATCCACTCACACGTATTTTATCTACACTTACATGACAGAAAAAAAAATAAAGAAGTCATCAGTGAAGTTTGGAGAATCTATAATCGCATCTAGTTACCTTGGGTGTGATTTTTCCCCCTCCCCATATTTACTCAAAAGGAAAGAAAGAACCTTCTGACAAATATCAAAACAGAAGCAGCATCCTCAAATGTCCTAACTCCGTCAGTCCCCAGAGCATGGGAGATGAGATGCAGGGCACTGGGAGTCTACCAGCAGAAGCTTAAATGGGGCGCAGCTGGGGTGGGAAAGGAATCTAAGTCTCCCAAAGCTATAACTAAAGCAAATTGTCAGAGCTTAATGGGTGGTTTGAGAACTATCTATTTCCTGGGATTTTTTTCTCTGTGCTTAGAACAGAAATCTACACTCGCCTTCCTTGACCTCCTTTGCCCGGTAAGTCAATGTTCTCTCTCAATGAGGCAAAGCAGCAGATAAGAGCTACTGAAATCAGGAGGAAGAATCTGCTCCTTGTGAAGTGTCATACACAGCGGAGACTTCATTTTGGAAAGAAAAAAAAAATGAAGGGCTAATTGTGGCCTAGTTTTTGAGAGATTTAAAAAATTGACAGTGCCGTGCCATAGAAAACTTGGGGAGTGACAGCAGGAATCATGCCGTGAAATTGAGAGTTCAAAGCTGGGTGATGTCTAGGTTTGGAGATGAAATGCTACTCACAAGCTTCATCATCCGCCCTCCAGCCGGGGGCACTGTTTGGGCGTATTGTGGAACTTCTGGCAGGGGGAGCATTGCTGGAAGAGGGGATCGGGAGAAGAGACTGGGGAGGCTCTGAGGTTTGTTAGCTCAGCCCTGCTACCTGCCCTGTCTCTGCTTCCTGATGCACACAAATGTAAACAAGCCGCTCACAGTCCCCTCCCAGCAAACGACAGTCACCTCTGCCGTCATGTCTTCCCTAGCAAACTGCAAACCAGAATCAACGCTCCCTCCCTGAAGGTCGTCTTCATGAGAGTTGGGTCAGAGCAATGAGAAAACCAGCTAATCTGAGTGATATTCAAATCCCTCCTCTTTGGATCCTCGTCCTGCCACAAGGCAGAGCCTGGAAATTCCCCAGAGCAAGTGGGCTAGCCAAAATAACCATACTCTGACCTGAACGAGAGACCCAGCCAAAGGGTGGAAGGGCAATGAAGGAGAAGAACGCCTAACATCAGCCTTGAGCCTCCACAGCACAACGAGTGCACTGCAGAACGCACACCCGCCCACACCTGTACGCCCACCCACGTGCAAAAACACACAGATATACACATGAAGGAATAGCAAAGAACGAATGAAATGTGAGGTTTCCAAATACCCTCTGAGAAGTTTCTCAAAGACACGATGGAATCAGTAACAGAACATCCAATAACAAAGAAAGGAAAAATGACAGAGGAGAAAAAAAAATCATCACATGCAAACGTGTTTCTCAAGGTTGGTTTGTACACATCCTGGACCGTCCAGAAAGAAAAGTGAGAGTAAGATTTTCCCTCTAAACTGATATTTTCCTGCAGGCAATTTTGGGTGTTCTTTTTGCCTTTGAAACTTGTTTTTTTCCTTAGAGAAAGTCTGTGCTTGCTTCATTTTTGTGGTTGTTCTCGTTACAAGTCGGATGCTGTGTGAGTGCAGCAATTGAATCAATCCTGAGACACTTCACAAGGTTTATTAAAAATTAATTTGTAACCACTTGACAGCCCCTCTGTTCAGGATATACCCTGGGATTCATTTATACATTAATTCTCATTTGTAAACCACATTCATCTTTCCTGAAGGCAAGAATGGATTGGGGAATCTAATGTGTTTGTAATTTAATGGACTTTAGTATAAAGAGAAATTGTCTACAGGGTTGTAGCAAGTCAAAGTGTATATTCCCAGAGAGGAAAAGGAAGCAGGAATTTAGAATGCGTATGACCTGAGATTCAACCCTTTAACCACAGTGTAGAAAAAGTGTGACTGCTAGCAAACTCACTTAGCGTGAACCTGACTCAGAAAAACCTAGTGGCGACGAGCGTGCAGGATAGGTTTCCTGTGTTCAGGGCCAAGGGGCAGGTCGTTCGCACCGAATTTAAAGATGAGCATTGTAGGCTAAGAGGTGGCTCAGCAGTTAAAAAGCCAAGCAAGCAAGAGGACCAGAGTTCAAATCCCCAGACTCCAGGTGGGTGTGGAGACACGCTTGCAATTCCAGCCTGAGAAGACAGAGACGAGGAATCCCCAGAGCCAGGTAGCTAGCAGGGCTAGATCATGGTTTAATGAGCAACCCTCCCTCAAAAAAATAAGGTGGAAGAGTGATTCAGATGATCCCTTGTGTCAAACTTGAGCCTCCATCCACACATGTGAATATTGAGACCACACACACACCACACACACACACACACACACACACACAAGAACAAGTGTGGAAACACATGGACAAATTAGGCACACAACTAGAGCAAACTATGAGTCAAAACAATCCTTCTATTAAGTGGCTTCCTGTTGGCTGGGAAGAGCCGGAGGAAGATGTGGCTGGAGGTTTCAGTATCAAAGAATAAGGCCGCTTATTCACATCCGTATGAGCCAGGAAGAAGAGAGGGCAGCAGCTTGGCTGGCTACAAGCCTCAGTGCCCACCCTGCAGGACCCAGCCAAGACCTCACTTTGCAAAGGCTTCACGACTCTCCCAGCATAACCACTAGCTGGGGACCAAGTGTTCAAACACACAAACCTATGGGGGGGCATTTCACATCCACACCGTAACTGTTCCCAGAGACATGAAGCAGAAGGAAATAGAAACGAAATGCCAGAAAACCTTCAGTAACCAAGATCAGTGGGGGTGGGGAATCAAAGCAAGTCCCATTGACAAAGAGAAGCCAATACCAGGAAGAGACTTCAGACATAGGAATTTTATTAGAGTTTGAGGGTCCAGTGGCCTAGTTTGGACTTAAGGTTAGAAAACATTAGATCAGAAGACATAGCTTGAAGTCAGAGAAGATAGGGAAATTGCCCCCCAAAAGAAGGAGGGCTTCAACCATTTCAGGGTTTGCAGATGTTGCTAATGGTTTCCAGGGAAACCGAGAGGTGGAGTGTGGAGTGAATGAATAAAAATGCTGTAAGACAAGAGACTGCCTGGGCTGGGGAGTGAGGAGCAGTAAGCATCTCATGCCAGCCAGGGTGGGTTTTCCAAGTGGCTAACAGAGAAAGGCCTACTTATTGTCAAGAAACGTTTTACACCTTCTTAAAAAAAAAAACAAAAGTAGGGATCCTGGTAACAAAAGAGAGCAAGGAGGCACAGTTCTAGTCAGGAAGCAAAGCTTGGGTGGTTTCCCAGGAGAGACAGTAAGAGGAAGGTTGGGTGACCTTGGCCACATGGGCAGACTCAGCGAGGAGAGCTCCCTACACTGGCAGTTCTCTAGCCACTGCTCCAGCCGCGCACGCCCAGAACATTAGGTGAACAGTTCCCGTAATAAATACAGTTGTCAGCTTTGCCATCCACCGCACTTTGTGTGGTGGAGCCTTTTGCTATGGAGCCGGGACACGAATCACCCTTTGTGCAAGGTGTTCGTGCTGCACGGGCTGAGTGACTCCGCCCTAGGCGCCTCTCAGGCATCGGACCTGCAGCTACAACACCGCAGTGAACGTGTTCTAACAGCCCTATGCAGGATCTGGACACAGAATCACAGGCACGTGGTTCCCACAGCACCGTCCCAGCCCCTACACATCGCGTCACATCGCACCCTGATGAAAAGGAGACGCCCCTATTCGTGCGTCTGCCCAAGGAAGGGCCACTTGGTCTGCCGCAGAGGCCTGAACCCCACTAGAGCAGACCATCCAGAGGGAACCCTGGGGTCCACAGAAGCAGACAGACAGGAAGGTGGGAGGGAGTGGGATGGATTGATGAAGGGAAGGGAGCAAGGGGAAGGGGAGAAAGGAGGGGAGCAGGGATGATTATTCAATATGCTTGTAAAACTAGGGAAAGATTATTTTACACTTTAAAAAAACAGGTGGATGAACTTCAAGACATTTTTTTGAAGGCGGGGGGGGTACTGCCAGATAGCATCCTCTAGTCTTGCAAATCTGTTGCAACCAAGAACGCATTGAGTGATGTTACCTTCCACAAGACCTGCACAAGAGTTGGTCTATCGATAAGCCATCCTGGGTGAGGGAAGTTCCAAAGAGACACTATAGCTCCCTGAAACACTATTGAGGGTAGATGCCAAGCAGGAGAAGGGGGGCTTCTTCGCTCAATGTTTTACCCACTGATGGATCATTCATGCCCTAGCAAGTGCTTGGGCACCTGCCAGTGAGACATCCCAGGTGAAAACCCCCCAGGGAGCCACGCATGCAGAAAGCATGAAAGTAGGAGGGAAACAGGTATGAAGCAGGACAGGAACGGGCGATGGCATTGGGTAGTAAGGAGTGCAGGTGACTAATTGTCCACAATTACTAATTGCATTTTATGCGTGAAAGTGTCAAAGAATAAAAAAGTAGTGTAAAAAGACATGTTGTTGCCGATACTTTAATAACGCACGATACTCATGCGTGACCTAAGGGAGAAGGAAGAATGACTTGGCTTACACTTCTACAGGCGATCTAGTCCATTCTGTCGGAAACCACACAGCCGAAGACTCAGCTGGAGACAGAAGCAGGAGGTCAGCTAAGGTCACCACAGCCCTTAGGAGGTATCGAGAGCAAGAATTCAAGAGCAAATAGGGGCAGGTTGCCAAATCTCAAGGCCTGCACCTGTGACATGCCTTCTTCCAGCAAGGCTCCGCCTCCTAAAGGTTGCCACAAGCTTCCCAAACGTCAACCAGCCAAGGATTCAAACGCATGAGCCAGCGGGAAGGGGCTGGATACGTATTGTGAAAAGCATGTTCATGTAGCTTTTATCACAGTATATTGCTGCTATTGTAGTGGTTACTAGTTTACCGCGACTAACTTAGGAACTTTGACATAGATGTGTATAGATCAGAAAATATACAACGGTGATTTATAAAGGTTGTCACAGATATGTACGGTGAAAAGAGCAAAATACCACGAGGCGGTCTGAAGTTTCAAGCATGGACCAGCAAGCAGGAAATTTATTTCCCAGGTACAGAGGCTAATGGTGTCTAAATTCAGTGTGATAGTCTAGAATGGAGTTAAGACTAGTAGAAATATTTGATAAAGTTCAAATAAATCCTGCAATTTAGGTAATTCAATGTCAATTTTCTGGTTGAATCAAAGGTACCTGGTTATGTGTTGGGTTACATTAAGGGAAGCTAAAAAAAAAAAAAAAAAGCATATACAGGAATTCATGATGCGGCCAGTTTTGTCCACTTAAAATTATCCCCAAATTAAGAGCATGTGTGCATGTTTAAGAAAAAAGAATAGGGGCTGGAGAAGTGGCTCAGGGGTTAAGCCTCGCCTTGCAGGCAGAAGTCCTGAGTTCGGATCCTAGACCCCACGTATAGACGCCGGGCGGAAACGGGGGCGGCCTGTGCTTCTGGTCCTGGTAGGGCGGAGCCTGTGAATCCCCGGGCAGAATAAACAAGGAGGAGGTGGAGGCGTCCATGGTGGTTCCCGAATTCACCTGTGGTTCTACACACACATACATACATACATACACACACGCACACACACGCACAATTGAATAAATTTTAAAAAAAGAAAAAAAGAGGGCTGTAGAGATGGCTCAGAGGTTAAGACTCTGTCTCACAAGCAGAAGATCCTGAGCTCAGATCCCAGGTCCCACATAAAAACGCCAGGTGAAAAATGGTGGTGGGTAGAGCCTGGGAAATCTCACAAACAAAGCAAAAAAGAGCTAGAAGCCATTCAAGATGGTTCCTAAAGTCACTCTTGATCCTCCACAGGGACACACAGTTCCTTCTCACACACACACACACACACAAATAAATAAATAAAATAAAGATTAAAAAAACTCAAAAAAAGGAAAAACATAACTAAATCATATGAAGACACATGAAGAGATCACAGACACCCAACTGGCATGATATCAGGATGCTTCTTTGATACTCTGACTCAATCCCCCCCCAAAAAAAAACAGCAGTCACGTGAGGCTGCACTGAAGCGGACACCAACAGATAGATTCCTGTTAGAGAGTTTCGAGCACTACTAGATCAGTTATCATTGCATGATCACGAGAACCACAGAAAGGAAATCATTGGGCACAGATACAATATTCCCTGCCACAGCCATGGCCACGGGGAGTGAGCAGGGCCCACACTCTTTCTATAAGCAGAAAATCCAACCACATTGAGTATGATGGGTGTCAGTCTCCCTTCAACTACACCTACAACTCTATCGAAGTGCAACCCGTGGAATGTGGATGTGAGCAGGCTAAAGACCTGGAGAAGAAAAGAAAGAGAGAGGAGGGAGAGAGAAGGAAAGAAAAAGAAATAAAGAAGGAAAGGGAGGGATGAAGGGAGGAGGAGGGATGGAAGGACGGAGAGAGGGAGGGATGGAGGGAGGGAGGGATGGAGGAGGGAGGGATGGAGGGAAGGAGGGACGGAGGGAGGGAGGGATGGAGGGAGGGAGGGATAGAGAGAAGGAGGGACGGGGAGGGAGAACGAAAAGAGGGAAGAAGAGGAAGGAAGGAAGGAAGGAGGAAGGAAGGAAGGAAGGAAGGAAGGAAGGAAGGAAGGAAGGAAGGAAGGAAGGAAGAAAGAATGACATGATATGAATGATCAGGCTCTGTAGTAACAAAGAAAAGAACCAAATTGGGGAAATAGAACATATTTTTCAACAAGCAGAGCGACAACAAAGAGCAGGAAAAGATTTTGGAAAATGTCTCATTCTTATTTTTGTAGATGCCAAAGAACTTTCTATCTATGGACAAGAACAGGCAGTCATGAGGCAAAGCAAGCTGGATGTTGATTAAGATTGCTTAGAGGCAAATAACCTAAAGTAGAATTTAGTACTTCAGGAACGATGGTGAAGGGAAGATGAAATGTTCTAGAATTAAACTCAGCAAATTCATACACACAGGAAATTCTCTGAACATTGCAAGGAAAGTCTGAGTGTGATATTTCGAGGGTACAGAAACTGGGTGCTATTACAGAACAGCCAAGTGCTGGCGTCTCCCCACATCCTCAACAACAGTAATTTTTGTTAATTTGCTAAATTAAAAAGTAATAATAATCTTTATTCTCTGGCGATGTGCTGCCTTTGACTTATACATTCATCATACTTCTGAGAATACTCTTGAAGTTCAATTTTTTTAGATTTATTCAATATTTTTCATTATTATGTCAGCTCATACAAACTTATTAGGTACACCAGTTCCCTCCCTCCCTCCTCTCCCCCCGAACCCCCTGCTCCCCCTCCCTCACCCCTCCCTCCCCATCCCCAGTGCCTCCCGCCCCAATTCCCAGAGAGTCCTTTCTTTGTGCATGCCTGATTCTCCTCTGAGCTCTCCTCTTCCGATGACCTACAAGGACCCAGTGGCCATTCCTTGAACCCTTTTCCCGTGATCCCCTTAAGTATAGGAACACTGCTGTGGCTGCCAATCCTTTGCCTTCAAGGATCTTGGTTGCCTTTAGCAGATGCTAAACTTTGTGAGGTCAATAGTGTGTGGGACATGCGGCAGGCGCATGCAAAGTCCAAAATTTATGCTTCTGTTCGGCCCTAACTTGTGTGGAGTATCTTGAAAATCATTGCTTGCGCTCATCCTTTTGCTCTTACACTCTTACTGCCCCCTCTTCCGCAAATGTCCCTGAACTTCAGGATGGGGAGAGATTACGCTGGCCTAGTTCTAGGTGGTTGATATAGAGTCTCTGAAGTTCTGGATTGTGGTTTGTTGATTTTCTTTTGCAGTTTTGCTGCTCCTGCAATGCCCTTCACTTCATCCTGATGGGCATTGTATGTCACGCCCTGGCCAGAGACAAAAACCTGTTAATCTAGAGTCTTGTTATAAGAGCACATTCAAAGGTAGTAGATGTATTAAAAGTAGGAAACCACAGTGAGGGAGGGGTCTATCACCCATTCGCAAAATGGCTACTTTTTCTTCTAGTGAGATCATACCCCCTCAGTAGTAAATGATCAGGAATGAAAGTCTTGTGAACTTAATCAGATGTCTCATTCCTTATTTGAGTCCTTGATGGAGGCCTGTTTTCTCTGCTGTAACATGGTCCCCTCTCTCCTTGTTTCTGGTGTGGCCCCACTACCCCCATCCCTCCTGTTCATAATCCTTGCAATTACTGTAGGTATTACAGAGATTTTTCTTTGAGTGTCGTTGGGGGGCTGGGTGGGTTTGGTACTAGGAGCCACCTATTAGGGAGTACATACGGCACTGAATTTTCTGGGTCTGGGATACTTCACTCAATATAATTGTTTCTAATGACATCCATTTCCCAGCAATTCCAGTAATTCATCATTTTTGATGGCTGAGTAGTACTCCATTGTATAGATGTACCACAGTTTCCTTATCCACTCGTCAACTGTTGGACATTTAGGTTGATTCCATGACTTTGCTATTGTAAACAGTGCTGCTATGAACATGGTCGTGCTTGTGCTGCATGGGGGGTTATTCTCAAAAGTGGAATAGCAGGGTCATATGGCATTTCAACCTTTAATTTCTTTAAGAATCTCCAGACAGCTCGCCAGAGTGGCTGTATGAGCCTGCATTCCCACCAGCAATGTAGGAGAGTTCCCCTCTCTCCACATCCTCTCCAGCATTTGGTGCTGCTTGTATTGTGGATTTTTGCCATCCTGACCGGGGTGAGATAATATCTCAGGGAAGTTTTGATTTGCATTTCCCTGATGGCTAAGGAAGTGGACCATTTTTTAAGATATTTGTTAGATATTTTAATTTCATCCCTGGTAAAGGTTTCTTTTAAGTTCCAGGGCCCATTTTTTTAATTGGGCAATTGGTTGCCTTGGTGTTTACTTTTCAAAGTTCTTTGTGCACTCTGGACCGCAGAGTTCTATCAGATGTGTGGTTAGTGAAGATTTTCTCCCATTCTGTGGGTTGCCTTTGAGCTCGTGTGGACAATCTCTTTATCTGAACAGAAGCTCTTTAATTTCAGAGATCCCAACTGTTGAGAGTTGGTAGCAGTGACTGTACCATTGGATTGTCTATTTAGGAAATGTTGGCCCAGCCCAATCAGTTCGAGGGAGTTCCCTATCCTTTCAACTATGGTTTTTATAGTCTCTGGCCTTATATCAAGGTCCTTGATCCATTTGGAATTAAGTCTTGTACATGGTGACAGTACGGGTCCAGTTTTAATCTTCGGCATGTGGAGATCCAGTTTTTGCCAGCACCATTTGTTTGAAGATGCTGTTTTTTTTTCCATTGGATTTTTGGGCCCCTTTGTCAAAGACCAATGGCTGTAACTTTGTAGGCTTATATCTGGGTCTTCAATCCTTATCCATTGATCTGTGTGTCTATTTTGTAGCCAGTACCAGGCTGTCTTTATATAACTATGGATTTGTAATAAGACTAAGGTTTGGTTATGTAATACCTCCAGCAGTGTTTTTGTTACTCAAGATTGTCTTGCTATCCTGGGTCTTTTGTGCCTCCATATGAACTTTGAGATTGTTTTGGTCACTTCTTTGAAGAATTGCTTTGGGATTTTAATTGGTATAGCATTGAATTTTATATTGCCTTTGGTAGGATGGTCTTTTTACGATGTTGATTCTGCAATCCAGGAACAAGGGAGGTCTTTCCACCTTCTGGTGTCTCTTCTGCTATTTCTTTCTTTAGGGTTTTAAAGTTTTCATTGTAAGGTCTTTTACCTCCTTAGTTAGGTTTATACCAAGGTATTTCATTTTTTTAGGGCTATAGTGAATGGGATGGTTTCTCTCAAGGATTTTTCACCTTCTTTTCATTCTGGGCATATAGGAGCCTCTGATTTTTGCACATTTATTTTGTATCCTGCCACCCCTGCTGAACTTCTCAATTAGTTCCAGGAGCTTCCTGGTGGAGTTTTTGGGATCACTCAGGTATAAGATCATGTCATCTGCACATAGGGATAGTTTTGACATCTTCCCTTGCCGATTGAATCCCTCTTATGTCCCTTTCTTGTCTTATGGCTTCAGCTAAGAATTCAAGTACAATATTGAATAGAAGTGGTGAGAGTGGACCAGCCTTGTCTAGTTCCTGATCGAAGTGGGAATGCTTCCATTGATCCCCATTGAGCATAATCCTTGCTGTGGGCTTGTGTATACAGCTTTTATTATATTGATAAAAGTTCCTTCCATTCCTACTGTCTCTAGCGTTTTGATCATAAAAGGCTGTTGGATCTTGTCAAAAGCTTTTTCTGCATCTATCGGAGTATCATGTGGTCTTGGACTTTGGACTGGTTTACATGATGAATTACATTTATTGATTTGCGTATGTTGAACCAACCTTGTGTGCCGGGGATGAAGCCTACTTGGTCCCTGTGAATGATCTTTTTTAATATGTTTTGAATCCGATTTGCTAAGACTTTGTTGAGAATGTTTGGTGTCGTGTTCATCAGAGAGATCGGCCTAGAGTTTTCTTTTTATAGTGAATCTTTATTAGGTTTTGGGATTAAAACGATATTAGCTTCATAGAAGGAATTTGGTAGTGTTCCTTCCTTTGCTATTTGATGGAACAGTTTATGGAGTATTGGTATTATTAACTCCTTAAATGTCTGGTAGAAACTCTGTGCTGAATCCATCTGGTTTAGGATATTTTTTGGTGGGAAGATTTTTGAGATTACTTCTTCAATTTCCTTACATGTTATAGGACTATTTAAATAATTCACAACTTCCTGATTTCAATTTAGGTAAGTTGTGTTTACTTAGAAATTCATCCATCTCTTTTGTGTTGTCAAACTTCACAGAGTATAGTTTTTGAAATATGTTGTTATAATTCTCTGGATTTCTTGGGTATCAGTAGTGATAACTCCATGTTCATTTCTGATTTTGTTAATTTGGGTTTTCTCTCTCTTGCTTTTTGGTTAGTTTACGCTCGGGGTGTATCAATCTTATTGATTTTTTCAAAGACCAGCTTTTTGACTGGTTGATTTTTTCTATTGTTTCTTAATCTCGATTTCAATATTTCTCCCCTTAGTTTGCTAATCTCCTTCTCTTCTACTACGTTTGGGATCGATTGTTCTAGTTTCTCTAAAGCTTTAAGCTGCATTGTTAGTCGTTTATTTTCTGATATTTCCATTTTTTTGATGTAGGCATTAAAGAGCTATGAACTTACTCTTAGAACAGCTTTCATTGTGTCCCGAGATTTTGGTAAGTTGTATTTTCATTATCATTCACTTTCAGGAAATCTTGAATTTCATTTTTAATTTCTTCCTGAATCCAGTTTCTCATTCAGCAATCATTTGTTAAGTTTCCAGAGTTAGTGTATTTTCTCTTGTTTGATGTGTTGTGGATGTCCAGCTTTAGGCCATGGTGGTCTGACAGGCACAGGTTAGAATTTCAACTTTTTTGTATATGTGTAGATTCGTTTTGTGGCCCAGTATGTGATCTATTTTGGAGAAAGTGCCGTGTGCTTGCTTGAGAAAAATGTGTATTCTTTGGTGCGTTGGTGAAAAGTTCAATAGACATCTGTAAGGTCCATTTCTTTAAGGATTTGATTAAGGTCCAAAGTGTCTCTGTAAAGCTTTGACCTGTTGATCTATCCCATGTTGAGAGGGCGGTGTTGAAGTCCCCAAGAATTATCATTTGGGGGTGTTGATTTCTTGACTATAGACGCTGTAGGGTTTTCTTAATGAATGTGGAGAGCCCGTATTGGGTGCATATATGTTCAGTATTGTGAAGTTTCCTGGTGAATTGTACCCATGACTAAAATGTAGTATCCATCTGTGTCTCTTTATAAATTTTCTTTGGTTTGAAGTCCACTTTGTCTGATATCATAATGGCTACCCCTGCCTGTTTTCTGCTTCCATTCGCTTGTAGAATTGTTGACCAGCCTTTTATTTTTAGGGCATGCCTATCTTTTGTGGTGAGATGGGTTTCCTGCAGGCAGCAGATTGATGGATTGTGATTTTTCATCCAAATTTGTAATCTGTGTCTCTTGATCGTGAGTTAATTCCATTAACATTTAGTGTTATAATGGAGAAACTATTGTTAATTCCAGACATTTATTTTGTTTAGTAGTTTTTATAAGTATATTGTTTTGCTTTTAATGGTGTTATACCTGCCTTCTGTTCTCCTGGATATGCCTGTTTTTTTCTTCACGCTTGAGTATCATTTCTAGCATTTTTTGAAGGCCTGGTTTAGTGGACATGTATCCCTTCAAGTTGTCTTTATGCTGGAAGATTTTTCTTTTTCCCTCCATCATGACTGATAGTTTCGCAAGGTAAATCAGCCTGGGTTGACATTTTTGCTCATTCAATACTTGAAGTACGTCTCTCCAAGCTCTTCTTGCATTTACTGTTTCGACTGAGAAGTCATTTGTTATTTTAATAGGTTTACCTTTAAAAGTGACTTGTTTTTTCTCCCTTGAACTCTCAGCACCAGTTCTTTATCTTGAATGTGGAGTGTTTTGACTATTATTTTGCCGTGGCGAGCTTCTGTTTTGGTCGTATCTGTTTGGGTGCAGAATGCCTCTTGTATATGGATAGGCCTCTCTTTTTTTAGATGAGGAAAGTTTTCCTTGATGATGGTTTGAAAAATTTCCTCAGGGGGTGGTATTTTGAGATTCTTGCTCTGGTATTCCATGAATACGCATGTTAGGCTTTTTCAGGGTGTCCCATGTCTCCTGAATATTTCTCTCAAGTATCTTTTTTGGCTTTAACAACCTCGTCCATTGAGCTGGTTAATACTCCCACTTTATCTTCAAGGTCTGAAATTCTGTTTTCTGCTTCTAGTTCTGTTGATAAGACTCTCTGTGGAGTTCTGGGTTGAAGATAACTTGTCTTTTAGCTCAGTTTTAAACTCTGCTTGAGTCTGTTTTAACTGCTCTATGCCAGTTTTTGTTTCTTGCACTGTTTTTCTCAACTCCTCCAAGTGTCTGTTGTGTTCCTCTTCAAAGCGATTGATTCGATTATTAATTCCTCCCGGATTTCCTCTTTCATAGTATTGAACATGGTAATGATCATATTTTGAAAGTCGTTATCCTGGGTCAGGCTTTCTTGGCTTTTTCCATGGGTTTGTTCTGGTTGGAGTCTAACATTATGGGATTAATTCCTTCAGTGGGAGATTTGTTTACTTGAGTGTTGTTTCTCATGGATTTGCACTTTGACTTTGGCATTGTCGTTTTAACTCTTAAGATCTCTTTAATTTCTGTGCATTTTCACTAAACTGAATTATTTGGCCTGGGGTTTTGGGGGTGGGCAGAGATGGAGGTTACCTAGGTTGAGGTGAGTCCAGGCTGGACCCCCGCGTCCCGGGCGGCGGAGTGGAGTTAAGGGAGGATGGGGCGGTCAGCGGGGTGCTATTTAACCTGGGGGATCTGGGGGCGGGGCCCGGGCGCAGAGGGGGTGTCCCCCTCCTCCCAGGCCTTCGTCTCGCGGCGGCTCCGGCTGGATGGTGGGAGGAGCTGGGTCCCCTGGGCGGCCTGGGGATTCTGGAAGTGGGTGCGCGCACGCAGCTTACTTGGGTCGCTCAGTGAGGCCCGGCTGGACAGCGCGCGCGCTCGTCGGCCTAGCGTCGGAGTTGCAGGGAAGGGGAGTATTGAAGTTTCAATTTTTAGTCAAATAGTGGATCATTAGTCCATCCACCTACTAAGGACAAAAAATGAAGAGTGGTAGTGGAGAGATAGGCACACCTTTGTAGAATATAGATACCTGCATAAATGTATATACACAAAAATGCAAGCCTATACATTGTGGCATGTATGTGCATGTGGTGTATATATGGTGTGTAGTTACTGCTTTTATTATGAGTACACATGATTTAAAAAATACAAACACATGTGTGTCATATATCCTTGTGTACTTATAGATCAGAATTTCTAATAATGTATGAAGACAATAACCAAAAATATACTGTGGTCAAACTTTAATGTTAAATACAAATTCTAAAATCTTAGGACTATGCTATCAAAACCAGACATATCATTTGCAATTAGGTATGTGTTTTAACCCAGCCAGTTTAATTTAAGAATCATCCTCAGGGTACGTGCTGCAAAGTTATTACGGAAACATTAGCCGTTAAGCAAATCACAGTCAAATGCTTTTATATGCACAACACTATCTACGCATACACTGAAATACCATGCAACAGTTGAAAGGATATGATTGATAGATATTATAAAAATGATTTGTACTCATACATAGTCATAATAGCAGATACAGGTTAGTGTGGGTGTTGAGAAGGTAGGATGTACATGAAGAAGAACAGAGAAGTGAGAGGGGGATTGGGTGACAAGGGGTGAGATTGACATAAATTTATTTTATTCATATATAAAATATCAAACAGTGAAGGAGAAAGAAAGAAAATGTGTGTGAGTCTTACTCACAAAGCAACGTGAGTTGAATGCGCTTTGATTTTATCTATTATTTGCATGTGAGTGTCGTGCATAACAGGAGATGACATCACTAATGCAGAAATGTTTTTGCCATCATCATCTCTGGTAAGCAAAGCTAAATGTGTTTGTATTTCTTTTTCCTCTTTCTATTTCCATGTATAATTTTGTTTCAATAAACATACATATGTCTCCTTATTAATTTTATTTGTGTTCATACATGAACATGAATTCATGTCACTTTCTCCCCTTGTCACCTATCCCATGTCCCTCCTTTTCTCACGACAAACCTTCTCCTTCTCTACCAGACTATTTTTTTATGTTTGAGGCAGAATCTTGGGTGTCTTAAACTAACCTCAAAGTGCTATCTTGTTTGAGGATGACCATGAATTTCTGACCTTCCCCAGTCACCCCCAAGTAGTGGGATTACAAGTGTGGGTCAATATGACAGGTGGTTCCCGCGCTGAACTATGCCCACAGTCCCAGATCCACCACCTACAGCAAGCATGACCACACTGTCTGCGCATCGTGAGATGTGCAGCTTTAGGACACCAAGCGTCCCGGCAGACCATTAGCAGAAGACTAGACAGGATTCCTGCTCTCCGGCTGCTGGATTGTGACCTCAAGTCTGTGGCCTCTTGACAAGAGGGGATCTAGAAAGAAAGTCGAGCATTCAAATGCCTTTTTCCTAGTGTGACTTGGTATTTTCATTTTGACACGGGCGCATTAAGCTGCTGTCTAGAGTGAGCAAACCTTTTTGTTCTGACCATTTTATCTTCCCATCCCACGATTCACGGGACTGAATTTAAGAGCTGCTGAGTGTCCTTTGCAGTTTTTCCCTGTGTGTGCAACCACACACACACACATACACACACACACACTTGCCCAGCTTGACTATTCGAATCAGCTCCAGCAGCGCATCTCAAAGATGCCTTATATAACTCAAAAGTCTTATGTGAATAAAATGTCAACTCGTTTCTCTATAAGCTCTCTGCAAAACCAGGTGTCAAACATGCCGCTCTGCGGGATGGAGAGTAAATGATTTTTACACACCGTGTGCTTTTATTCCTCAACAAAGGCTGCGAGGGGAGACAGCTTCCTCCCACTCCTCTTTCCCCTTCCCCGACATTTTTTCTCTTTCTTCTGCCTCCTGCGCCCTTGAAGGCTGCATTGAATGTGACAAAGCTGAAGGTAGATGGGAGAGGGAGAAACTGAAGCTACCGAGGGGTTGCAGCTGCCTGTCTGCAAAATCTGTTTAGAAGCACCTGGGTCAGCCTCCCTGCGATGGGCTGTTCCTCTGTGTGTTATTGTGTTTTCTGTCATTGAAAATAAAAGCGGGCATCCCTGCTGCGGAGCGCAGCGCCGTGGAATGCACCCTCCTTCATTTTCTGCTTACTACCTCATCTTGTGGGAAAGGGACCGACTCGTGGACTTCATCTATGTGATCATCCACAACACGCAGACTGCCTTTGTCCACCCAGCGACCTTTCTGTTTGACCAAGGGTGAGACGTGTCTGGAATCCTAAACTAACTTTGGCAAAGATGTCTTTAAAAAATAAATAAATAACAATGAAAGGTGGAAATGAACCTGCCGGGCATGAGAACGAATGCCCCTGGTCTCATTACCATTCGCCAGGGTTTCTCTGTGCCTTTGGGAATTTCAAGGGACCAATGCCAATGGTCAGAAATGAATGCAGCATCACAGACGGGCGTATCGCCTGGGGGACCATGAAGAGGTTGATGGTACAAGCCCGGCCTTAAGAGTTATTTTTATTTCTTGGGAGGGCGGCGGGTGGACAGGGAGAGTCACACGCGCCTGCCAACATCAAGTGGCTTCGAGAGGCGGCAGCTAGACGGTCACCTGTGAAGATGAAGAGCCCAGCAGTCCTGCACTGAAACCTAACCTGGGGACGTGGGGCGAGCAGTCTTAAAAGTGGTGGAGAAAGAAACAGGGCAGTCTGGGCAGAATTGCCTCATAGCCGGAACTCAGCCTGAAGGAGGGAACAAGTACAGACACATGGAATTAGCTTCTCTCTGAGCAACTGATTCTCTCCAGAACCCTGATCTGCAACCACTAAATTATGTGTGTAGCATCCACGACAGAACCCAAGGACGGACAAAAGCACATTTTATAAGGATTGAGATGGTCAGAGGAAGAGCGCTCAAGAGGTTCTGGTATAAACCATGAAAGACCAGACACAAGTCTGATTGATCCACAATCTCTGCTCCCAGCTGGGGAGAGCTTAATCTTCGCCCTGGGTTGGCACCTGGGCCTCAGACGTGTCCCTTCCAGGAGCTGAGCTGACGTAGTGAGTAACTCCAAGGTGAAAATGAAATACCCTACTGGGAACTTAAAGAAATAGACTGCAATGAGATATCCATTGAAGGAAAAAGAAATCAGAACAGATCTTTCTTTGTGTTTACGCTTTTAGAGTTTCATACATGAATGCAGTGAATTTATATTTTCACACCTTCATCCCAATGCCATCTTCCCTCCTTTTCCCCTTGCAACCTTCTTTTCTTGCCTACCGGACCCCCTCCTGTTGTCATGCCTTTCTGCCTGTGGCTGCCATGGTTAGACACAGGTGTCACCTTGCCCTGGAATAATCATGGAGATCTGGTCTAGAGAGTTGGCATCCTTCTGTTCACTTGGCCAGACATGTTGGTCTGGCAAGGAAGGATCATCCCTCACTCAGCCACTATGTAGAGATGGTGTGGGCAGTTCCCTTGGCGTTGGTGTTGACACGAGCTCTCCATCAAACTGGACTACGAACTGTAACCAGTAATTGTAAGAGAAAATAAACTCTTGTTTCCTTAAGCAGTTTGACAGTCATCTATCAGCAACCATGCAGGCGACTGCAACAGTGGCCCACTGAGGTACATCTGGGTTGCCTTAAATGGCACCCACTGAAACGCAAGTCATACGTCAGCAGATGTCACTGAGGAAAGCTTTAACCCCATCAGCATTAACCCCCAACGGTCTCTCAAGAAGGTGTGGGGCACCTTGAGATCTTTTCCCTTTCTGTGCAGGTCTTGTGGAATCACTTACAGCTGAGGGGTATATGGATGTTGCGGCCAGAAGGGACTGTGTGGCCATACCTCTGCCCTTTAGGCTGACTGCTCCCTCTTCGTGATGCCCCCTGAGCCTTAGGTTGTGGGTGGTCTAGACATCCTGGCAATCCGCAGTCACTTCTTTTCTGCACTTTGGCCACCTGGCATCAGGATAGTTCTATAAAATCAGCCATTTTAAATTTCTTGCCTCCTAGTGCGATCCTTAGAGGCAAGGGATTTATAGTCATAACGGAGTTTCCATACTAACAGGGAACCCAAGAAAGGGCTCCAGGCCATACTGAGTCCTTACCCTTCATTAAGGTGGAGGACTCGGAGGGAGGTTTGGCATTCACACAAAAGGATGCCCCAGGGCATGGGAGGGAGGAAGGGGGAGGCACTGGGAGAAGGGGAGGGAAGGGAGAAGGTGAAAGGAAGGGGAAAAGGGGAGAGTGCAAGGGGGGACTGGGGAGAGGAAGAGGGAGTGAGAGGCCAGGGGTACCTACTGAGCTTGTATGATTAGGAAAAAATAAAATGTAGGAGAAAAAAAATTTCTTTCCTCCAGAACCATGTGGTAACAAATTGGTATTAGAGTGAACCTCTAAACTGTGATGGCTTTGTTGAATGAAAATAGGAAATTTTTAGGTGAATAAATGATAGATGCTGATGATAGATAAATAATAAATATTGATAGATAATGATAGAAAAATATATACACAGATACATAGATGCATGATAGATGATTGATAGGTGAAAGGTAGGTAGATATTAGACAAATGTCAAAGTTAGTGTGAGGGGGGTGATAAATTGGGGGGAAAATAAGACAAAATGAGAAAAAGGCAGTTCCAGGAAAGAAGTACAGATAAAAATACATGAGATATAGATATATTTGTGTCTATTTTCAGATTTCCCATTGGGTTTCATTAAGATTAAGTCAACCATTTTTATACCAATATTATATTGCATTAATTATTTTAATTTTAGGATAAATCTTAATGTTCAGCAGGAAAGAGCCTTGTAATCATCTTTTCCTAATTGCTTCCATTTGCATTTTCTCAAGTTCTCAGACTAAAAACTTGAGCAAAATCTTGGCTAGTTCCCATGCGAAAAGACTTCCCATCCAAAAAACAAATATATAATTGCTATTTTAATTCTGAAGATGTAGAATGCATATATTAAAACCCAGTGAGATGTTTAAGGCATGATTTTAGTCAACCTACTCACGTACCCAACCTGCTAATAAAGTATAAACCAGATGCAAGTACAGCTCTATAGATCCACCCCTGCTCGCAGTGCAAACCTGTGACTATTAATCTCTTCTTTCAACTTGACATCATTTAGAATCACCTAGGAGACCCGCTTCTAGGCATGTCTGAGGATACTTTCAGAGAGTTTTAACAGAGGTGGAAGAGCTCCTGCTTCCTTTCCAAAATGGGCTTTATTTCTTCAATCTCTGATCCAAAACAAACTCTTCCTTCCTCACGCTGCTTTTTGTCAGGAATTTTTCCACATAGATGAGTAGACTACGAGAGTTTTATGTTCTGGATGAATCATCTTTTCTTTAAAGGGATATGTAGGGGCTAGCTAGAGATGGCTCGGAGGGGAAGGGGGGGTTAAAGCCTTTGCCTAGCTGACAATAGGTCCTGAGTTCAGATCCCCTGATCCCATGTAAAAACTTCAGGCAGAAATGGCAGTGGCCTGCACTTCCAACCCTGGAAAGCAGAGCCTGGGAAACCCCTGAGCAAAACCCTAAGGTGGTAGAGCAATCTAGGATATTCCTGATTTCACCCTTGGGTCTCCACAGGCACGCATAGTCAAGTTCCATCTGCTACACACACACACACACACACACACACACGCAAATTTTTGAAAAGAATGTGTATTTCAGAAGTTTTCCACAGTAGCTTTTGGGTTTCAAGTAAGATAATAGCTGCTAAAGATAAACACTAATTCATTAAGTTATTGTCATGGTTTGAAATGTGTCCCTCGCAGTCTCATGTGTTTGGCAAGGTCATGGCACCTTGAGAGGTGGACCCTTGCTGGAGGAAGGCAGTCACAAGGGGTGGGCCTTGAGGTGGATGAGTCCCACCCTACCTTCAGGAGAAGTCTGCCTTTGCAGCAAGCAGTCTGCAGCTCTCAGCCTCCAAGATGTCTGCGGTGACTTAGCCTCCTCCAGCTTCAGCCAGCCAGCCATGCCACCTCTGGTTTGAGAAGCTATCTCCCCTCTGGAACTGTAAGCTGAACAAATCTCCCTTTCTCCTTTAAGTTGCTTGACTTTGGGGATCTCTCACAGCAATAGTTAAGAGTAACTGTTACAGCTACTAAGGCCCAATTCCTAGAAATTGTAAATATGACTTATTTAGAAAAGGGAGCCTTGTCAGATAAAAGTAAGCAAGAATTCTGAAAGTATTTTTGTTTATCTACATAGCATAAAAGGCTACAGGTATCTTCAGAAAAGAAATTAAAAAAGAGGGGGCTGGTAAGATAGCTCAGTGGATAAGACACCCATCTACAGACCTGGAGACCTGGGTTTGACCACTGGGAGCCCACCTGGTGGAAGGACAGAACTGGTTTCTGAAGGTTGTCCTCTGTACCAGTTACTCTTCTCTGTTGCTGTGAGAGACCACTGAGGCTCAAACGTCTTAATAGGAGAAAAGGGAGATTTGAGGAGAGATACGGTCCTTTATGACGACGGAAAGGCATGGCTGGTTGTCAGCTGGGGACGGACTAAGTCACTGCGGACATCACGGAGCTGAGAGCTTCTGCTAGCTCAAGAGCAGATTCACTCACTCACTCGGGCAGGGTGGGGCCGACCAACTTCAAGGCCCACCTCCTGTGACTGCCTTCCTCCAGCAAGGCTCCAGCTCCTAAAGGCGCCATGACCTTCCCAAACAAAGATTCAAACACATGCATCTATGGGGGACAACTCACATATCAAGCCATGACATCCTTTGACCTCCATCCATATGTTAAAAATAAAATAATTCTTTTTAAAATGCAAAAAAAAATAAAGATACAAAATGTGATATATGGAAAAGGAAAGGACGCTCATCTTGGAGGCAGGACACCACAGCGGTGGGGCCGCAATTAACAGAAGCTGTGAACTACGGTGGCCCTGTGGGCACCTGCTCATCTGGGTCCAGGTCCCCAAAAGGAGGAGAAAGGAAACTTCTGTTGTTGTGAGCCATGCGGTCTGCCAGAACAACCCCAGGATCCTCCTTAGACATCCAATGGAAGGATGTGTGTCTCTTATTTGCTGCAACACAGAATTACACGCAAACACCCTGAAAAACTTAGGATGTCTCTTTAAATGATTTCTCGGCTTTTATTAACAATTTGTTAAGTATTATTTTTATTTTGCTGCTGCAATTACAAGATTTTATAGCCATTATAATTTCTGTTTGTTAATGATATAAAAAGCTAACGACTTTTATATACTTATTTTATAGTAGACCATATTCATCATCTCCCTTGGGGATTCCAATAGCTTTTCAACTTTTTTCATATTTTCCCAGTCTATGACTTGTATTTATGAATAATTTTCTTTCCAATATTCTCTCTTTTCCTCTTTCCCTCTTCCTTCCTTCCTGGCTTCCTTCCTTCCTTTTTTCTTCTGTCCTTCTCTCTTTCTTTCTTTTCTTTCTTTTTCTTTCTTTCTTTTTCTTCTTTCTTTCTTTCTTTCTTTTTCTTTTTTTTCTTTCTTTCTTTTTTTCTTTCTTTCTTCTTCTCTTTCTTTCCTTGTCTTTATTCAGAATGTTCAGATGATGAAGACAATCTCAGCCTTCTTTGTCCAAACTTAAGTGCTTCTTCCTGGTAATTATTAAAGACGAGGCCAAGTGAGTCAGATAGTCTTAAACACCTTTCCCTGGTGTTCTAGAACTTTCTTTTTTGATCTGTAGTACCTACTGCCTATTAAGACTATGTACCCAGTCCATCATTCCTTCCTTCCCACTTTAAACTCATATTGGCCATTAATAGTACTTGATTGCAAACATTTTATTTAGAATCCATATCAATAGCTGGGATTTATGTGCAATTGTCCCTTTTAAGTATTTTAACTGAGATGATAGAAAGTCTTTGTTTTCAAGTCAGTATTTGATATTCTCTGGCATGCTAGAATGTTTTCAATTTCTTTTCCTCTTTCAAGTCACTGTTATCTCCATCAAGTACACACACACCACAAACACATACACTGCACTTACATCACACTCACATTCATGCGTACATACACACACTGTATACACCACACATGCCACACTCACATATTCACATTCCACACACACATACATACACACATACTATACATTCACATAAACACACTGCACACATATATAACATATACCATGATACCATGCTCACATACACATACTTGCAAATACACATACCACATGCATACACCACACACAGCACACATACATAGCATGTATACATACCAAAGACTCGTACTATACACACACACCACATAGTATAGACAGTACATACCACACACACACACACACACACACACACACACACACACACAAAACATATCACAAATTCAAAAGTTAAATTAAAAGTTAAAGTCCCACACCCAGCATGCACGGCTGCCTGGCTCTCTTCACGGTGCCCCTCCAATGTACACAGTGGGAGGCAGGCGGGGACCTGACTCGGCATGTCCAAGAATACAAGAGGGACGTTCGAGAACAGACGCAGCAAATGCTGAGCAATCGCTCCTGTGCACTCACACAGTCTTATGTTTTCTGGAGTGCAGCCTTCTGCCTCTTAGAATAAGACTACTGTCATGGGACGGCCATGAGGCAGAGGAATCATGAAATCCCCCCTAGACTCTCCAGTACACATACATACCGTGGATCCTCAGCAACAAGATTGGGGTCATCTGCCAGCAAGCTGAGCCCCCCCTGGATCCTGCTGGGCAGATGGCCCAGCGTGGCTTCATTCCTCAGATCTCCTGACCTCTGCCTGGGGTTCTGCCTGGGTGGGCGTGCTCATCTTTCAGATGTACCTTGACATTGCTCATCCTGCGCTTCTTTCTCCTGGTTTCCTTATCTTACTGATTTTCTATCTCATTCTGGTTGCTATTTTATGATTTCTGCTGCTGTTGTGATTCCTTAATATCAACACGCTGGAATTTGGAGGGAGCATGTAAGCTACTTCGCTTAGCCTGGGAACCTTCTGGAACATGTTTAAACACTACTAACAAATACTTAACATTCTGTGAATATATAATAAAAACTACCCATTATATCATGTAAGCCAAATTCCCTTTTTTTATTTTTTATTCTTTGATATGATCACACAAGGATACAGTGAATTTATGTCAATTTCATCCATTGCTCCCTGATCCTTTCCTTGGTCTTCTCCTATGATATGCGCACTCCTAGCCCATGACAAGTTTTAACTCTATTCCACTTATATGTTTAGTTTTTTTTATTAGATTCCATTTTGGTTATTAAAATTTTCCTAAAAAAGTCTTTCTCGCCAACGTGTTTGAACTTTTCACTAAAGCATTATATGTTACACTGTTTTTTTGAGCTAAGAAACTGTCTTTTCGCCAACAGACTTTTTCCATTTTTACTTTTTGTTCTGTTATATCTGTTCCCACCTCTGACACCTTTTAAACATCCTTCCATCTCTCTGCTTATTATCTTTTTCATGTCCAATTATTCCCTGAATTATTCCCTGATATTTTTTATTAGCTCTTCCAGGGGGTTATGCTTTTTATTGAATGTTTTAAATAACTAGGTCATAGATGAAATGCATATACATTCTGAAATTTTCATTTTGACTTTTTAATTAGATGAAAACTTAATTTTTCCTACAATTCCTAAGGTCATCTTGTTTCAATTTTCATAACTTCTTTAGCAAAACTTGTGTTTCAATGGATTTCTTTCTCTTGTTCAGTAATAGCAGCACCTGCAGGTGTTACATTGTGTCTCTTCACTAAATAGTGCATAAAAGAAGTTGTGATTTCTCTTTGGCCTGAGAACAATCCACAAGCAGGGTTTTCATTATTATTCCAAGTCTCTACCTGATAATTTAACTACTTGTAGTTTGTGTTGTGATCCTAATAATCATGGTTTCTGATTGGGGGAGCGTTTGAAGACACTCCCTTTTGTGGATGAAACTTAACGCTCATTTGAAGAAGTTATTAACGTTATCAAGAAAGAAAACACAGACGTTGCGCTAGTTATTCTTTTCTGTTGCTGTGAGAGAGCACCCAAAGTCAAGCATCTTAAGGGAGAAAGGGAGATTTACTCAGCTTATGGTTCCAGAGGGGAGATTCAGTCCTTCATAGTGGAAGCCGCATGGCTGGCGGCAGAATCTGGAGGTGAGCTAAGTGGCATCCGTCCAGGAGGAAGTAAGGTGGAGCTAATCAACCTCAAGGCCCACCCCCTGTGGCTGCCTTCCTCCAGCAAAGCGCCGTCTCCTAGAAGTGCCATGACCTTCCCAAACACAGCAGTCTGTGGCATTCACATTTCAAACCATGGCAGATGTATAACGTCAGAAAGGAGGGAGAAGATGTGAGTCCAATTGTGCAGACATTCCATAGTGAGCTTCCCTCCCCGACCCTCAGGCTTTGTGCCTGACTCTCCACCTGTTGTTAATGTTTGAGATGACGTTGCTCCTTTAAGAGGTGGAGCCTTGCTGGAGAAAGGACCTCCCAAGAGGCGGGCCTTGAGGGTTGGTAGCCCTGTCCTGCTTATTCCCTGTCTTTGCCTCTCTTCCTCTTGATGGCTGCAGGGCCCTAAACTGGCCTCCTGCTTCTGTCTCCAGCATTCCCACCTTAATGAACTATATCCCCTCTGCAACCCTAAGTCAAATAAATCTCCCTTTCTCCCTTTAAATTGTGTATGAATGTTGTCCCACAACTAAAGAGGTACCTGTAACTGATGTTAAAAAAACTTGCATGTATTATTTAAAAGAGGCTTTCAAAAGCATTCTACAGAAACAGAACACTTTCCCTTTCTTTGTATCATCCATAATTAGAAGCGTTTGTTAAGCCAGTCCCACTGCCTGCTGGGACTTTTTCAAAATCCACATGCAGTGGCCCTGTGAGAATAAAAGCCTACAGAGGTGATATGTCAAGTGTTGGGGTTAGCACATGATGGGTAGTTTGGCTGGGGAGACAATCGTGTGTTGGAAATAATCAGAAGATTGTCTGGCGTGTGATTCTGGCATCCACGAGCGAGCATTTATACACTCCACATCTAGATTTACATTTGTCTGCTTTACTTAGCAAAGACTCCGAGAGCTTTTAAAATACCACCGGTTACTGCATTTCTGTCAAATCACCCTTGTATGCACAACATTTTCCTCTGTGTGCTTTGATGTAATCTTGTTTGCAGGTAAAGGTAAAATTATCAGTCTTCCTAAACTTTGCGTCACAAAGGATTCGAACACATGTGTGTGGGAGGCAACTTACATTCCAACTATGACAGTCATAGTGTGGGAGGCAACTACATTCCAACATGACAGTCATGTGTCTGAGAGGGTAAAATGACTCCATGTGGAAGAGTGAACTGTCACTCCAGTTCCTAGGTTTTAGTCTCTGTGAAGCAGGTTCTTCCTCTCACTGCCATTCTCTCAGTCTTCTTCTCGTTGGGAAAGGAAGAGGTAATCATGAACACCAACCCTTTTCCTTCCCCAAGAGCCATAGAGCATCAACATTTGGCAGCATGAAATGTCATAGTCCCTCTCCTACAATTGACTCAAAAATATCCCTGTTATCCAATGACCCTTTCTTCCTCCAAAATCCCTGATCTGGAAATTAATATATTTTTGTACTCTGTGTGGCTAGAATCCTTTCCAGGCAAATTCCTAACTGAAAGATTGTCTTCCAATATTTGTGATGAGTCTTTCTTTGAACCTCCTTTCTTTTCTTGACAGACTGAGAAATTTGGGAAAAATGTCAATGGAAGTTTCAAGGTAGATTAAGAAAGTCCTTGTTAATGGACATTTTCAAATTTCTATCTGAAATCCTTTTGAATAAGTTATATAAAAACTGACTGCACTTGAATATCTACCAATGATATATAGATCTTTAACAATATGTAAATTTGGTTTAGTAATTCTATGACACTGTAAGTCTAGAAAAATATATGATGAGTATCCCTTCAATCAATACATGGGAATGTGCTTCATTGCTGTCTTTATTTTAAGGATACATTTTAGAAGAGATATCAACGTTATTTAACTTTCATTGTATGGATGAAAATAGTTGACAATTATTAAAAAATGATAATTATTAAAAAAAACTCCCCCTACATAGCCCAAGGGGGAGTTCAAGCAATTAAGTTTTAGCTAACAAGACACTAAATCAAATTGCCTTTAAACAGCTTACATTATACCCATAGATTGGATGAACTCTGTGCCTCAACATAGAAATTGCACACAGCAAATAAAGTTGCTATCTCAGAAAAAGGCTCACAGGTAACAAGCCTTCAAAGTTTAGCATGGATCCCAGGGGAGAAGGCCTCAGGCGTAGGTACTTAGGGGCAAGGGGTTAAACAGATATACCAGAGTTCCCATATTAGTGGGTGGCCCAAGAAGAGGGTCCAAGCTATGCCACTGAATCCTGAACCATCAGTAGTTTAGACAACTCAGAGGGAAATTCAGCAACCATACAAACAGATATTGGGGGGATGAGAGGGAGCAGCAGAAAATGAGGGATGAAGGAGGAAAGAGAAGTGAGAGAGAGGGAAGGGGGATGATTGGGATGTAAGACAAAAGGAGAAAAGGGAGGAGGAGGAAGGGAAGAGGATGGGGAAAAGAGGAGGGTACTTACTGATCTTGTATAACTAGGTAAAAATAACAATACAGTTATGTCAATAAGAGAGTATTATCTCTTTGTCTTTCTTTTTTTAATATTTATTTACTTTTTCCACTCATACAAGCTCCCTCCACTCTTCCCTGCATCCCCCTACTTCCTCCCCCCTTTTCACATTCCTTTCCCCCCTCCATTTCTCCCATTGTCACCCCCATCCCAAGAGCATCTTTTAGTGTGCATGTCAAACTTCCCACTGGTTCCTCCTCTCTGAAGAGGTATAAGGACTCAGTAGCATTGCCTAGAGCTCTTTCTTGTGTTCCTCTTTAGTATGGGAACACTATTGTGGCTGTTAATCCCTTGCCTCTAAGGATCCTAGTGCTGTGATCACTGCTAGACTTTGGGGGGGGGTCAAAGATATATTGGTCATTGCTCAGATCATGCAAAGTCCTATTATGATTACTTTGGCCCTAACTTGTGTGGAGTATCTTGCCTGTTGTAACTCCTCTCCATCTTTAGGCTCTTACAACCTTACTACCACCTTGAGCTTTAGGATGGGGAGAGATTAGGCTGGCCTGGTTTCAGGTGGTTGATATAGAGTCTCTGATGTTCTGAATTGTGGTTTGTTGATTGTTGTTTTTATTTTTTTCTGTTTTGCTGCTCCTGCACTGCCCTTAGCTCCATCCTGATGGATGTTGGATGTCAGTCAACCCCTGGCCAGAGATAAAGGCTGTTAAAATAAAGTCTTATTATAAGAATAGATTAAAAGGTAGATGGAATAAGAGTAGGAGACTGCAGTGAGTGGGGAGGTCAGTCTCCCATTTGCAAAATGGTTACCTTCTATCTTCCAGACTGTATGCCCTCTCTTTCTGGTAAGATCATACCCCATCAGTTGCAAGTGACCAGGAAGGAAAGTCTGTGAGCTTAACGAGATATCTCATTACTTACTTGCAGTCCTTGATGGTGCCCTATTTTCTCTGCTGTAGCATGATCACCTCTCTCCCCATTGCTGGCAGGGCCCTCCTTCCCATTCCCTACTATCTATAATCTTTGCAATTACTGTAGGTATTACAGAGATCCATGTTTGAGTGTGTCTCTAAGTGGATTTGGTACTAAGATCCACCTATTAGGGAGTACATATGGTCCTTAATTTTCTGTGTCTGAGATACTATACTCAATATAATATTTTCTAATTCCATCCATGTCCCGGCAAATTTCATTAATTCATCATTTTTGATGGCTGATTAATATTCCATTGTATAAATGTACCACATTTTCCTTATCCACTCATCAACTGTTGGATAATTGGGTTGATTCCATGACTTTGTTGTCATAAACTGCTGCTATGAACATGGTCATGCTTGTGTTATCAAGGTGAATTTTTGCTACAGGGGGATTATTCCAAAAGAGAGGAATAGCAGGGTCATATGGCATTTCAATCTTTAACTATTTTAAGAATCTCCAGACAGCTTGCCAGAGTAGTTGTATAAGCCTGCATCCCACCAGCAATAAAGGAGAGTTCCCTTCTCTCCACATCCTCTCCAATATTTGGTATTGTTTGTATTGTGGATTTTTGCCATCCTGACCGAAGTGAAATAATATCTCAGGGAAGTTTTGATTTGCATTTCCCTGATGGCCAAGAATGCAGTGCATTTTCTAAGATATTTGTTAGACACTTCAATTTCTTCCCTGGTAAATTTTCTTTTAAGTTCCACGGCCCATTTGTTTCTTTGGTGTTTAGTTTTCTAGGTTCTTTGTGCACTCTGGATAATAGAGCTCTATCAGATATGTAGGCCGCGGCCTACATATCTGATAGAGCTCTATTATCCAGAGTGCACAAAGAACCTAGAAAACTAAACACCAAAGAAACAAATGGGCCGTGGAACTTAAAAGAAAATTTACCAGGGAAGAAATTGAAGTGTCTAACAAATATCTTAGAAAATGCACTGCATTCTTGGCCATCAGGGAAATGCAAATCAAAACTTCCCTGAGATATTATTTCACTTCGGTCAGGATGGCAAAAATCCACAATACAAACAATACCAAATATTGGAGAGGATGTGGAGAGAAGGGAACTCTCCTTTATTGCTGGTGGGATGCAGGCTTATACAACTACTCTGGCAAGCTGTCTGGAGATTCTTAAAATAGTTAAAGATTGAAATGCCATATGACCCTGCTATTCCTCTTTTGGAATAATCCCCCTGTAGCAAAAATTCACCTTGATAACACAAGCATGACCATGTTCATAGCAGCAGTTTATGACAACAAAGTCATGGAATCAACCCAATTATCCAACAGTTGATGAGTGGATAAGGAAAATGTGGTACATTTATACAATGGAATATTAATCAGCCATCAAAAATGATGAATTAATGAAATTTGCCGGGACATGGATGGAATTAGAAAATATTATATTGAGTATAGTATCTCAGACACAGAAAATTAAGGACCATATGTACTCCCTAATAGGTGGATCTTAGTACCAAATCCACTTAGAGACACACTCAAACATGGATCTCTGTAATACCTACAGTAATTGCAAAGATTATAGATAGTAGGGAATGGGAAGGAGGGCCCTGCCAGCAATGGGGAGAGAGGTGATCATGCTACAGCAGAGAAAATAGGGCACCATCAAGGACTGCAAGTAAGTAATGAGATATCTCGTTAAGCTCACAGACTTTCCTTCCTGGTCACTTGCAACTGATGGGGTATGATCTTACCAGAAAGAGAGGGCATACAGTCTGGAAGATAGAAGGTAACCATTTTGCAAATGGGAGACTGACCTCCCCACTCACTGCAGTCTCCTACTCTTATTCCATCTACCTTTTAATCTATTCTTATAATAAGACTTTATTTTAACAGCCTTTATCTCTGGCCAGGGGTTGACTGACATCCAACATCCATCAGGATGGAGCTAAGGGCAGTGCAGGAGCAGCAAAACAGAAAAAAATAAAAACAACAATCAACAAACCACAATTCAGAACATCAGAGACTCTATATCAACCACCTGAAACCAGGCCAGCCTAATCTCTCCCCATCCTAAAGCTCAAGGTGGTAGTAAGGTTGTAAGAGCCTAAAGATGGAGAGGAGTTACAACAGGCAAGATACTCCACACAAGTTAGGGCCAAAGTAATCATAATAGGACTTTGCATGATCTGAGCAATGACCAATATATCTTTGACCCCCCCCCAAAGTCTAGCATGGATCACAGGCACTAGGATCCTTAGAGGCAAGGGATTAACAGCCACAATAGTGTTCCCATACTAAAGAGGAACACAAGAAAGAGCTCTAGGCAATGCTACTGAGTCCTTATACCTCTTCAGAGAGGAGGAACCAGTGGGAAGTTTGACATGCACACTAAAAGATGCTCTTGGGATGGGGGTGACAATGGGAGAAATGGAGGGGGGAAAGGAATGTGAAAAGGGGGGAGGAAGTAGGGGGATCAGGGAAGAGTGGAGGGAGCTTGTATGAGTGGAAAAAGTAAATAAATATTAAAAAAAGAAAGACAAAGAGATAATACTCTCTTATTGACATAACTGTATTGTTATTTTTACCTAGTTATACAAGATCAGTAAGTACCCTCCTCTTTTCCCCATCCTCTTCCCTTCCTCCTCCTCCCTTTTCTCCTTTTGTCTTACATCCCAATCATCCCCCTTCCCTCTCTCTCACTTCTCTTTCCTCCTTCATCCTCTCATTTTCTGCTGCTCCCTCTCATCCCCCCAATATCTGTTTGTATGGTTGCTGAATTTCCCTCTGAGTTGTCTAAACTACTGATGGTTCAGGATTCAGTGGCATAGCTTGGACCCTCTTCTTGGGCCACCCACTAATATGGGAACTCTGGTATATCTGTTTAACCCCTTGCCCCTAAGTACCTACGCCTGAGGCCTTCTCCCCTGGGATCCATGCTAAACTTTGAAGGCTTGTTACCTGTGAGCCTTTTTCTGAGATAGCAACTTTATTTGCTGTGTGCAATTTCTATGTTGAGGCACAGAGTTCATCCAATCTATGGGTATAATGTAAGCTGTTTAAAGGCAATTTGATTTAGTGTCTTGTTAGCTAAAACTTAATTGCTGAACTCCCCCTGGGCTATGTAGGGGGAGTTTTTTTAATAATTATCATTTTTTAAATATTGTCAACTATTTTCATCACAACAATGAAAGTTAAATAACGTTGATATCTCTTCTAAAATGTATCCTTAAAATAAAGACAGCAATGAAGCACATTCCCATGTATTGATTGAAGGGATACTCATCATATATTTTTCTAGACTTACAGTGTCATAGAATTACTAAACCAAATTTACATATTGTTAAAGATCTATATATCATTGGTAGATATTCAAGTGCAGTCAGTTTTTATATAACTTATTCAAAAGGATTTCAGATAGAAATTTGAAAATGTCCATTAACAAGGACTTTCTTAATCTACCTTGAAACTTCCATTGACATTTTTCCCAAATTTCTCAGTCTGTCAAGAAAAGAAAGGAGGTTCAAAGAAAGACTCATCACAAATATTGGAAGACAATCTTTCAGTTAGGAATTTGCCTGGAAAGGATTCTAGCCACACAGAGTACAAAAATATATTAATTTCCAGATCAGGGATTTTGGAGGAAGAAAGGGTCATTGGATAACAGGGATATTTTTGAGTCAATTGTAGGAGAGGGACTATGACATTTCATGCTGCCAAATGTTGATGCTCTATGGCTCTTGGGGAAGGAAAAGGGTTGGTGTTCATGATTACCTCTTCCTATTCCCAGACGAGAAGAAGACTGAGAGGATAGGCAGTGAGAGGAAGAACCTGCTTCACAGAGACTAAAACCTAGGAACTGGAGTGACAGTTCAGCTTCCACATGGAGTCAGATTTACCCTCTCAGACACATGACTGTCATAGTTGGAATGTGAGTTGCCTCCCACACTATGACTGTCATAGTTGGAATGTAAGTTGCCTCCCACACACATGTGTTCGAATCCTTTGTGGACGCAAAGTTTAGGAAGACTGATAAGTTTAAAATTTGGGTCTTGCTTGAAGAAGGGATTTCACATGGTATGGAATGGGCCTTGCTTATTTTGACTTTTCCTCTCTATACATGTTGCTGAAGTGTCATGAACTGGCCTCATGCTTCTGCCACTCATCATACCTTCTGCTAAGCAGGTCCTGCCATAATGAATTCTATGGAAAAGTGAGCTAAATAAATTCCCCTTTCATTCTTAAAGCTGAATATAAATGTCACTTCACGGAAACCAAAATAAGAGGAACTGAAACAATGAGATAAACTTTCTGAAAATTCAGTTACTTTCTTGTATTACATAGAATTAGTGTATATGAGATGAACTAGTTTCAGAAATTATTTGTGCTCCATGCTTAATAGAAGGAAAGTTGTACTGATGCTTATAGGTGAGAAAATTAAGATGTTTTTTCTTAGTTGGACACTCAATAATCTAAAATACTTGCTGGAGCATGAATCCTGTCAGACATAAGTCATCAAAAGCAAACCAGATAAAATAGAGTGGCCAACAAAAGTGAAAGGATATTTAAGCCTTACCCTGTAGATTAAACACTGACAATTAAACACCTTTCATATATTCCCTGTTTCTTAATAATGCATTTGTCTAATGCCTAATGAATCTGAATTTTTGCATGCTTATTAAGCATTTGAATAGTAATATCTTATAGAAATAAAATTACATAAAACTCCTAGCATTTATCTCTATTGACAAATATACGTACTGTGATTTTTAAACATTTCATTTATTTACATGTGAGACACATAAAGATTGCGAGAAGTAGAAACAAAAAGAGACAAAAAGAATATGCATGCCACATCATGAATGTGATGCTCAGAGGACAACTTTCAGAAATTGATACATTGATTATCTCTTTTAACTATGGGGAGTTACATTGATCATGCACAGCTCATCAGGTCATTGC
>JALPQD010000668.1:864325-883822 GCA_023101885.1 Typhlomys cinereus
AAGTGAAATAATATCTCAGGGAAGTTTTGATTTGCATTTCCCTGATGGCCAAGAATGCAGTGCATTTTCTAAGATATTTGTTAGACACTTCAATTTCTTCCCTGGTAAATTTTCTTTTAAGTTCCACGGCCCATTTGTTTCTTTGGTGTTTAGTTTTCTAGGTTCTTTGTGCACTCTGGATAATAGAGCTCTATCAGATATGTAGTTAGTGAAGGTTTTCTCCCACTCTGTAGTTTGCCTTTGTGCTCGAGTTACAATCTCTTTTTCTGAACAGAAGCTCTTTAATTTTATTAGATCCCATCTGTTGAGTGTTACTTGTAGTGATTGTGCTATTGGATATCCATTTAGGAACTGTTGGCCTAGTCCAATCAGCATGAGGGAGATCCCTACCATTTCAACTAAAGTTTTTATAGTCTCTGGCCTGATATTGAGGTCCTTGATCCATTTGGAATTAAATCTTGTACCTGGAGTTTAAAATTTGGGTCTTGCTTGAAGAAGGGATTTCACATGGTATGGAATGGGCCTTGCTTATTTTGACTTTTCCTCTCTATACATGTTGCTGAAGTGTCATGAACTGGCCTCATGCTTCTGCCACTCATCATACCTTCTGCTAAGCAGGTCCTGCCATAATGAATTCTATGGAAAAGTGAGCTAAATAAATTCCCCTTTCATTCTTAAAGCTGAATATAAATGTCACTTCACGGAAACCAAAATAAGAGGAACTGAAACAATGAGATAAACTTTCTGAAAATTCAGTTACTTTCTTGTATTACATAGAATTAGTGTATATGAGATGAACTAGTTTCAGAAATTATTTGTGCTCCATGCTTAATAGAAGGAAAGTTGTACTGATGCTTATAGGTGAGAAAATTAAGATGTTTTTTCTTAGTTGGACACTCAATAATCTAAAATACTTGCTGGAGCATGAATCCTGTCAGACATAAGTCATCAAAAGCAAACCAGATAAAATAGAGTGGCCAACAAAAGTGAAAGGATATTTAAGCCTTACCCTGTAGATTAAACACTGACAATTAAACACCTTTCATATATTCCCTGTTTCTTAATAATGCATTTGTCTAATGCCTAATGAATCTGAATTTTTGCATGCTTATTAAGCATTTGAATAGTAATATCTTATAGAAATAAAATTACATAAAACTCCTAGCATTTATCTCTATTGACAAATATACGTACTGTGATTTTTAAACATTTCATTTATTTACATGTGAGACACATAAAGATTGCGAGAAGTAGAAACAAAAAGAGACAAAAAGAATATGCATGCCACATCATGAATGTGATGCTCAGAGGACAACTTTCAGAAATTGATACATTGATTATCTCTTTTAACTATGGGGAGTTACATTGATCATGCACAGCTCATCAGGTCATTGCATGCCAGCACATTCATCTACTCAGCCATGTTGCCAGAACTGTGCTGCAATATTTATTTGCTTAATGATGAATGAATTTTCTTTGTGTCTGTGGTTCCATTCATTTAGATACTAGCTCTGTGTCTTCTCGATACAACACTAGAAGAAAACTCACTGCAAAACTCAAGTTATCAGAGTATTGAATATAGATTTTAAGCCCTAAACTAGATCTTGGATATTCCATTGCATCAGAAGATCACCTCATATTCTAAGATCATCTCAATAATGACCTGGTCAATATTACACAGGGATCTTTATCAGGTTCTGTGTTAGTTAGGTTTACCTCTCAAGTCGACAATTCAGAGTTGTGCATATAGACATACAGATAAGAAATTGTTTGGTAGTCTTTTGCCTCTGAGCAAACCCAAAGGAAATTGTCTAATAGAATGGGTTTACCCAGGGCTGGAGAGGTGGCTCAGGGGTTAAGCCTCCGCTTTGCAGGCGGAAGGTCCTGAGTTCGGATCCCAGATCCCACGTATAGACGCCAGGCGGAAGCGGGGGGTGGCCTGCGCTTCTGGTCCTGGTAGGGTGGAGCCTGTGAATCCCGGGGCAGAAGGAGGTGGAGGCGTCCATGGTAGTTCACGAATTCGTCTGTGGTTCTGCACATACACGGACACAGACACACACACACACACGCGCACACGAGCTCATACACACACACATGTACACAGTTGAATAAATAATAATAATAATAATAATAATAATAATAATAATAATAAATTTAAAAAAAAAAGAAATGGGATGACCCAAACCATGATGTGAAGGATGACTTAACACATGTAAGTGGCTAAGGTGGCATGGGGGAGAGTTGACATTGGGATAAGGTGGGAGCCCAGTGAAATGGAAAATACACATGGCTTTTGCTACGGATGTGATGGGAATGTGATGTGGTATCACTTTATGATACCACAGAAATGTCTTATAAGAAATTACAAAAATAACATGGAAATTGAGAATATAAATAAAAATGTTCTTGCTTGGGTTGTGGAGACTACTCAGGGATGAAAGCCTTTGCCTCTCAAGCAAAAGAATGTGTGTTGGAATTCCCAGATTCCATATAAAAATATCATTTGGATATTGATCATCCTCTTGCAGTGCCTAGTGCCAAGAAACTGGGTGTAAATCGGGAAAACTCAATGGAACTGGGTACTTGGGTACTTCAGTCAGGAGTGTGTTATCAGAGCCTCAGTAGTCTTATTCCGTGAGCAGCTCCATCTGTAAAGATTATTGTGGAAGCAAAGCAGTGTACATGGCAATTTCCTTAACATTATAGTCCTGCAACAGCTACATTTGCCCAAGTTTGAGAAACGCATATCTGAGTCATCTCTGAAGCAAGCATGAGTGGGAAAAGAATGCTATCCACTCATTCCAGGAACAGAGGAGGAATTCTGTATGTTATCCTCCTTCTCTCGAACACACAGGAATGGGAAGAAAAGAGTATCAGCTCATTGCCTGCATTTCAGGAACAGAGGAGGAAGTCTCTCTGTCATCCTTCACACCAAAGGGTCATTGTCATACTGTTTCCAGCATTTCATCTACAAACCCATGCATCCTTTTCCTTAAAATACATGCTTTCTATCTCAATGGACTTTGGGTTTCTAATACAGTCTTTTTCTTTATTGGACACTGAAGAATTTAATTCACTGTGTATCTGCCTGTGTTTCCCCTGATATACTTTTTTAATCATCCTCTAGATGCAGTCCTCTTGAGATACTTAAACTATTATTCACACAAAAATGTGTTGAGAGAATCTTGGGAACAAAGATGGTAAAGAAGAGATTCTCCCATGCCCTGATATTCATGCATATCAATGAAATGATGAAATCATGGTTCAAAGACCTCAAGGGAATGATTCTCACAATGATTGTCATCCTTTTTTTTGTGACCTGAAAGAGGTCCTCAGATGCAGAGCCCCAGGCTAGAGAGTGTCCCTATAGCACGGGGGGCTAAGGGAGCCAAGAAGAAATATATCAGTGACACGAGTAGAATCTTTGTTCATCAACAGTGATAAAAATAGACATGTAAATACCATCCCCTGTGACACATGATTAGCTCGATAGTGTAAAAGCTCAGTGTCAGCTCAGACTTCAAGCTTGGCAGACATGACAAAGCTACTCACTCTGATCTTAGACTTCTTGCTCATCAAGTTTCCCATCTTCTCATGCAGTTTGACTGAACCCATGTGCTTTTGGAGAATAAAGGAAATTGAAGAACAGGATGAAGACAAACCCTTTGATTTTATTTTTATACTTTCTCTGCAATGGGAACCCCTGCTCAATGATGAATTGGATGAAGTTCTTCATGTGCAGTAAGTGACTTTTTCATGTTTAATCCAATTTTATCATCTTGACGAATAATGCCTCAAAGGTCTGTGGATGGACAGGTCATCCTGCACATTCTATCCTGTTCTCTCCAACCATGTCATTTAGAGCCTATTCTAACTTAATCCTTTATTTTATCCCTGGATATATGCTGTTTCATGACTAACTTATCTTTTGTATCCTTAGCTGGAAACTGAGTGACAGCCCTTCCCATATCGTTGCTTCATAAATCCCATTCTTGTCTGTCACTCCTGCATGGAATCCAAACATTCCCCCACTCAAAAAAAATAAAAAACCAATGTGAACCACTAGTCTGTGTCATAGTGTTTTAAGTTCTATTCTGAAAATATGGAACAATGAGCCCCTTTAAGAGATTCTAAGGATTCTTCTATCATTATATGTCTCATAATCCATTTATGCAGGAGATGTTGATATTTATGCTACATCAACTTATGTAGGATGTGTGTGTGTGTGTGTATATATATATATATATATATATATATATATATATATGTACACATTTTTACTCTTTCCTTCAAACAATTTACTTATCCTCTCCTTATACCAGTGAAGCTCCGTGGGTCCTGGTGCTACAACTGATAATCAGAACAAGATCTATGTTAATGAGATTTTGATCTACCATTGTATCATGTAATTAGTATTTTAAAAAATCTTGATTTGGGAAAGACAGGTGTGGATATTTGATTGTTTTGTGATTGGGAATATTTGAGAAATAAAAGGTATGTATGTGTATTTGTTTTTGTGATTAGTGATAGAAAGGAGAAAGAGAAAGAATTGATCCAAATAGAGAAAGAGAAAGAGAGAAAAAAGAGAGGATGAATTCATATACATGTGCATCTATGAAATCAGGAGGATAATTTGCATGTATTTTTCTGAATATTGAAGTAATATTTCAGCTTCTAAGCAGGAGCCTTAACGAGATAGCTATTTTACTAGTCTTGTCATAATGTTCTAAGTAATTGGATTTAATATATTTTATTAATTAACATTTGATTGGAGAAATAAAGGAGGCACCATGAAATGTCTGTGGAAGGTCTGAATAAAACTTTTGGAGTTTGTTTATCTCCTATGACAATCTGGGTCCCAGGGATCTAACTCAGTGTGTCAGCTTGAGCCCAGTAGATTTTACCTATTGGTTCATCTTGCCAATCCATTCATAGAATTTTACATTAACATGTGTAGCTATATTGGGCTACACACAATCTTCAATTTTTTCACTAACCACTCTTTAATCATAAGATGCATCTATCATCACAAAGATATATATATATATATATAATGGTGCATTTGTCGACGTAGAAGCTGGGCCTCATTGTCAGTGACTAGAAAACTATTTTTTTTTACATTTTTATTATTTCCGCTCATACAAACTTAATAGGTAGACCAGTTCCCTCCCCCCTCCTCCCCCCGAACCCCCTGCTCCCCCGTCCTCCCTCCCCATCTCCCAGTGCCTCCCCCCCAATTCCCAGAGAGTCCTTTATTGTGTATGCCTAACTCTCCTCTTGGTCCTCCTCTCCGATGACGTACAAGGACCCAGTGGCATTTCCCTGAACCCTTTCTCGTGTTCCCCTTAAGCATAGGAACACTACTGTGGCTGTCAATCCCTTGCCTCCAAGGATCTTGGTGCCTTTAGCTGATGTTAGACTTTGTGAGGTCAGTAGTGTGATGGACATGGCGCAGGGCATGCAAAGTCCAATTATGATTGCTTCAGCCCTAACTAGTGTGGAGACTCTTCAAATCATTGCTCCCCCCATCCTTTTGCTCTTACAATCTTACCGCCCCCTCTTCCGCAAATGTCCCTGAGCTTCAGGATGGGAAGAGATTAGGCTGGCTTTGTTCTATGTGGATGATATAGAGTCTCTGAAGTTCCGGATTGTGGTTTGTTGATGTTCTTTTGCAGTTATGCTGCTCCTGCAATGTCCTTCACTCCATCGTGATGGGCACTGTATGTCACCTCCTGGTCAGAGACAAAAAGCTGTTAAACTGGAGTCTTGTTATAATAGCACATTCAAGGGTAGATGTAATCAAAGCAGGAAACCTCAGTGAGGGAGGGGTCAGTCACCCATTTGCAAAATGATCACTTTTCATCTGCCAGACTATATGCCCTCCCCTTCTGGTGAGATCATACCCCCTCAGTTGAAGTATCCCAGACAGAAAATTAAGTGCCGTATGTACTCCCTGATAGGTGGATCCTACTACCAAACCCACTTAGAGACACTCAAAGACAAATCTCAGTAATACCTACAGTGATTGCAAAGATTATAAACAGGAGGGATGGAGAAGGAGGGCCCCACAAGAAACAAGGAGAGAGGGGACCATGTAACAGCAGAGAAAATAGGCCACTATCAAGGACTGCAAGTAAGTAATGAGACATCTGGTTAAGTTCACAGACTTTCCTTCCTGATTATTTGCAACTGATGGGGTATGATCTCACCATAAGGGGAGGGCATATAGTCTGGCAGATAGAAAGTAACCATTTTGCAAATGGGTGATTGATCCCCTCCCTCACCGCAGTCTCCTACTTTTATTACATCTACCTTTGAATATACTCTTATAACAAGACTCTAATTTAACAGGTTTTTATTTCTGACCAGGGGGTGACATCCAATACCCATTAGGATGGAGTGAAGAGCATTGCAGTAGCAGCAAAACCGAAAAAAAAAAATCAACAAACCATAATCCAGAACATCAGAGAGTCTTTATCTACCACCTGAAACTAGGCCAGCCTAATCTCTCCCCATCCTGAAGCTCAGGGAAATCTGTACAAGGGGGGGGCAGTAAGATTTTAAGAGCACATGGATGGGAGGAGTAATGATATGCTAGATACTCCACACAAGTTAAGGCCGAAGCAATTATAATAGGACTTTGCATGCCCTGCACAATGTCCAACACATTAGTGATGCCACAAAGTCTAATATGGACTACAGCCACTAGGATCCTTGGAGGCTAGGGACTGACAGTCACAGTAATGTTCCTAAGCTTAACGGGAACACAGGAAAGGGTTCTGGGAAATGCCACTGGCTCCTTATACCTCATCGGAGAGGAAGACCCAGAGGAGTTTGGTATGCACATTAATGGATGCTCTTCAGATGGGAAGGGGAGGCCCTGGGGGATGGGGAGGGAGGGGGGAGAGGAGAAGAGGAGCAGGGGTCAGGGGAGGGAGGGGACCGGTGTACCTGTTAAGTTTGTATGAGGAGAAATTAAAAAAAAAGAAGTTAAAAAAAAAAGCCAACAGCAAGAATTATACTCAGTGGGGAAAAACTTGAAGCATTCCTACTTCAATCAGGAACTAGACAAGGCTGTCCACTCTCACCACTTCTATTCAATATTGTACTTGAAATCTTAGCTGGAGCCATAAGATAAGAAAGGGAAATAAAAGGGATTCAAATAAGCAAGGAAGAAGTCAAGTTTTTTCTATTCGTAGATGATGTGATTCGATACCTGAGTAATCTTAAAAATGCCACCAGGAAACTCCTGGAACTAATACAGAGGTTTAGCAGGGTGGCAGGTTACAAAATAAATATGCAAAAATCACTGATCTTTCTTTAGGCCAAGGATGATAGAAGTGAAAAAGCCAGAAGTGAAACAAACCAATTTACTGTAACCCCTATAAAAATTAAATACCTTGGGTATATAAACCTAACCAAGGAAGTGAGAGACCTTGGCAATGAAAACTTAAAAACCCTAAAGAAAGAAATTGCAGAAGACACCAGAAGGTGGAAAGACCTTCCATATTCCTGGATTGGTAGAATCAACATCATAAAAATGACCATCCTACCAAGGATGGAGGTATCACCATACCAAATCTTAATCTATACTATAAATCTATAGTAAAAAAAACAAACAAACAAACAAAAAAAACCCCAGCATGGTACTCATCCTAAGCTCAAGGAAATTTACAGAAGAGGGGGTTGTAAGATTATAAGAGCCTAAAGATGGGGAGGAGCAATGATATGCAAGATATTCCATTCAAGTTAGGGCTGAAGTAATCATAATAGGACTTTGCATAATCTGCACAATGACCAACTGTATCATTGACCCCCCCAATGTCTAGCATGGATCACAGGCACTAGGATCCTTAGAGGCAAGGGATTAACAGCTACAATAGTGTTACTATACCAAAGGGGAACACAATAAAATGCTCTAGGCAATGCTACTGAGTCCTTACTCTTCATCAGAGAGGAGGACCCAGAGGGAAGTTTGACATGCACAGTAAAGGATGCTCCAGGAATGGGGGGAAGGGGCACTGGGAGAAAGGGAGGGAGGGGGGAAAGGACGGGGAAAAGGGGGAGGAAGTAAAGGGATGCAGGGAAGGGTGGAGGGAGGAAGAAGAATATGTTACATATCGAGTTTGTGTGAGTGGAGAAAAATACACTATAAGTAAAAAAAAAAAAAAAAAAAAGCCTGGTACTGATTCCAAAATAGACATGTACATCATCATGTACACATGATGGGGCTCAAAATTTCAATGGAAAAGAGGAAAAGAACAGCATCTTCAACAAATTATGCTGGCAAAACTGGATGTCCACAGGTAGAAGATTTAAATCAGACCCATCCTTGTCACCATGCACAAATATCTATTCAAAATGGATCAAGGACCTCAAAATTAGGTCACAGACTATAAAAACCCTGGTTGAAAGTGTAGAGAACTCTCTTGAGCTGATTGGGCTAGGCCAATAGTTCCTAAACAGAAATTCAGCAGCACAGTCACTAGAATCAACACTCAATAAATGGCATGTTATGAAATTCAAGACCTTCTGTTCAGATAAAGAGATTGTAAACCCAGCAAAAAAGCAACTCACGGAATGGGAGAAAATCTTCACTAACCACATATTTGATAGAGCTTTATTATCCAGAAAGCAAAATGAACTTAAAAAACTGAACACCAAAGCAATAAATGGCCCAATTAAAAAATGAGTCTGGGAACTCAAAAGAAACTTTTCCAGGCACGATATGGAAATGTCTAATACATATCTTAAAAAATGCTCTGCATCCTTAGCCATCAGGGAAATGGAACTCAAAACTTCCCTAAGATATCATCTCACCCCAGTCAGGATGGCAAAAACCCACAATACAAACAACACCAAATGCTGGAGAGGATGTGGAGAGAGGGGAATTCTCCTACATTGCTGGTGGAAATGCAGGCTTATACAGCCAATTTGTCAATCAGTCTGTTGATTTTTAAACAAGTTAAAGATTGAAATGCCATATGACCCCGATATTCCACTTCTGGGAATAATCCCCCATAAAGCAAAAATTCACCTCAATGAGACAAGTACAACCATGTTCATAGCAGCACTATTTACAATAACAAAGTCATGGAATAAACTAAACACCAAGGAAACAAATGGCTCAATTAAAAAATGGGCCTTGGAACTTAAGAGAAACTCTACCAGGGACAAAATTAAAATGTCTAACAAATATCTTAAAAAATGCTCCACATCCTTAGCCATCAGGGAAATGCAAATAAAAACCTCCCTGAAATATCATCTCACCCCAGTCAGGATGGCAAAAACCCACAATACAAACAACACCAAATGCTGGAGAGGATGTGGAGAGAGGAGAACTCTCCTACATGGCTGGTGGGAATGCAGGCTCATAGAACCACTCTGGTGAGCCATCTGGCGATTCTTAAAAAAGTTAAAGAATGAAATGCCATATGACCCTGCTATTCAATTTTTGGGAATAATACCCCATATAGCAAAAATTCACCTTGATAGCACAAACACGACCATGTTCATAGCAACACTATGTATAATAATAGCAAAGTCATGGCATCAACCCAAATGCCCAATAGTTGACAAGTGAATAAGGAAAATGTGGTACATTTATACAATGGAGTACTACTCAGCCATCAAAAATGCAATTTGCCAGTAAATGGATGGAATTAGAAAAAATTATATTGAGTGAAGTATCCCAGACACAGAAAATTAAGTGCTGTATGTACTCCCTAATAGGTGGATTCTAGTACCAAACCCGCTTATCATATTCAAAGATAAATCTCTGTAATCACAAAAGTAATAAACAGGAGGGAAGGGGAAAGAGGGCACCCCCCAGAAATAAGGAGAGAGGGATCATGCTTCAGTAGAGAAAGCAGGCCACCGTTAATATTACAAGTATGTAGCAAGACATCTGGTGAAGCTCACTCTCACTTTCCTTCCTGGGCACTTGAAATTGAGGGGGTTTAATCTCACCAATCAGGGAAGGTATAGTGACTGGCATATAGATGGTAACCATCCTGCAAAGGGGAGACCTGGACTCCCCCCTGCACTGTGGTCTTCTACTCCTAATCCATGTACATCTTAATCTCCTTTTATAGTAAGATTTCATTTAAACAGCCTTTTATCTTTGGTTAGGAGATTGTGGCCCTGGCGATTCAGGAAGGCCCTAGCCTGGCTCCCAGCTAAGGATAAGCCTGAGCATGTACAGACATGCTCCAGACATTTCCCAACAGAAGACCATGCAGGCAGAGGGATAAACAACCAATAAGACGCGGCCATCTAACCTGCCCCTGCAAAGGACATCTAGTGAACAGTTAAATGACTGGTGGCTGTCCCCAGAAGGAGAGATGGCAACACCTGATTGGACCCCGTTCCTCTATAAGCCCAAACGCCCTTAAATAAATTTGAATCTGCTACAGCTCGTCTCTGCTTGCTTCTCACCTGATTCCCAGGGTCTGGTGGTGACCCCGTCACCTGCTTGCCCATTTGCCTCCAGGCCCTCTTCCCCCACCCCCACGGCTAGCCGGAAGGGGATATAGCAACCGGAGGTGACCTCCAATACCAATCAGTATGGAGCCAAGGGTGGTGCAGAAACAGTAAAACTGAAAACAACTACAAACTATAGTCCAGATCACCGGAGACCCCACATTAATTACCTGGAACCAGACCAGCCAAATCTCTTCCCATCCTAAAACTGGGTGAAACTTGTGGAAGTGGGGAGGAAAAGATTGTAAGAGCCTAATGATGGGGTGGACCAATGATATGCAAGGTACTCCACATAAGTTTGGGCTGCAGTAGCCATAATCAGACTTTGCTTGACCTGTGTAATGACTGACATGTCAACGACCCAATTTCTAGCATGTATCACAGGCACTAGGATCCTTAGAGGCAAGGGATTAACAATCATAATAGTGTTCCCATACCAAAGGTGAACCCAAGAAAGGGCTCTGGGCAATGCCAATGAGTCCTTACACCTTACTAGAATTGAGAACTCATAGGGAAGTTTGGCATTCACACAAAAGGATGCTCCAGGGAATGGGAAGTGGTGAAGGGGGAGACACTGGGAAAAGGGGAGGGTGGGAGGTGAAATAAGGGGAAGGGAGAAGGGTTCAAGGGGGATTATTGTGGGGTGGAGGGAGGGAGGGGACCAGATTACCTGTTAAGTTTGTATGATTGGGGAAATATAAATAAATATAATAAAGAAATAAATGAAAAAAAATAAAGAAAGCAGTAATGAAGCTTGCTATGTATTCATTGAAGTGACACCCATCATATATTTTTCTAGAATTACAGTTTCATAGAATTATTAAACTAACTTTACACATTGTTATAAATGATCTATACATAATTAGTACATGTATATAGCTTATTCAATGTGATTTCATATAGAAACTTCAGAAAATCTATTAACAAGGACATTCTTAACCTAGCTTGAAACTTGCATTGACATTTTGCCCAAATTTCTCAGATTAGGTACTGTGAAGAAAAGAAATCAGGTTAAGAAGACTCAGCACAAAAGTTGGGAGACAATCTTTCAGTTTGGAATGTGCCTAGAAAAGATTCTGGGGCTGGAAAGGTGACTCAGGGGTTAAGCCTCTGCCTTGCAGGTGGAAGGTCCTGAGTTTGGATCCTAAGACCCCACGTATAGACGCCAGGTGGAAACGGGGGCGGCCTGTGTTTCTGGTCCTGGTAGGGCGGAGCCTATGAATCCCTTGCCAGAGTAAATAAGGAGGAAGTGGAGGCAGCCCATGGTGGTTCCCAAATTCATCCGTGGTTCTACACATACATACACATACTCGCACACATGCATACACACACAACTGAATAAATAATAATAAAATAAATAAATAAATAAATAAATAAATAAATAAATAAATAAATAAAAAGATTCTAGCCATACACAATATGAAAATATATGTGATTTCCAGATCAGGGATTGTGGAGGGACAAAGGGTCATTGGATAACAGGGATATTGTAGAGCTAATTGTAGAAGTGGGACTATGACATTTCATGCTACCAATTATTGATGCTCTATGGCTTTTGGGGAAAAAAAAGGGTTGGTGTTCGTGATTACCTCTTCCTATTCCCAGACAAGAAGAAGACTGAGAGGATAGGTAGGGAGAAGAAGAACCTGTTTCACAGGGGCTAAAACCTACAAGCTAGAGTGCCCTGTCAGCTTCAAAATGGAGTCAGATTTGCCCTCTCACACACATGACTGTCATAGTTGGATTGGAATGTGAGTTGCCTCCCACACGCTCATGTGTTAAAATCTTTTGTGGATGCTAAAGTTTAGGAAGACTATAATAAATTTAAAAGGTGGGGCCTGGCTTGAGGAAGGGATTTCATCTGATATGGCATGGACCTTAAGTGTTAGTAAGTCCAGCCTTGCTTATTTCCACTTTTCTTCTCTATTCTTCATGTTGCTGAGATGACCTGAACTGGCCTCATGCATTTGCCACTCATCATACCTTCTGCTAAGCAGGTCCTGCCATAATGAATTCTATGGAACAGTGAGCTAAATAAATTTCCCTTTCACTCTTAAGGTGAATATAAATATTGCCTCTGGAAACCAAAATAAAAGGAACTGCAACAATAAGATAAATTCTCTGAAATTCAATTATTTACTTGTATTACACAGAATTAGTGTATATGAGATGAACTCATTTCAGAAATTATTTGTGCTCCATGCTTAGTAGAAGGAAAGTTGTACTGATGCTTAGCGGGAGAAAATGAAGATTTTTTTTCTTAGTGGGACACCCACTGATCTAAGATACTTGCTAGAGTATGAATCCTGTCAGATATAAGTCATCAAAGGCAAACCAGATGAAATAGAGTGATCCACAAAAGTGAAAGGATATTTAAGCCTTACCCTGTATATCAAACACTGACATCTGAGCACCTTTCATATATTCCATATTTCTTAATAATACATTTCTCTAATGCCTAATGAATCTGGAAGTTTTACATGCTTATTAAACATTTGCATAGTAATATCTCATAAAAATAAAATTAAATAAAACTAGTATTTATCTATATTGGCAAATATATGCACTGTGATATTAAAACATTTCATTTATTTATTTGAGAGACACAGAGAGATTGCAAGAAATAGAAACAAAAAGAGACAGAGAAAGAGAGAAAGATAGAGGGAAAGAGAGAGAATATACATGGCACATCATGAATGTGATGCTCAGAAGACAACTTTCAGAAATTGATATATTGATTATCTCTTCTCATCATGAGGACTCATTTATCACAGTCAGCTCATCAGATAGTTGTGTACCAGCACCTTCATCTATTCGGCCTTGTTGCCAGAACTGTGCTGCAATTTTTATTTGCTTAATGATGAATGAGTTTTCTTTGTGTCTGTGGCTCCCTTCATTTTGGTAGCAGTTCTGTGTCTTCAAAACTCAAGTTATGGAGTATTGGATATAGATTTTAAGCCTTAAATTAGTTCTCTAAACACAGCTCTCTGTGTGTCTGAATCTGAACTCTTTATTGAAATTTTTAGCAGAGTTTATATACTTTAGAAAATCAAGAGTAAAGGCCAGGGGATGTGTCACTATGCTCAAAGGAAAACAAAGAAAAACCAGGACCCAATTCTTTACAGGATTACGTAAAACATATTCATTCCAGATAACAAAGGAAGAGCAGAGGTGACATTTATTTTCTGTATTGAAGCAGATGTGATGTGTCCAGGTAGAGTTAAAGTAGGCATGACATTCAGTTGTTAAAACCAAAGGGACAATGAACATTTTAAAGTACATTTTCCCTGGTTTTTGTATAAACATCAAATGTAATAGGGAAGGGACTGTAAACTAGCTAGTCCTGAGAAAAACAACAACAACAAAAACAACAAAAAGATCTAAGAACATGCTGGAGACTCAAATTCCTGAGGGAGGAATCCTCCTGCCAGAGGCAAAACTTAATTTACATAGGGAGAGTCCCTAGCAACTGCCCATTTAGATGTTAATGTCTCACTCCTCAGCTAGCAGGTTTTAGGCCAGAATGGGCAGTAACATTAAGGCAGGCTGTAACACTAAGGCCTGACTATCACCATATATTTCTTATTTATTTCAAATAATACCATGTCCTTTTTCCAGAACATGTTTCCTTGAAACAATATTCTGCCATGCTGGGACCTTGTCCACCAGGATGGTCTGATAAGGATACGGCAATATTCTAAGATCCAAAGCATGGTGTGAAGGACAACTTTCCAAATGTAGATGGCTAAGATGGCATGGGGGAGTGTTGGCAAAGGGACAAGGTGGGTGCCCAGTAAAATGGAAAATATACTTAGCTTTTGCTATTGATTTAATTCCCTGCGCATCTGCCTGAGTTTCCCCTGATAGGCTTTTTTAAAAATCCTTTAAACACACATCTTCTTTGGATTCCCTGATGCAGTCCACTTAAGATATTTAAAAATACATTCATGCAAAAATGTGCTGAGAGAATCTTGGGAACAAAGATGGCAAAGAAGAGATTTCCGCATGCCCCGACATTCATGTGTATCAATGAAATGATGAAGTCATGGTTCAAAGGGCTCAAGGGAATGATCCTCACAGTAATTGTCCAACCTATGTTTGTGACCTGGAAGAGGTCCTCAGATGCAGAGCCCCAGGCCAGAGAGTGTTTATACAACACAGGGGAGCTGAGGGAGCCCAGAAGAAATATATCAGTGACACGAGTAGAATCTCTGTTCAGTAACAGTAATAAAGTAGACTGATGGAAATACACTCTCCCGTAACAGATGATTATCTGGATAGTGTAGAAACTCAGACTTCAATCTTGGCAGAGATGACAAAGCTACTCGCTCTGATCTTTGACTTCTTGCTCATCAAGTTTCTCATCCTCTCATGCAGTTTGACTGAACCCATGTGCTTTTGGAAAATAAAGGAAATTGAAGAACAGGATGAAGACAAACCCTTCGATTTTATTTTCATACTTTCTCTGCAAAGGGAACCCCTGCTCAATGATCAATTAGATGAAGTTCTTCATCTGCAGTAAGCGACTTTTTCATGTTTAATTCAATTCCACTATCTTGATGAATAATGCCTCACAGGTCTGGGAACGGACAGGTCATCACTGCGCGTTCTGTCCTGTTCTCTCCAACCACATCATTTATAGCCTATTCTAATTTAACTCTTTCTTTTATCCCTGGATATATGCTATTTCATGAGTAAATGAAAAAACTGTTTAATCGAATATACTATTTAATGGAACTCTTTACTTTTTGTGTCTATAAGTAGAAACTGAGTGACAGTCCTTCCCATATTGATGCTTCGTAAATCTCCCCGTTCTTGACTGTCACCTCTGCAGGGAATCTAAACTTGCCCCACCCCCCAAAAAAACAATGAGAAACACTACTCTGTGCCATAGTGTTCTAAGTTCTAGTCTGAAGATATGCAACAGTGAGCCCCTGAAGAGATTCTAAGGTTTCTTCCATCAGTACGTGTTTCATCATCCATATATGCAGGAGACATTGGTACTTACTCTATATCAACTTATATAGGATGTGTATGTACATTTTTATTCTTTCTTTCAAATAATTTCTATATCATCTCTTCATGCCAATGAGGATCCATGGCTCCTGGTGCTACAACTGAGATCAGAACAAGATCTATATATATTTTTTATTATTATTTATTCAATTGTGTGCGTGTGCACATGTGTGTATGTATGTATGTATGTGTGTGTGTGTGTGTGTGTGTGTGTGTGCGTAGAACCACGGGCGAATTCGGGAACCACCATGGATGCCTCCACCTCCTCCTTGTTTACTCTGCCCTGGGATTCACAGGCTCCGCCCTACCAGGACCAGAAACGCAGGCCGCCTCTGCTTCCGCCCGGCATCTATACATGGTGTCTAGGATCCAAACTCAGGACCTTCCACCTGCAAGGCAGAGGCTTAACCCCTGAGCCACCTCTCCAGCCTCAGAACAAGATCTATATTAATGAGATTTTATACTATGATTACATCATGTAATTAGTTTTTTAAAAATCTATGAAATCAAGAGGATAATTTGCATGTAGGTTTCTGAATATCGATGTAATGTTTCCCAACTTCTAAGCAGAAGCCTTAATTAGTTAGCTATTCTACTAGTTTCCTCATGATATTTTAACTAAGAGGATTGAATATATTTTATTAATTAATGTATGACTGGGGAAACAAAGGAAGGAGGTACTGTGGAATGTCTGGGGAGGGTCTGAATAAAACTTTTGGAGTTTGTTTGTCTCCTATGACAATCTGGGTCCCAGGGATCCAACTCAGTTCATCAGGCTTGTGCTCAGTAGATTTTACTTATTTGTTCATTTTGCCAATCCATTCATAAAATTTTGCATTAGGTCACATGTGTAGCTATACTGGGCTTCACATAATCTTCAGTTTTATCAATGACCATTCCTTAATCATAAGATACATCTAGCATCACAAAGAGATATAATTGTGCATTTCTACATGTATAAGGTGGGCCTCCTTGTAAGTGAATAGAAAACTGTTTTCTTACTTTTTTCCCACATACCGCAAGATAAAAAGTCCTTTCTAAGTATGCTCTCAGGGAAGGTTAATCTCTTTTACTATATTTGACATTATATTACATTCATCTTATCACTTATTAAATCATCAGAAAAGAACTGAGAGAATAAGGGATTTATGACAGCTTATAATTTTTATTGATTATTCATAAGAATTGCAGGAAAATTTATGCCAACCGCAGGAGATAAGGAAAACAAGCCACGTGAATGGCAACAATTGTTGTGAGTTCCCATAGTGTGGGTTATAAAACAGCTACCTGCAGAAAAGTTGTTTCCTATAGGTTATCGGCTGTCTTCCCAAGTGATCTATTTCCTTCCCTTGTTTGAGATTCTTGTTCTAGTTTGCAGTAAGGGGGATGAGGTTGGATGAGTGAAGAGAAATGCACTTACTAGTGGGACAGCCTGAAGTGAGGCAACTTGTTACACTTTAGAGGCCTCAACCCCCACAGGAGTAGACAAGCCAGAGGGATCCCTGATGTCCATAGAAGCTCACAAACAGAATGGGGGGAGATTGTGAGAGAGAATAGTGAAGGGAAGGAAGAGGAATGGAAACATGGGGGAGCCACAGAAGCTGGGATAAATATTCAATATACTTGTAAAACTAGAAAATAATTTAAAAAAATAAAATAATTACTGAGAGAGGAAATCTTCCTAAGTTTCCAATGTCAAAATTATGAACTAACTCTGTCTATATTATCCCATTTATGCAGATTCTGGTCCCATTTGGTGTAGGCTTGTTGAATGCCTGAATTAGGTAAATGCATTTACCTAAATGTAAAAAATAGCTCTTTTTCACCAAGGGCAGTACAGGAGCAGCGAATCAGAATTCAGAACATCAGAGACCTTCATTAATCACCTGGACCCAGCCCAGCCTAATCTCTCCCCATCATTAAGCTCAGGGAAACTTTCTAGGAAAAGCGGCTGAGTCCTTACACCTCATCAGAAAAGACCCAGAGGGAAGTTTGAAATGCACACTAAAGGATGCTCCGGGGATGGAGGGGAGGGGGCACTGGGAGAAGGGGGGGAAGGAAAGGGAAAAAAGGGGAGGGAGCAAGGGGATTCAGGGAGGGGTGGAGGGAGGGAAGGGACCGGGGTACCTAGTAAATTTGTATAAGTGGAAAAAATAAATTAATTAATTAAAAAAAGAGAAAAAAGCAGCTCTTTTTCGAAGGCGAATTTGCCATGTGTAACTAACTGTCCCAAACATCTTGAAGGTTTGGTACGCCTTTTTAATCCATTATGTCATAGTCCTATTACCTAAAGTGAGTGGAGATGAGCTTCCCCTCTTAACCAGGAAGAATAAATAGCCCTGTTTTCTAAAGAAACTCATGTTCAATATTAAGACGACCATGTCTGAAGCCTTTTCCCTAATGATTTCCACATTCCTCTTTTTAGGTTGCCAAGCAAGAACTACCAGACTGCCATGGCATTGGTTTTTGCCATAGATGAGATCAACAGGAACCCCCATCTTTTACCCAACATGTCTCTGGCACTTAATTTCATAATTGAGAGAATGATAAACGAATTGACAAATTTACACAATATCATGAACGATGTTGCAAGAACTGGAGAGTTTCTGCCTAATTACATTTGTGAAAGAAGGAAGGTTATGGCTTTTTCATTTACTGGACCCACCTGGTTCACCTCATTTAAACTTGCAACATACTTTCAGATCAACAATATACCACAGGTGAATTTGTGTGAAATGAGTAGAGTTCATTAAGGATAGGCAAGTAAAAGTGACTTCATTATATGAGTGTCTATTTTGAAGATGAAAGGCTTTACTATTAGTCAGAGTTTGTAATCCTTACTCTAAACTGTTGCTTTGAGAGAGCATTCAAACTAAAGCCACTAAAAGAAGGGGATATTCATTTGGCTTAGGGTTCCCAAGAGGAGAAACAGTCTCTCCTAGAGGAGGTGACATAGCTGGTGGCTGAACTGGAAGTCAAAGTCACTGCAAACATCCTGGAGGCTCAGGGCTGCTCAGTCCAGGCCAGTGGGTGATTGCTGAAGGCTGGATGGTTCCTGGAGAGATGAAGAAGTGAAGAAATGAGGCAAACTTTTCTAGCACAGCTTTGAAAAGTGTCTCTTTAAAGTCTTAAGTTCTATGGTTCCTTTTATCTGGTGTGATACTGGGAGGTTCCAAGCAGATCTAGGGCTGGTCTTTGCATTGTAAAGATATTGATCTGGATAATCTCTTCAGTAGTCTGACAGCTGATCTTAGGTAATGTCATGTGGTCAAGTTGACAACCAAGATTAACTATCACAGAGTCCTACCATATTTCCTTGATTGAAGTAGAAGAGAGGGTCTTGAGAATCCAACTCTGTCATTTTTGTGTGAATGCTTTCAGCTAGAGTGGTAATTACAAACCAACAATGAGGACATGAAGTGTTGCAGCGGCCGGCACAGCAGCGGCGGGCACAGCAGCAGCCGCCAGCAGAGCTGCTAGCAGTTGCTGCAGCACATATGGGCCTATTCCTGAGAAGCGACAGGGGTGAGGATGATGGCGCCACTAAGAGACAGAGAGACAGATACCAGAGACACCATGTGGGGGAAAGATAATGTCCACTTTATAGTGCAGGAACAAAGACTCATGTAGGGGAAGCTGGCTAATCTGGCCACTGCACATACACAGGGGGCCCTCTGGAGGGCTGACCAGACAACAAGTTTTGACTGCCATTCTAAAGCACAAGGAGGCATGGAGATTGTATAGAGACACCGGGAGCAGAGGGAACCGCGGGTGCTCCACCAAGAGACGTATTCTTTCTTGGCATGTAGCAGGACAGCTTTGGCATGTTCTGGAAAGCAGCCGCAGTAGCTACCCAAGACTGGATTCCATGCACATCTACAATGAAACTCAAGCGTAATCATAGGGTGCAAGGACTTACCCTTATATTTCTAATTATGACAAATAACATAAGATGGTAAGATTACTGCATCTCATCCTAATATCCTGAAATGTGTTAAA
>JALPQD010000669.1:0-159520 GCA_023101885.1 Typhlomys cinereus
ATGATATCTCAGGGAAGTTTTGATTTGCATTTCCCTGATGGCTAAAGAAATGGAGCATTTTTTAAGATATTTGTTAGACTTTTTAATTTCATCTCTGGTAAAATTTCTTTTTTTTTAATGGGAATATTTATTTATTTATTTATTTTATTAATACATTTTTATTATTTCAGCTCATACAAACTTATTAGGTACACCAGTTCCCTCCCTCCCTCCTCCTCCCCCTGTACCCCTGCTCCCCCTCCCCACCCCCCTACGCTCCCCATCCCCCAGTGCCTCCCACCCCAATTCCCAGAGAGTCCTTTCTTGTGCATGTCTGATTTTCCTCTGGGCCCTCCGCTTCGATGACATAAAAGGACACAGTGGCCTTTCCCTGAACCCTTTCTCATGTTCCCCTTAGGTGTAGGAACCCTACTGTGGCTTCCAATTCTTTGCCTCCAAGGATCTTGGTGCCTTTAGCAGATGCTAGACTTTGTGAGGTCAACAGTGTGTTGGACAATGCGCAGGGCATGCAAAGTCCAATTATGATTGCTTCAGCCCTAACTAGTATGGAGTATCTTACATAACATTGCTCCTCCCATCCTTTTGCTCTTACACTCTTACCGCCCCCTCTTCTGCAAATTTCCCTGAGCTTCAAGATGGGGAGAGATTAAGCTGGCCTAGATCTAGGTGGTTGATATAGAGTCTCTGAAATTCTGGATTGTGGTTTGTTGATTTTCTTTTGCAGTTTTGCTGCTCCTGAAATGCCGTTCAATCCATCCTGGTGGGCATTGTATGTTACCCACTGGCCAGAGACAAAAAGCTGTTAAATAGAATCTTGTGATAAAAGCACATTTAAAGGTATGAATAAAAGTGGGAAACCACAGTGAGGGAGGGTTCTATCACCCATTTGCAAAATGGTTACTTTTTATCTGCCAGACTATATGCCCTCCTCTTCTGGTGAGATCACACCCCCTCAGTAAAAATGATCAGGAACAAAAGTGCGTGAACTTAATCAGATGTCTCATTACTTATTTGGGGCCTTGATTGAGGCCTATTTTCCCTGCTGTAACATGGTCCCTTTTCTCCTTGTTTCTGGTGTGGCCCTCCTTCCCCATCCCTCCTGTTCATAATCCTTGCAATTACTGTCTCTAGGTGGGCTGGGTGGGTTTGGTACTAGGAGCCCCCTATTAGGGAGCACATATGGCGATTAATTTTCTGGGTCTGGGATACTTTACTTAATATAATTTTTTCTAATGACATCCATTTCCCAGCAAATTCCAGTAATTCATCATTTTTGATGGCTGAGTAGTACTCCATTGTATAGATGAACCACAGTTTCCTTATCCACTCGTCAACTGTTGGACATTTGGGCAGATTCCATGACTTTGCTATTGTAAACAGTGCTGCTTTGAACATGGTCATGCTTGTGCTATCGAGGTGAACCTCTGCTGTATGGGGTGTTATTCCCAAAAGTGGAATAGCAGGGTCATATGGCATTTCAATCTTTAATTTCTTTAAGTATCTCCAGATGGCTCGCCAGAGTGGCTGTATGAGCCTGCATTCCCACCAGCAATGTAGGAGAGTTCCCCTCTCTCCACATCCTCTCCAGCATTGTTGTTGTTTCTATTGTGGATTTTTGCTATCCTGACTGGGGTGAGATGATATCTCAAGGAAGTTTTGATTTGCATTTCCCTGATGGCTAAGGAAGTGGAGCATTTTTTAAGATATTTGTTAGACATTTTAATTTCATCCCTGGTAAAGTTTCTTTTAAGTTCCAGGGCCCATTTTTTAATTGGGCCATTTTTTTTCCTTGGAGTTTAGTTTTCTAAGTTCTTTGTGCACTCTGGACAGTAGAGCTCTGTCAGATATGTGGTTAGTGAAGATTTACTCCCGTTCTATGGGTTGCCTTTGAGCTCGTGTTACTATCTCTTTATCTTAACAGAAGCTCTTTAATTTCACAAGATCCCCACTGTTGAGAGTTGGGTAGCAGTGACTGTGCCATTGGATGTCTGTTACGGAAATGTTAGCCTAGCCCAATCAGCTCGAGGGAGTTCCCTATCCTTTCAACAATGGTTTTTATAGTCTCTGGCCTGATATAAAGGTCCTTGATCCATTTAAAATTAAGTCTTCTACATGGTGACAAGTACAGGTCCAGCTTTAATCTTCTACATTTGTAGATCCAGTTTGCCAGCACAATTTGTTGAAGATGCTGTTCTTTTTCCATTGGATACTTTGGGCGCCTTTGTCGAGATCAAATGGCTGTATTTTTGTGGGCTTATATCTGGGTCCTCAACCCTTATCCATTGATCTGTGTGTCTATTTTCTTTTTTTTTTTTCTTTTTTTTTATTAAAAATTTAATTATACATTTTAAAATTTTTTACCAGTTCCCTCCCTCCCCCCTCCTCCCCCTCCCCTTCCCCCAGTGCCTCCCCCCCAATTCCCAGAGAGTCCTTTATTGTATACGCCTAACTCTCCATTGGGTCCTCCTCTCCGATGACATATAAGGACCCAGTGGCATTTCCATAAGCCCTTTCTCTTGTTCCCCTTAAGCATAAGATCACTACTATGGCTGTCAATCCCTTGCCTCCAGGGGTCTCGGTGCCCTTAACAGATGCTAGACTTTATGAGGGCAACAGTGCGCTGGACATTGCGCAGGGCATGCAAAAGTCCCATTACGATTGCTTTGGCCCCAACTATTGTTGAGAATCTTGCAAATCGTTGCTCCTCCCATCCTTTTGCTCTTACAATCTTACCGCCCCCTCTTCCGCAAATGTCCCTGAGCTCCAGGATGGGGAGAGATTAGGCTGGCCTAGTTCTATGTGATTGATATAGTCTCTGAAGTTCTGGATTGTGGTTGTTGATTTTCTTTTGCAGTTTTGTGCTCCTGCAATTCCCTCACTCCATTCTGCTGGGCACTGTATGTCACCCCCTGGCCAGAGACAAAAAGCTGTTAAACTGGAGTCTTGTTGTAATAGCACATTCAAGGGAAGATGTAATAAGATTAGGAAACCTCAGTGAGGGAGGGGTCCATCACCCATTTGCAAAATGATTACTTTTTATCTGCTAGACTATATGCCCTCCCCTTCTGGTGAGATCAGGAAAGAACGTCTGTGAACTTAACCAGGTTTCTCTTTACTTACTTGCAGACCTTGATGGAGGCCTATTTTCTCTGTTGTAACATGGTCTCCTCTCTCCTTGTTTCTGGTGTGGCCCTCCTAACCCATCTCTCTTGTTCATAATCCTTGCAATTACTGTGTTTCATAGGTTTACTTTTGAGTGTCTCAATGTGGGCTGGGTGAGTTTGGTACTAGGAGCCACCTATTAGGGAGTACATACGGCGCTTAATTTTCTGGGTTTTGGGATACTTCACTTAATATAATTCTTTCTAATGACATCCATTTCCCAGCAAATTCAGTAATTCATCATTTTTGATGGCTGAGTAGTACTCCATTGTATAGATGTACCACAGTTTCCTTATCCACTCGTCAACTGTTGGACATTTAGGTTGATTCCATGACTTTGCTATTGTAAACAGTGCTGCTATGAACATGGTCGAGCTTGTGCTATCGAGGCGAACCTCTGCTGCATGGGGGGTTATTCCCAAAAGTGGGATAGCAGGGTCATATGGCATTTCAATCTTTAATTTCTTTAAGAATCTCCAGACGGCTCGCCAGAGTGGCTGTATGAGCCTGCATTCCCACCAACAATGTAGGAGAGTTCCCCTCTCTCCACATCCTCTCCAGCATTTGTCGTTGTTTGTATTGCTGTGTGTCTATTTTCGAGCCAGTACCAGGCTGTTTTTATAACTATGGATTTGTAGTATAGACAAAGGTTCGGTATGGTAATACCTCCAGCAGTGTTTTTGTTACTCAGGATTGTCTTTGCTATCCTGGGTCTTTTGTGCCTCCATATGAATTTTGAAATTAATTGGTCAACTTCTTTAAAGAATTGTTTGGGGATTTTAATTGGTATAGCATTGAATCTGTATATTGCCTTTGGTAAGATGGTCATTTTATGATGTTGATTCTGCCAATCCAGGAGCATGGGAGGTCTTTCCACCTTCTGATGTCTTCAGCAATTTCTTTCTTTTGGGTTTTAAAGTTTTCATTGTAAAGGTCTTTTACCTCCTTGGTTAGGTTTATACCAAGGTTTTTCATTTTTTTAGGGGCTATAGTAAATGGGATTGTTTCTCTCAAGGCTTTTTTACTTCTTTCATTCTCGGTATATAGGAAGGCCTCTGATTTTTGCACATTTATTTTGTATCCTGCCACCCTGCTGAACTTCTCAATTAGTTCCAGGAGCTTCCTGGTGGAGTTTTTGGGATCACTCAGGTATAAGATCATGTCATCTGCAATTAGGGATAGCTTGACTTCTTCCTTGCCGATTTGAATGCCTCTGATGTCCCTTTCTTGTCTTATGGCTTCAGCTAAGACTTCAAGTATAATATTGAATAGAAGTGGTGAGAGTGGACAGCCTTGTCTAGTTCCTGATCGAAGTGGGAATGCTTCCAATTGTTCTCCATTGAGCATAATCCTTGGTGTGGGCTTGTTGTATACAGCTTTTATTATATTGGTAAAGGTTCCTTCCATTCCTACTGTCTCTAGCGTTTTGATCATAAAAGGCTGTTGGATCTTGTCAAAGGCTTTTTCTGTGTCTATCGAGAGTATCATGTGGTGTTGGAGTTTGGTCTGGTTTACATGATGAATTACATTTATTGATTTGCGTATGTAGAACCAACCTTGCGTGCCGGGGATGAAGCCTACTTGGTCCCTGTAAATGATCTTTTTGGTATGTTTTGAATCTGATTTGCTAAGCCTTTGTTGAGAATCTTTGCATCTGTGTTCATCAGGGAGATCGGCGTATAGTTTTCTTTTTAAATGAATTTTTATTAGGTTTTGGGATTAAGACGATGTTAGCTTCATAGAAGGAATTTGGTAGTGTTCCTTCCTTTGCTATTTGATGGAACAGTTTAAGGAGTATTGGTGTTATTGACTCCTTAAATGTCTGGTAGAATTCTGTGCTGAATCCATCTGGTCCAGGACATTTTTTGGTGGAAGATTCGAGATTACTTCTTCAATTTCCTTATATGTTATTGGGCCATTTAGGTAATTCACAACTTCCTGATCCAATGTAGGTAAGATGTGTGTACTTAGAAATTCAACCATCTCTTGTGTGTTGTCAAACTTCAATGAGTATAAGTTTTTGAAATATGATGTTATAATTCTCTGGATTTCTTGGGTATCAGTAGTGATTACTCCATGTTCATTTCTAATTGTCTTAATTTGGGTTTTCTCTCTCTTGATTTTTGTTAATTTAGCTAGGGGTGTATCAATCTTATTGATTTTTTCAAAGAACCAGCTTTTTGACTGGTTGATTTTTTCTATCATTTTCTTAGTCTCGATTTCAGATATTTCTCCTCTTATTTTGCTAATCTCCTCTCTTCTACTACTTTTGGGATCAGATTGCTCAAGTTTCTCTAAAGCCTTAAGCTGCATCGTTAAGTTATTTATTTCTTATATTTCCAATTTTTTTGATGTAGGCATTAAGAGCTATAAACTTACCTCTTAAAACAGCTTTCATTTGTGTCCCAGAGATTTTGGTAAGGTGTATTTTCGTTATCGTTCACTTTCAGAAAATCTTGAATTTCCTTTTTAATTTCTTCCTGAATCCAGTTCTCATTCAGCATCATAGTGTTCAGTTTCCAGGAGTTAGTGTACTTTCTCTTGTTTGTTGTGTTGTGGATGTCCTGCTTTAGGCTGTGGTGGTCTGATAGGGCACAGGTTAGAATTCAACTTTTGTATATGTGTAGATTCGTTTTGTGGCCCAATATGTGATCTATTTTGGAGGAAGTTCCGTGTGCTGCTGAGAAAAATGTGTATTCTTTGGTGCGTGGGTGAAAAGTTCGATAGAGATCTGTAAGGTCCATTTCTTTAACTGTTCGATTAAGTTCCAAAGTGTCTCTGTTAAGCTTTTGACCTGTTGACCATGTTGAGAGGGCGGTGTTGAAGTCCCCAAGAATTATCGTTTGGGGGTTGATTTCTTGTTTTAGGCATTGTAGGGTTTTCTTAATGAATGTGGAGGGGACCGTATTGGGTGTATAAATGTTCAGGTTTGTGAATTCTTCCTGGTGAATTGTACCTGTGACTAAAATGTAGTATCCATCTGTGTCTCTTATGATTTTCTTTGGTTTGAAGTCCACTTTGTCTGAAAGCATAATTGCTACCCCTGCCTGTTTCGTGGTTCCATTAGCTTGTAAGATTTTGGACCAGTCTTTCATTCTTAGGAGGTGCCTATCTTTTGTGGTGAGATGAAGTTTCCTGAAGGCAGCAGATTGTTGGATTGTGGTTTTTAATCCAAGTTTGTAATCTGTTTCTTTTAATCGGTGAGTTAATACCATTGACATTTAATGTTATAATGGAGAAATTATTTCTACTTCTGGACATTTTTTATGTTTAGTAGATTTTGTAAGCATGTTGTTTGATATTTATGTTTTGGTGGTATTATACTTCCCTTCTGTCCTCCTGGATACACTTGTTCTTTTCTTCAAGCTGAGTATCAGTTCTAGGATTTTTTGCAGTCCTGGTTTTGTAGACATGTATCCCTTCAAGTTGTCTTTGTGCTGGAAAACTTTTCTTTCTCCCTCAAACATGAGAGATAGTTTTGCCGGGTATATCAGTCTGGGTTGGCATTTTTGCTCATTTAATACTTGAAGTATGTCTCTCCAAGCTCTTCTTGCTTTTACTGTTTCCATTGAGTAGTCATTTGTTATTCTAATAGGTTTACCTTTAAAAGTAAGTTGCTTTTTTACTCTTGAAGCTCTCAGCACCTTTTCTTTGTCTTCAATGTTGAGTGTTTTGACTATTATTTGCCGTGGCGATTTTCTATTTTGGTCGTATCTGTTTGGAGTGCGAAACGCCTCTTGTATTTGGATAGGCCTCACATTCTTTAATTGTGGGAAGTTTTCATTTATGATGAATTGAAATATTTCCTCAGGTGTGGTATTTTGGGATTCTTGTTCTGGTATTCCATGAATGCGCATGTTACGCTTCTTCAGGGTGTCCCATATCTCTTGAATGTTCCTCTCCAGTATCTTTTTAGCTTTAACAATCTCTTCCATGGAGCTGGTTAATTCTCCCACTTTGTCTTCAAGATCTGAAATTCTATTTTTTGCCTCATTTGTTCTGCTGATAAGACTCTCTGTTGAGTTTTGGATTGAAGATAACTTGTCTTTTAGTTCAATTTTAAACTCTTCCTGAGACTGTTTTAATTGCTCCATACCTATTTTTGTTTCTTGAACTGTTTTTCTCAACTCCTCCAAGTGCCTGTTGTGTTCCTGTTCAAAGTGGTTGATACAGTTGTTTAACTCTTCTCGGATTTCCTCTTTCATAGTATTAATCATGGTAAGGATCATACTCTGTAAGTCGTGATGTTGGGTCTGGCTTTCATGGCTATTTCTGTGGATTTGTTCTGGTCAGAATCCCTCATTATGGGATTGATTCTTTCAGCAGGAGATTGGTCTTCTTGGGTTGTGTTTCTCGTGGATCTGCACTTTGACTTGTACATTGTTGTTTTGTTTTTTAGGACCTTTCAGTTTCTGTGTTTTTCACTGAATCAACGTAGTTAGTATTGTTACGCTTGCCAATTATTACTAGTGCTTGCCTTGGATTGGGTATGTTTGTGTATTGTTATTATTATATCCTAGACGAAGCTACTAGGCTGTTAGTATGTCAGTTAAGTCAGGTTATGTTACCAGGGGGTGAATATTAGTTTGGTAGTTCACTTTTATGATTTAGTTTCTTGGTGAAATGTGGGGGTGAGTGGTGTACTCCCTGGAGTTGTATGTTGTGGGGTGGCTGTATGAGAAAGTTGATCTATAGCATTGATACTTTAAAGGATCAGTAAGGTGAAAAGAAAAAGTTTACTTACCTTTGTGCTGGATGAGAAGAAACTCGCCCATGTGATATAATGATTGTAGTGGAGTCCAGATGTATGGCCTGTGCTCCCTTTGTTCCTTAGAATTTTGCTTGAGTTTCCTTTGGGCTCTATTGAATTCTGAGTAGCAGTGTGTCTTCCGTGGAACATGTGTGTAGATTCCCGGTAGGCCAGAGAGGGAGAGGGTCTGACGTTGATGGCAGAGTTCTTCACCTGCGATCTGGGAAGGTGGGCGCAGAGAGGGGTGGGTCCCCGTGGCAAAGCCTGCGGCTGCACAGTGCGGTGCTACCAGCCAGGTGGCTCCTGGGTGGGGGGCGGGGCTCAGCTGGGCTCTTTCACTCCCTGGCTCATTGGCAGAATTCTTCACCTGGGATGGAGGGGGGTGGCTAGGCCCAAGGGGCGGTAGGGTGTGAGGGGTTTGGGTCCAGGGCGGGGCCCAGGCTAAGCCACATTTGGCCTTGGTGCTTGCTGCCCATATGCATGGGGCTCCGGTGTGGTTGGCGGCTGGGCTGGGCTCTCTCTCTCTCACTCACTCACCTTAGGCAGGGACGGGGCAGCAGCGAGGGGCTGGGGTCGTCCAGGGCGGGGGCCCAAGCCAAGCCACAGTCCGCGTGGGTGCTCGCCGCTAGGACACACACGTGGGGTTCTGGGGTGGTTGGGGCGCAAGTGCACTTCTTTAGTATAAGTGTCCTACAGAAGTTTCTATACTATAACTCTTTGTGTTCAGGAGGAAATCACACTTGTTGTACTACGTTTCCATGAAACATGTTCATGCATGTCGTTCCCTTCCAAAATTGTGAACCAAGTGAAGAGGACTCACAGTCATATGGAGCATGTGCACTTCTTTGGGACAAGTATCCTACACAGGTTTCTAGACAGTAAAACTTTGTGTTCTGGAGAAAACAACATTCGTTCTGTGCTGATTCTACCAACTGTGCTCAGGCCTGTAATGAGCGTGAAAATAGTGACCAAGTGAGGAAGAGTCAAATTCACATGTGGCACTTCCACTTCTCAGTGGTAAGAATTTTGTAGATGTTCATATGTTGTAACTTTTTATGTTCAGGAGAAAATCACACTGGTTCTGTGAAGTTTTCATGGAATATGTTCACGCAGGCCTTGATTTTCCAAAATGGTGAACCATGTGAGGAGGACTGAGGGTCAAACGTTGGAAGTGCACTTCTTAGGGATAAGTATCCTACAGAAGTTTCTATACTGTACCACTTTGTGTTCACACTGGTTTTGTGATATTTGCATATAACATGTTCATGCAGGCCATGATTTTCCAAAATAGTGAACCAAGTGAGGAGGGTTCAGAGTCAAATATTGCACATGCACTTCTTACCGGTAAGTGTCCTACGGAAGTTCCTATACTGTAACTCTTTGTGTTTAGGAGAAAATAACAGTTGTGCCATATTTCCATGGAACATGTTGAAGCAGGCCATGATTTTTCCAAAATAGTGAACCAAGTGAGGATGACTCAGAGTCAAATGTTGCAAGTGCACTTCGTTGGGATACGTATCCAACAGAAGTTTCGATGCTGTACCTCTTTGTGTTCAGGAGGAAATCACATGCTCATGCATGTTATTGCCTTCCAAAATCGTGAACCAAGTGAACAGGACTCACAGTCATATGTAGCATGTGCACTTACTTTGGACAAGTATCCTGCACAGGTTTCTAGACTGTAAAACTTTGTGTTCTGGAGAAAACAACATTCGTTTTGTGCTGATTCTATCAACTATGTGCAGGCCTGTAATGAGCTTGAAAATAGTGACCAAGTGAGGAAGCCTCAAATTCACATCTTTCATTTTTACTTCTCAGTGATAAGAATCGTGTAGATGTTCATACGTTGTAACATTTTATGTTCAGGAGGAAATCACACTGGTTTTGTGACGTTTTCATGGAACATGTTCACGCAGGCTGCGATTTTCCAAAATAGTGAACCAAGGGAGGAGGACAAAGAGTCAAATGTTGGAAGTGCACTTCTTAGTGTTAAGTACCCTACAGAAGTTTCGATACTGTACCTCTTTGTGTTCTGCAGAAAATTACACTTGTTTTTCGATGTTTCCATGGAACCTATTCATGCAGGAGCTGATTTCCAAAATAGTGAACCAAGTGCGGAGGATTCAGAATCAAATGTAGGAAGTGCACTTCTTGCGGATAAGTATTCTAGAGAAGTTTCTACACTGTAACATTTGCGTTCAGGAGAAAATCATACATGGTTTGTGACATTTCCATTGAACATGTTCACACAGGCCATGAGTTTCCAAAATAGTGAACCAAGTGGGGAGGATTCAGAGTCAAATGCTGGAAGTGCACCTCTTAGGGAGAAGTATCCTACAGAAGTTTGTATACTGTAACATTTGCGTTCAGGAGAAAAATCATACTTGTTTTGTTACATTTGCATGGCACATGTTCACACAGGCCATGATTTTACAAAATAGTGAACCACGTGAGTAGGACTCTGAGTCAAATGTTGCAAGTGCACTTCTTTAGGATAAGTGTCGTACAGAAGTTTCTATACTGTAACTCTTTTTGTTCAGGAAGAAATCATACTTGTTGTACGACGTTTCCATGAAACATGTTCATGCATGTCGTTCCCTTCCAAAATCGTGAACCAAGTGAACAGGACTCACAGTCATATGTAGCATGTGCACTTCTTTGGGACAAGTATCCTACACAGGTTTCTAGATGGTAAAACTTTGTTTTCTGGAGAAAACAACATTCATTTTGTGCTGATTCTACCAATATGTATAGGACTGTAATGAGCTTGAGAATAGTGACCAAGTGAGGAAACGTCAAATTCACATGTTTCACTTTCACGTCTCAGTGATAAGAATCCTGTAGATGTTCATACGTTGTAACTTTTTTTAAAATTTTTTTATTATTATTTATTCAATTGTGCGCATGTGCGTGTGTATGTATGTGCGCGTGTGTGTGAGTGTGTGTATGTGTGTCTGTAGAACCACGGACGAATTCGGGAACCACCTTGGACGCCTCCACCTCCTTCTGCCCCGGGATTCACAGGCTCCGCCCTCCCAGGACCAGAAGCGCAGGCCGCCCAAGCTTCCGGCTGGCGTCTATACGTGGGATCTGGGATCCGAACTAAGGACCTTCTGCCTGCAAGGCAGAGGCTTAACCCCTGAGCCACCTCTCCAGCCCCGTTGTAACTTTTTTTTATATAATACGTTTTTTATTATTATTTTAGCTCATACAAACTTAAAAGGTACACCTCCTCCCCCCCCGAACCCCCTACTCTCCCTCCCCTCACCTCTCCCCCCATCCCCCTGTGCCTCCCCGCCCCGATTCACAGAGTCCTTTCTTGTCCATGCCTGACTCTCCTCTAGGCCCTCCTCTCTGATGATGTACAAGGACCCAGTGCATTTCCCTGAACCACTTCCTGTTTTCCCCTTAAGCATAGGAACACTACTGTGGCTGTCAATCCCTTGCCTCCAAGGATCTTGGTTCCTTTAGTAGATGCTAGACTTTGTGAGGTCATAGTATGTTAGACATTGCCACGGGGCATACAATGTCCAATATGATTGCTTCAAGCCCTAACTTGTGTGGAGTATCTTGCAAAATCATTGCTCCTCCCAGCCTTTTGCTCTTACACTCTTACTGCCCCCTCTTCCGCAAATGTCCCTGAGCTTCAGGATGGGGAGAGATTAGTCTGGCCTAGTTCTAGGTGGTTGATATAGAGTCTCTGAAGTTCTGGATGGTGGTTCGTTGATTTTCTTTTGCAGTTTTGTTGCTCCTGTAATGCCCTTCACTCCATCGTGATGGGCACTGTAGTACCCCTGGCCATAGACAGAAAGCTGTTAAACTGGAGTCTTATTATAAGAGCAAATTCAAGGGTAGATGTAATTACTTATTCCCAAAATTGGAATCACAGGGTCATATGGCCTTAAGCAATGGGAGGGGTCCCAATCACCCATTTGCAAATGGTTACGTTTTAATCTGCTGGACTATATGCCCTCCCCTTCTGGTGAGTTCATACCCCATTAGTTGTAAATGATCAGGAACGAATTGTGAACTTAACTAGGTGTCACTTTACTTTCTTGCAGTCCTTGATGGAGGCCTATTTTCTCTACAGTAACATGGTCACTTCTCTTCTTGTTTCTGATGTGGCCCTCCAACCCCATCCCTCCTGTTCATAATCCTTGCAATTACTGTAGGTGACACATAGATTTACCTATGAGTGTCTCAAGATGGGCTGGGTGAGTTTGGTATTAGGAGCCACCTATTAGGGAGTACATACGGCGCTTAACTTTCTGGGATTGAGATACTTCACTTAAATATAATTGTTTCTAATGACACTTGCAACATTTGACTCAGAGCCCTGCTCACTTGGTTCACTATTTTGTAAAATCATGGCCTGCTTCAACATGTTCCATGGAAATGTGGCACAACAACTGTTATTTTCTCCTGAACACAAAAAGTTACAATAAAGGAACTTCCGTAGGACACTTACCGGTAAGAATTGTTTGTGCAATATTTTGACTTTGAACCCTCCTCACTTGGTTCACTATTTTGGAAAATTATGGCCTTTGTGAACATGTTATATGCAAAGGTCGCAAAACAAGTATGATTTCTCCTGAACACAAAGTGTTAAAGTATAGAATCTTCTGTAGGCTACTTATCCCTAAGAAGTGCACTTCCAACATTTGACTCTCAGTCCTCTTCACATGGTTCACCATTTTGGAAAATCAAGGCCTGCGTGAACATATTCCATGAAAACGTCAAAAAACCAGAGTAATTTCCTCCTGAACATAAAAACTTACAACGTATGAACATCTATAGGATTCTTATCACTGAGAAGTGAAAGTGAAACATGAATTTGACGCTTCCTCAATTGGTCACTATTTTCAAGTTCATGAATGGCCTGAACATAGTTGGTAGAATCAGCACAAAACAAATGTTGTTTTCTCCAGAACACAAAGATTTACCGTCTAGAACCTGTGTAGGATACTTGTCCCAAAGAAATGCACATGCTACATATAACTGTGAGTCCTCTACACTTGGTTCACGATTTTGCAAGGGAATGACATGCATGAACATGTTTCATGGAAACATCGTACAACAAGTGTGATTTCCTCCTGAACACAGAGAGTTACAGTATAGAAACTTCTGTATGACACTTATCCTAAAGAAGTGCACTTGCAACATTTGACTCAGAGTCCTCCTCACTTGGTTCACTATTTTGTAAAATCATGGCCTGTGTGAACATGTTCCATGCAAATGTCATAAACAAGTATGATTTTCTCCTGAACCCAAATGTTACAGTATACAAACTTCTGTAGGATACATATCCCTAAGAGGTGCACTTCCAGCATTTGACTCTGAATCCTCCTCACTTGGTTCACTATTTTGGCAATTCATGGCCTGCATGAACATGTTCCATGCAAATCTCACAAAACAAGTATGATTTTCTCCTGAACGCAAATGTTACAGTGTAGAAACTTCCCTAGGATACCTATCCCCTAGAAGTGTACTTCCTATATTTGATTCTGAATCCTCCGCGCTTGGTTCACTATTTTGGAAATCATTTCCTGTATGAATAGGTTCCATGGAAAGGTCGCAAAACAAGTGTGATTTTCTGCAGAACACAAAGAGGTACAATATCGAAACTTCTGTAGGATACTTACCACTAAGAAGTGCACTTCCAACATTTGACTCTGAGTCCTCGTCACTTGATTCACTATTTTGGAAAATCATAGCCTGCATGAACATGTTCAGGGAAACATTGCAATACAAGTGTGATACTGTCCTGAACACAAAGAATGACAGTATAGAAACTTTGGTGGCATACTTACCGCTAAGAAGAATAGCACTTGCAGCATTTGACTCTGAGTACTTCTCTCTTGGTTCACTATTTTGAAATATCATGGCTTGCGTGTAAATGTTCCATTGACTCTCGCACAACAAGGATGACTTTCTCCTGATCACAAAGAATTACAGTATAGATACTTCTGTAGGATACGTGTCCCAACGCAGTGCACTTACAACATTTGACTCTGAGTCATCCTCACTTGGTAAACTATTTTGGAAACACCATAGCCTGCTTCAAAATGTTCCATGGAAATGTGGCACAATTGTTATTTTCTCCTGAACACAAAGAGTTACAGTACAGGAACTTCCGTAGGATACTTACCGGTAAGAAGTGCATGTGCACTATTTGACTCTGATCCTTCCTCACTTGGTTCACTATTTTGGAAAATCATGGCCTGTGTGAACATGTTATATGCAAATCTCTCAAAACAAGTGTGATCTCCTGAACACAAAGTGTTACAGTATATAATCTTCTGAAGGATAATTATAACTAAGAAGTGCACTTCCAACATTTGACTCTCAGTCCGCCTAACTTGGTTCAACAGTTTGGAAAATCAAGGCCTGCGTGAACATATTCCATGAAAAGGACACAAAACCAGTGCGATTTCCTCCTGAACATAAAAAGTTACAACATATGAACATCTACAAAATTCTTACCACTGAGAAGTGAAAGTGCCACATGTGAATTTGATGCTTCCTCACTGGGTCACTATTTTTAAGCTCATTACAGGCCTAAACATAGTTGGTAGAATCAGCACAAACGAAAGTTGTTTTCTCCAGAACACAAAGTTTTACCGTCTAGAAACCTGTGTAGGATACTTCTCCCAAAGAAGTGCACATGCTACATATGACTGTGAGTCCTCTTCACTTGGTTCACGATTTTGGAAGGGAATGACATGCATGAATATGTTTCATGGAAAAGTTGGACAACAAGCGTGATTTCCTCCTGAACACAAAGAGTTACATTATAGAAACTTCTGTAGGATACTTATCCTGAAGAAGTGCACTTGCAACATTTGACTCAGAGTCCTGCTCACTTGGTTCACTATTTTGTAAAATCTTGGCTCGTGTGAACATGTGCCATGCAAATGTCACAAAACAAGTATGATTTTCTCCTGAACCAAAATATTACAGTATACAAACTTCTGTAGGATACTTCGCCCTAAGAAGTGCACTTCCAGCATTTGACTCTGAATCCCCCTCACTTGGTTTACTATTTTGTAAATTCATGGCCAGCATGAACATGTTCCATGCAAATGTCACAAAACAATGATGATTTTCTCCTGAACCCAAATGTTACAGTGTAGAACCTTCAATAGGATACCTATCCCCAAGAAGTGCACTTCCTACATTTGATTCTGAATCCTCTGCACTTGGTTCACTATTTTGGAAATCATCTCCTGCATGAATAGGTTCCATGGAAACCTCGCAAAACAAGTGTGATTTTATGCAGAACACAAAGAGGTACAGTATTGAAACTTCCGTATGAAACTTACCACTAAGAGGTGCACTTCCAACATTTGACTCTGAGCCCTCCTCACATGATTCACTATTTTGGAAAATCATAGCCTGCGTGAACATGTTCCAGGGAAACATTGCAAAACATGTGCGATACTCTCCTGAACACAAAGAATGACAGTATAGAAACTTTGGTGGGATACTTACCACTAAGAAGAAGAACACTTGCAACATTTGACTCTGAGTCCTTCTCTCTTGGTTCACTACTTTGGAATACCATGGCCTTTTTGTAAATGTTCCTTTGACTGTCGCACACCAAGTGTGATTGTCTCCTGATCACAAAAAGTTACAGCATAGAAACTTCTGTAGCATACGTGTCCCAACGAAGTGCACTTGCATCATTTGACTCTGAGTCTTCCTCACTTGGTTAACTATTTTGGAAAAATCATGGCCTGCTTCACGATGTTCCATGGAAATGTGGCACAACAACTGTTATTTTCTCGTGAACTCAAAGAGTTACCTACAGGTAAGAAATGCACATGCAATATTTGACTCTGAACCCTCCTCACTTGGTTCACTATTTTGGAAAATCATGGCCTATGTGAACATATTATATGCAAACGTCACAAAACAAGTATGATCTTCTCCTGAGCACAAAGTTTTACAGTGTAGAATCTTCTGTAGGATACTTATCCCTAAGAAGTGCACTTCCAACATTTGACTCTCAGTCCTCCTCACTTGGTTCACCATTTTGGAAAATCAAGGCCTGCGTTAATATATTCCATGAAAACTCACAAAACCAGCGTGATATTCTCCTGAACATAAAAAGTTACAACGTATGAACATCTAGAGGATTCTTATCACTGAGAAGTGAAAGTGAAACATGTTAATTTGACGCTTCCTCACTTGGTGACTATTTTCAAGCTCATTACAGTCCTTAACATAGTTGGTAGAATCAGCACAAAACGAATGTTGATTTCTCCAGAACACAAAGTTTTACCCCCGAGAAACCTGTGTAGGATACTTGTCCCAAAGAAGTGCACATGGTAAAAATGACTGTGAGTCTTCTTCACTTGGTTCACGATTTTGGATGCATGAACGTGTTTCATGGAAAAGTCGTACAAGTGTGATTTCCTCCTGAACACAAAGAGTTACAGTATAGAAATTTCTGTACGACCCTTATCCTACAGAAGTGCACTTTCAACATTTGACTCACAGTCCTCCTCACTTGGTTCACTATTTTGGAAAATCATGGCCTGTGTGAACATGTGCCATGCAAATGTCACAAAACAAGTATGATTTTCTCCTGAAGACAAAGTATTACAGTATAGAATCTTCTGTAGGATACTTATCCCTAAGTAGTGCACTTCCAACATTTGACTCTCAGTCCTCCTCACTTGGTTCAACATTTTGGAAAATCAAGGCCTGCATGACATATTCCATGAAAACGTCATAGAACCAGTGTGATTTTCTCCTGAAATTAAAAATTACAACGTGTGAACATCTACAGGATTCTTATCACTGAGAAGTGAAAGTGAAACATGTGAATTTGACGCTCCCTCACTTGGTCACTATTTTCAGCCTCATTAGACGCCTGAACATAGTTGGTAGAATCAGCACAAAATGAATGTTGTTTTCTCCAGAACACAGAGATTTACCGTCTAGAAACTTTGTAGGATACTTGTCCCAAAGAAGTGCACATGCTATATATGACTGTGAGCCCTCTTCACTTGGTTCACGATTTTGGAAGGGAATGACATGCATGAACATGTTTCATGGAAACATCTTACAACAAGTGTGATTTCCTCCTGAACACAAAGAGTTACAGTATAGAAACTTCTGTTTGACACTTATCTTAAGAAGAGCACCTGCAACATTTGACACAGAGTCCTCCTCACTTGGTTCACTACTTTGGAATATCATAGCCTACGTGAACATGTTCCATGGAAACATTACAAAACAAGTGTGATACTCTCCTGAACACCAAGATTTACAGTATATAAACTTTGCTGGGATACTTACCGCTCTGAAGAGCACTTGCAACATTTGACTCTGAGTCCTTCTCTTGGTTCACTATTTTGGAATATCATGGCTTGCGTGTAAATGTTCATTGACTGTCGAACAACAAGTGTGACTTTCTCCTGATCACAAAGAGTTACAGTGTAGAAACTTCTGTAGGATACGTATCCCAATGAAGTGCACCTCCAACATTTGACTCTCAGTCCTCCTCACTTGGTTCACTATTTTGGAAAACCAAGGCCTGCCTGAACATATTCCATGAAAACGTCACAAAACCAATGTGAATTTGTCCTGAACATAAAAAGTTACAACGTTTGAACATCTACAGGATTCTTATCACTGAGAAGAGCAAGTGAAACATGTGCATTTGATGCGTCCGCACTTGGTCACTATTTTCAAGCTCATTACAAGCCTGAACATAGTTGGTAGAATCAGCACAAAGCAAATGTTGTTTTCTCCAGAATACAAAGTTTTACAGTCTAGAAATCTGTGCACAATTCTTATCCCAAAGAGTGCACATGCTGTATATGACTTCCCAAAGAAGTGCACATGCTACATATGATTGTGAGTCCTCTTCACTTGGTTCACTATTTTGGAAGGGAATGAAATGCATGAACATGTTTCATGAAAACATCGTACAACAAATGTGATTTCCTCCTGAACACAAAGAGTTACAGTAGAGAAACTTCTGTACGACACTTACCCTAAACAAGTGCACTTGCAACATTTGAGTCAGAGTCCTCCTCTCTTGGTTCACTATTTTGTAAAATCATGGCCTGTGTGAACATGTGCCATTCCAATGTCACAAAACAACTATGAGTTTCGCCTGAACACAAATTTTACAGTATGGGAACTTCTCTAGAATACTTATCCCTAAGAAGTGAAATTCCAACATTTGACTCTGAATCCTCCACACTTGGTTCACACTTTTGGAAAATCATGGCCTGCGTGAACATGTGATATGCAAATGTCGCAAAACAAATATGATCTTCTCCTGAACACAAAGTGTAACATTATAGAATCTTCTGTAGGATACTTATCCCTAAGAAGTGCACCTCCAACATTTGACTCTCAGTCCTCCTCACTTGGTTCACTATTTTGGAAAATCAAGGCCTGCGTGAACATATTCCATGAAAATGTCACAAAACCAGTGTGATTTCCTCCTGAACATAAAAAGTTACAACGTATGAACATCTATAGGATTCTTATCACTGAGAAGTAGAAGTGGAACATGTGAATTTGACGGTCCTCACTTGGTCACTATATTCGAGCTCATTACAGGCCTGAACATATTTGGTCGAATCAGCACAAAACGAATGTTGTTTTCTCCAGAACACAAAGTTTTACAGTCTAGAAACCTGTGTAGGATACTTGTCGCAGAGAAGTGCACATGCTACATATGACTGTGAGTCCTCTTCACTTGGTTCACTATTTTGGAAAAGAACGACATGCATGAACATGTTTCATGAAAACGTCGTACAACAAATGTGATTTCCTCCTGAACACAAAGAGTTACAGTAGAGAAACTTCTGTACGACACTTACCCTAAACAAGTGCACTTGCAACATTTGAGTCAGAGTCCTCCTCTCTTGGTTCACTATTTTGTAAAATCATGGCCTGTGTGAACATGTGCCATTCAAATGTCACAAAACAAGTGTGATTTTCGCCTGAACACAAATGTGACAGAATAGGAACTTCTCTAGGATACTTATCCCTAAGAAGTGAGATTCCATCATTTGACTCTGAATCCTCCGCACTTGGTTCCCTGTTTTGGAAAATCATGGCCTGCGTGAATATATTATATGCGAGTGTCGAAAAACAAATGTGATCTTCTCCTGAACACAAAGTTTAACACTACAGAATCTTCTGTAGGATACTTATCCCTAAGAAGTGCACCTCCAAAATTTGACTCTCAGTCCTCCTCACTTGGTTCACTATTTTGGAAAATCAAGGCCTGCGTGAACATATTCCATGAAAACGTCACAAAACCAGTGTGAATTTCTCCTGAACATAAAAAGTTACAACGTATGAGCATTTACTGGATTCTTATCACTGAGAAGAGAAAGTGAAACATGTGAATTTGACTCTTCCTCACTCTGTCACTATTTTCAAGCTCATTACAAGCCTGAACATAGTTGGTAGAATCAGCACAAAGCAAATGTTGTTTTCTCCAGAATACAAAGTTTTACAGTCTAGAAATCTGTGCACAATTCTTATCCCAAAGAGTGCACATGCTGTATATGACTTCCCAAAGAAGTGCACATGCTACATATGATTGTGAGTCCTCTTCACTTGGTTCACTATTTTGGAAGGGAATGAAATGCATGAACATGTTTCATGAAAACATCGTACAACAAATGTGATTTCCTCCTGAACACAAAGAGTTACAGTAGAGAAACTTCTGTACGACACTTACCCTAAACAAGTGCACTTGCAACATTTGAGTCAGAGTCCTCCTCACTTGGTTCACTATTTTGTAAAATCATGGCCTGTGTGAACATGTGCCATTCCAATGTCACAAAACAACTATGAGTTTCGCCTGAACACAAATTTTACAGTATGGGAACTTCTCTAGAATACTTATCCCTAAGAAGTGAAATTCCAACATTTGACTCTGAATCCTCCACACTTGGTTCACACTTTTGGAAAATCATGGCCTGCGTGAACATGTGATATGCAAATGTCGCAAAACAAATATGATCTTCTCCTGAACACAAAGTGTAACAATATAGAATCTTCTGTAGGATACTTATCCCTAAGAAGTGCACCTCCAACATTTGACTCTCAGTCCTCCTCACTTGGTTCACTATTTTGGAAAACCAAGGCCTGCCTGAACATATTCCATGAAAACGTCACAAAACCAATGTGAATTTGTCCTGAACATAAAAAGTTACAACGTTTGAACATCTACAGGATTCTTATCACTGAGAAGAGCAAGTGAAACATGTGCATTTGATGCGTCCGCACTTGGTCACTATTTTCAAGCTCATTACAAGCCTGAACATAGTTGGTAGAATCAGCACAAAGCAAATGTTGTTTTCTCCAGAATACAAAGTTTAACAGTCTAGAAACCTGTGTACAATACTTATCCCAAAGAGTGCACATGATGTATATGACTTCCCAAAGAAGTGCACATGCTACATATGACTGTGAGTCCTCTTCACTTGGTTCACTATTTTGAAAGGGAACGACATGCATGAACATGTTTCATGAAAACGTCGTACAACAAATGTGATTTCCTCCTGAACACAAAGAGTTACAGTAGAGAAACTTCTGTACGACACTTACCCTAAACAAGTGCACTTGCAACATTTGAGTCAGAGTCCTCCTCACTTGGTTCACTATTTTGTAAAATCATGGCCTGTGTGAACATGTGCCATTCCAATGTCACAAAACAACTATGAGTTTCGCCTGAACACAAATTTTACAGTATGGGAACTTCTCTAGGATACTTATCCCTAAGAAGTGAAATTCCATCATTTGACTCTGAATCCTCCACACTTGGTTCACTCTTTGGAAAATCATGGCCTGCGTGAACATGTGATATGCAAATGTCGCAAAACAAATATGATCTTCTCCTGAACACAAAGTGTAACACTATAGAATCTTCTGTAGGATACTTATCCCTAAGAAGTGCACCTCCAACATTTGACTCTCAGTCCTCCTCACTTGGTTCACTATTTTGGAAAATCAAGGCCTGCCTGAACATATTCCATGAAAACGTCACAAAACCAATGTGAATTTGTCCTGAACATAAAAAGTTACAACGTTTGAACATCTACAGGATTCTTATCACTGAGAAGAGCAAGTGAAACATGTGAATTTGATGCGTCCGCACTTGGTCACTATTTTCAAGCTCATTACAAGCCTGAACATAGTTGGTAGAATCAGCACAAAGCAAATGTTGTTTTCTCCAGAATACAAAGTTTTACAGTCTAGAAACCTGTGTACAATACTTATCCCAAAGAGTGCACATGATGTATATGACTTCCCAAAGAAGTACACATGCTACATATGACTGTGAGTCCTCTTCACTTGGTTCACTATTTTGAAAGGGAACGACATGCATGAACATGTTTCATGAAAACGTCGTACAACAAATGTGATTTCCTCCTGAACACAAAGAGTTACAGTAGAGAAACTTCTGTACGACACTTACCCTAAACAAGTGCACTTGCAACATTTGAGTCAGAGTCCTCCTCACTTGGTTCACTATTTTGTAAAATCATGGCCTGTGTGAACATGTGCCATTCCAATGTCACAAAACAACTATGAGTTTCGCCTGAACACAAATTTTACAGTATGGGAACTTCTCTAGGATACTTATCCCTAAGAAGTGAAATTCCATCATTTGACTCTGAATCCTCCACACTTGGTTCACTCTTTGGAAAATCATGGCCTGCGTGAACATGTGATATGCAAATGTCGCAAAACAAATATGATCTTCTCCTGAACACAAAGTGTAACACTATAGAATCTTCTGTAGGATACTTATCCCTAAGAAGTGCACCTCCAACATTTGACTCTCAGTCCTCCTCACTTGGTTCACTCTTTTGGAAAATCAAGGCCTGAGTGAACATATTCCATGAAAACGTCACAAAACCAGTGTGAATTTTTCCTGATCATTAAAAGTTATAACGTATGAACATCTACAGGTTTCTTATCACTGAGAAGAGAAAGTGAAACATGTGAATCTGACGCGTCCTCACTTGGTCACTGTTTTCAAGCTCATTACAAGCCTCAACACAATTGGTAGAATCAGCACAAAAGAAATGTTGTTTGGTCCAGAATACAAAGTTTTACAGTCTATACTTACCTGGCAGGGGAGATACCATGATCACAAAGATGGTTTTCCCAGGGTGAGGCTTATCCATTGCACTCCGGATGTGCTGACCCCTGCGATTTCCCCAAATGCGGGAAACTCTATTGCATAATTTGTGGTATTGGGGGACTGCGTTCGCGCTCTCCCCTGAAAAAAAAAAAAAGAAAAAAAAAAGTTTTACAGTCTAGAAACCTGTGTAGGATACTTATCCCAAAGAAGTACACATGCTACATATGACTTCCCAAAGAAGTTCACATGCTACATATGACTGTGAGTCCTCCTCATTTGCTTCACTTTTTTGTAAAATCAAAGGCTTTGTGAACATGTGCCATTCCAATGTCACAAAACAAGTATGATTTTCTTCTGAACACTAATGTTACAGTATAGGATCTTCTCTAGGACACTTATCCCTAAAAATTGAAATTGAAACATTTAACTCTGAATCCTCCGCACATGGTCCACTCTTTTAGAAAATCATGGCCTATGTGAACATGTTTTATGCGAATGTTGCAAAACAAGTATGATCTTCTCCTGAACACAAAGTTTTACACTATAGAATCTTCTGTAGGATACTTATCCCTAAGAAGTGCACCTCCAACATTTGACTCTCAGTCCTCCTCACTTGGTTCACTATTTTGGAAAATCAAGGCCTGCGTGAACATATTCCATGAAAACGTCACAAAACCAGTGTGAATTTTTCCTGATCATTAAAAGTTATAACGTATGAACATCTACAGGTTTCTTATCACTGAGAAGAGAAAGTGAAACATGTGAATCTGACGCGTCCTCACTTGGTCACTGTTTTCAAGCTCATTACAAGCCTCAACACAATTGGTAGAATCAGCACAAAAGAAATGTTGTTTGCTCCAGAATACAAAGTTTTACAGTCTATACTTACCTGGCAGGGGAGATACCATGATCACGAAGGTGGTTTTCCCAGGGTGAGGCTTATCCATTGCACTCCGGATGTGCTGACCCCTGCGATTTCCCCAAATGCGGGAAACTCTATTGCATAATTTGTGGTATTGGGGGACTGCGTTCGCGCTCTCCCCTGAAAAAAAAAAAAAGAAAAAAAAAAGTTTTACAGTCTAGAAACCTGTGTAGGATACTTATCCCAAAGAAGTACACATGCTACATATGACTTCCCAAAGAAGTTCACATGCTACATATGACTGTGAGTCCTTTTCACTTGGTTCACTATTTTGGAAGGGAAGGACATGCCTGAACATGTTTCATGGAAACGTCGTAAAACAAGTGTGATTTCCTCCTGAAAATAAAGAGTTACAATATAGAAACTTCTGTATGATACTTATCCTAAAGAAGTGCACTTGCAACATTTAACTCAGAGTCCTCCTCACTTGGTACACCATTTAGTAAAATCATGGCATGTGTGAACATGTGCCATTCCAATGTCACAAAACAAGTATGATTTTCGCCTGAAAACAAATGTTACAATATAGGAACTTCTCTAGGATACTTATCCCTAAGAACCCAAATCCCAACATTTGACTGTGAATCCTCCACTCTTGGTTAACTCTTTGGGAAATTATGGCCTGCGTGAACATATCATATGCGAATGTCGCAAAACAAGTATGATCTTCTCCTGAACACAAAGTTTTACACTATAGAATCTTCTGTAGGATACTTATGCCTAAGAAGTGCACCTCTAACATTTGACTCTCAGTCCTCCTCACTTGGTTCACTATTTTGGGAAATCAAGGCCTGCGTGAACATATTCCATGAAAACGTCACAAAACCAGTGTGAATTATTCCTGATCATTAAAAGTTACAACGTATGAACATCTACAGGTTTGTTATCACTGAGAAGAGAATGTGAAACATGTGAATTTGACACGTCCTCACTTGTTTACTGTTTTCAAGCTCATTACAAGCCTCAACACAATTGGTAGAATCAGCACAAAAGAAATGTTGTTTGGTCCAGAATACAAAGTTTTACAGTCTATACTTACCTGGCAGGGGAGATACCATGATCACAAAGATGGTTTTCCCAGGGTGAGGCTTATCCATTGCACTCCGGATGTGCTGACCCCTGCGATTTCCCCAAATGCGGGAAACTCGATTGCATAATTTGTGGTAGTGGGGGACTGCGTTCGCGCTCTCCCCTGAAAAAAGAAAAAAAAAGAAAAAAAAAAGTTTTACAGTCTAGAAACCTGTGTAGGATATTTTTCCCAAAGAAGTGCACATGCTACATATGACTGTGATTCCTATTCACTTGGTTCACGATTTTGGAAGGGAATGACATGCATCAACATGTTTCATGGAAACGTCGTACAAGTGTGATTTCCTCCAGAACACAAAGAGTTACAGTAGAGAAACTTCTGTATGACACTTATCCTAAAGAAGTGCACTTGCAACATTTGACTCAGAGTCCTCCTCACTTGGTTCACTATTTTGGAAAATCATGACCTGTGTGAACCTGTGCCATGCAATTTCACAAAACAAGTATGATTTTCTCCTGAACGCAAATGTTACAGTGTAGAAACCTCTCTAGGATACTTATCCCCAAGAAGTGCACTTCCTACATTTGATTTTTGAATCCTCTGCACTTGGTTCACTATTTTGGAAATCATCTCCTGCATGAATAGGTTCCATGGAAACGTCGTAAAACAAGTGTGATTTTCTGCAGAACACAAAGAGGTACAGTATCGAAACTTCTGTAGGATACTTACCACAAAGAAGTGCACTTTGAACATTTTTTTTAACATTTTTTATTATTATTTCCGCTCATACAAACTTAATAGTTAGACCAGTTTCCTCCCCCCCTCCTCCTCCATCCCCAACCCCCTGCTCCCCGTCCTTCCCTTCCCATCTCCCAGTGCCTCCTACCCAATTTCCAGAGTCCTTTATTGTGTATGCCTAACTCTCCTCTTGGTCCTCCTTTCTGATGACATAAAAGGACCCAGTGGCATTTCCTTGAACCCTTTCTTGTGTTCCCCTTAAGCATAGGAACACTTCTGTGGCCATCAATCCCTTGCCTCCAAGGATCTTGGTGCCTTTAACCGATGTTAGACATTGTGAGGTCAATAGTGTGACAGACATGGCGCAGAGCATGCAAAGTCCTAATATGATTGCTTCAGCCCTATCTAGTGTGGAGACACTTCATCATTGCTCCCCCCATCCTGTTGCTCTTACAATCTTACTGCCCCCTCTTCCGCCGATGTCAGTCAGTTTCAAGATGGGGGGATATTAGGCTGGCTTAGTTCTATGTGGATATATAGAGTCTCTGAAGTTCTGGATTGTGGTTTGTTGATTTTCTTTTGCAGTTTTGCTGCTCCTGCAATGCCCTTCACTCCATCCTGATGGGCACTGTATGTCACCCCCTGGTCAGAGACAAAAAACTGTTAAACTGGAGTCTTGTTATAATAGCACATTCAAGGGTAGATGTAATCAAAGCAGGAAAACTCGGTGAGGGAGTGATCAGTCACCCATTTGCAAAATGATCTCTTTTCATCTGCCAGACTATATGTCCTCCCGTTCTGGTGAGATCATACCCCTCAGTTGTACATGATCAGGAACTAATGTCCGTGAACCTAACCAGGTGTCACATTACTTACTTGCATTCCTTGGAGGTCGATTTTCTCTGCTGTAACATGGTCCCCTCTCTCTTTGTGTCTGGTGTGGCCCTCCAACCCCATCCCTCCTGTTCACAATCCTTGCAATTACCGTATTACATAGGTTTACCCTTGAGTGTCTCAATGTGGGCTGGGTGAGTTTGGTTCTAGGAGCCACCTATTAGGGAGTACATACGGCGCTTAATTTTCTGGGTCTGGGATGATTCACTTACTATAACTGTTTCTAATGACATACATTTACTGGCAAATTCCAGTAATTCATCATTTTTGATGGCTGAGTAGTACTCCATTGTATAGATGTACTACATTTCTTTATCCACTCGTCAACTGTTGGACATTTGGATTGATTCCATGACTTTGCTATTGTAAACAGTGCTGCTATGGACATGGTCGTGCTTGTGCTATCTAGGCGAAACTCTGCTGCATGGGGGGTTATTCCCAAAAGTGGAATAGCAGGGTCATATGGCATTTCAATCTTTAATTTCTTTAAGAATCTCCAGACGGCTTGCCAGAATGGCTGTATGAGGCTGCATTCCCAACAGCAATGTAGCAGAGTTCCCCTCTCTCCACATCCTCTCCAGCACTTGTTGTTGTTTGTATTGTGGATTTTTGCCATCCTGACCGGAGTGAGATGATATCTCAGGGAGGTTTTGATTTGCATTTCCCTGATGGCTAAGAAAGTGGAGCATTTTTTCAGATATTTGTTAGACATTTTAATTTCATCTCTGGTAAAATTTCTTTTAAGTTCCAAGGCCCATTTTTTAATTGGGCCATTGGTTTCTTTGGAGTTTAGTTTTCTAAGTTCTTTGTGCACTCTGGACAGTAGAGCTCTATCAGATATGTGGTTAGTGAAGATTTTCTCCCATTCTGTGGGTTGCCTTTGAGCTCCTGTGACAATCTCTTTATCTGAACAGAAGCTCTTTAATTTCACAAGGTCCCAACTGTTGAGAGTTGGTAGCAGTGACTATGCCATTGGATGTCTGTTTAGGAAATGTTGGCCTAGCCCAATCAGCTCAAGGGAGATCCCTATCCGTTCAGTTATGATTTTTATAGTTTCTGGCCTGATATCAAGGTCCTTGATCCATTTGGAATTAAGTCTTGTACATGGTGACAAGTGCGGGTACAGCTTTAATCTTCTGCATGTGGAGATCCAGTTTTGCCAGCACCGTTTGTTGAAGATGCTGTTCTTTTTCCATTGGATACTTTGGGCCCGTTTGTCGAAGATCAAATGGCTGTATTTTTGTTGGCTTATATCTGGGTCTTCAACCCTTATCCATTGATCTGTGTGTCTATTTTGGAGCCAGTATCAGGCTGTTTTTATAACTATGGATTTGTAGTATAGACTAAGGTTCGGTATGGTAATACCTCCAGCAGTGATTTTGTTACTCAAGATTGTCTTTGCTATCCTAGGTCTTTTGTGCCTCCATATGAATTTTGAGATTAATTTGTCAACTTCTTTGAAGAATTGCTTTGGGATTTTAATTGGTATAGCATTGAATTTGTATATTGCCTTTGGTAGAATGGTCAATTTTATGAGGTTGATTCTGCCAAAACAGGATCATGGGAGGTCTTTCCATCTTCTGGTGTCTTTTGCTTTTTCTTTCTTTAGGGTTTTAAAGTTTTCATTGTAAAGTTCTTTTGCCTCCTTGGTTAGGTTTATACCAAGGTATTTCATTTTTTTAGGGGCTATAGTAAATGGGATTGTTTCTCACAGGACTTTTTCACTTCTTTCATTCTGGGCATATAGGAAGGCCTCTGATTTTTGCACATTTATTTTGTATCCTGCCACCCTACTGAACTCCTCAATTAGTTCCAGGAGCTTCCTGGTGGAGTTTTTGGGATCCCTCAGGTATAAGATCATGTCATCGGCAAATAGGGATAGCTTGACTTCTTCCTTGCTGATTTGAATCCCTCTTCTGTCCCTTTCTTGTGTTATGGCTTCAGCTAAGACTTCAAGTACAATATTGAAAAGAAGTGGTGAGAGTGGACAGCCTTGTCTAGTTCCTGATCGAAGTGGGAATGCTTCCAATTGTTCCCCATTGAGCATAATCCTTGCTGTGGGCTTGTTGTATACAGCTTTTATTATATTGATAAAGGTTCCTTCCATTCCTACTGTCTCTAGCGTTTTGATCATAAAAGGCTGTTGGATCTTGTCAAAGGCTTTTTCTGTATCTATTGAGAGTATCATGTGGTCTTGGACTTTGGACTGGTTTACATGATGAATTACATTTATTGATTTGCGTATGTTGAACCAACCTTGTGTGCCAGGGATGAACCCTACTTGGTCCCTGTGAATGATCTTTTTAATATGTTTTTGAATCCGATTTGCTAAGACTTTGTTGAGAATCTTTGCGTCTGTGTTCATCAGGGAGATCAGCCTATAGTTTTCTTTTTTAAGTGAATCTTCATTAGGTTTTGGGATTAAGACAATATTAGCTTCATAGAAGGAATTTGGTAGTGTTCCTTCCTTTGCTATTTGATGGAACAGTTTAAGGAGTATTAGTGTTATTGACTCCTTAAATTCTGTGCTGAATCCATCTGGTCCAGGACATTTTTTGGTGGGAAGATTTGAGATTACATCTTCAATTTCCTTATATGTTATCAGGCCATTTAAGTAATTCATAACTTCCTGATCCAATTTAGGTAAGATGTCTTTACTTAGAAATTCATCCATCTCTTGTGTGTTGTCAAACTTCACAGAGTATAAGTTTTTGAAATATGATGTTATAATTCTCTGGATTTCTTGGGTATCAGTAGTGATTACTCCATGTTCATTTCTAATTTTTCTCTCTCTTGCTTTTGGTTAATTTAGCTAGGGGTGTATCTATCTTATTGATTTTTTCAAAGAACCAGCTTTTTGACTGGTTGATTTTTTCTATCATTTTCTTAGTCTTGATTTCAGATATTTCTTCCCTTATTTTGCTAATTTTCTCTCTTCTACTACTTTTGGGATCAAATTGCTCTAGTTTCTCTAAAGCCTTAAGCTGCATCGTTAAGTTATTTATTTCTGATGTTTCCATTTTTTTGATGTAGGCATTAAGAGCTATGAATTTACCTCCTAGTACAGCTTTCATTGTGTCCCAGAGATTTTGGTAAGTTGTATTTTCGTTATCGTTCACTTTCAGGAAATCTTGAATATCCTTTTTAATGTCTTCCTAAATCCAGTTCTCATTCAGCATCATATTGTTAAGTTTCCAGGAGTTAGTGTATTTTCTATTGTTTGTTGTGTTTTGGATGTCAAGCTTTAGGCCGTGGTGGTCTGATAGGGCACAGGTTAGAATTTCAAATTTTTGTATATGTGTAGATTTGTTTTGTGGCCCAATATGTGACTATTTTGGAAAAAGTTCCGTGTGATGATGAGAAAAATGTTTATTCTTTTGTGCGTGGTTGAAAAGTTCAATAGAGATCTGTAAGGTCCATTTCTTTCAAAGTTTGATTAAGTTCCAAAGTGTCTCTGTTAAGCTTTTGACCTGTTGATCTATCCCATGTTGAGAAGGCAGTGTTGAAGTCCCCAAGAATTATCGATTGGGGGTTTATTTCTTGCTTTAGACGCTGTAGGGTTTTCTTAATGAATGTGGAGGGGCCCATATTGGCTGCATAAATGTTCAGGATTGTGATGCACTTGCAACATTTGACTCAGAGTCCTCCTCACATGGTTCACTCTTTTGGAAAATCATGGCCTGTGTGAACAGGTGCCATGCAAATGTCACAAAACCAGTATGATTTTCTACTGAATGCAAATGTTACAGTATACAAACTTCTGTAGGATACTTATTCCTAAGAGGTGCACTTCCACCATTTGACTCTGAATACTCCTCACTTGTTTCAATATTTTGGAAATTCATGGCCTGCGTGAATATGTTCCGTGCAAATGTCACAAAACAAGTATTATTTTCTCCTGAACGCAAATGTTACAGTGTAGAAACTACTCTATGATACTTATCCCCAAGAAGTGCGCTTCCTACTTTTGATTCTGAATCATCCACACTTGGTTCTCTATTTTGGAAATCATCTCCTGCATGAATAGGTTCCATGAAAATGTCGCAAAACAAGTGTGATTTTCTGCAGAACACAAAGAAGCACATTATCGAAACTTCTGTAGGATACTTACCACTAAGAAGTGCACTTCCAACATTTGACTCTGAGTCCTCCTCACTTGGTTGACTATATTGGTAAATCATAGCTTGCGTGAACATGTTCCAGGAAAACACTGCAAAACAAGTGTGATACACTCCTGAACACCAAGAATGACAGTATAGAAACTTTGGTGGGCTACTTACTGCTAAGAAGAAGAGCACTTGCAACATTTGACTCTGAGTCCTTCTCTATGGGTTCACTATTTTGGAATAACATGGCTTGCATGTAAATGCACCATTGACTGTCGCACAACAAGTGTGACATTCTTCTGATCACAAAGACTTACAGTACAGATACTTCTGTAGGATACGTATCCCAACGAAATACACTTGCAACATTTGGCTCTGAGTCATCCTCACTTGGTTAACTATTTTGGAAAAATCATAGCCTGCTTCAACATATTCCATGGAAATGTGGCACTACAAATGTTATTTTCTCCTGAACACAAAGGGTTACAGTATAGGAACTTCTGTAGGACACTTACCAGTAAGAAGTGCACATGCAATATTTGAATCTGAAACATCCTCACGTGGTTCACTATTTTGGAAAATCATGGCCTGCGTGAACATGTTATATGCAATTGTCGCAAAACAAGTATGATCTTCTCCTGAACACGAAGTGTTACAGTATAGAAACTTCTGTAGGATACTTATCTCTAAGAGGTGCACTTCCAGCATTTGACTCTGAATCCTCCTCACTTGGTTCACTGTTTTGGAAATTCATGGCCTGCGTGAACATGTTCCATGCAAATGTCACAAAACAACGATAATTTTCTCCTGAAAACAAATGTTACACTGTAGAAACTTCTCTAGGTTACTTATCCCCAAGGAGTGCATACCCTACATTTGATTCTGAATCCTCCGCACTTGGTTCACAATTTTGAAAATCATCTCCTGCATGAATAGGTTCCATGGAAACGTCACAAAACAAGTGTGATGTTCTGAAGAACACAAACAGGTACAGTATCGAAACTTCTGTAGGATACTTACCACTAAAAAGTGCACTTCCAGCATTTGACTCTGAGTCCTCCTCACTTGGTTCACTATTTTGGAAAATCAAGGCCTGCGTGAACATATTCCATGAAAACGTCAAAAACTCAGTGTTATTTTCCCCTGAACATAAAAAGTTACAACGTATGAACATCTACACGATTCTTATCACTGCGAAGTGAAAGTGAAACGTGAATTTGAAGCTTCCTCACTTGGTCACTATTTTCAAGCTCATTACAAGGCCTGAACATAGTTGGTAGTATCATCCCAAAACGAATGTTGTTTTCTGCAGAACACAAAGTTTTAGCGTCTAGAAACCTGTGTAGGATACTTGTCCCAAAGTAGTGCACATGCTACATATGACTATGAGTCCTCTTCACTTGGTTCACGAATTTGGAAGGGAATGACTTGCATGAACATGTTTCATGGAAACGTCGTACAACAAGTGTGATTTCCTCCTGAACACAAAGAATTACAGTATAGAATCTTCTGTAACGACACTTATCTTAAAGAAGTGCACTTGCAACATTTGGCTCAGAGTCCTCCTCACTTGGTTCACTATTTTGGAAAATTATGGCCTGTGTGCACATGTGCCATGCAAATGTCACAAAACAAGTATGATTTTCTCATGAACGCAAATGTTACAGTGTAGAAACTTCTCTAGGATACTTATCCCCAAGAAGTGCATCACCTACATTTGATTCTGAATCCTCCGCACTTGGTTCCCTATTTGGGAAATCATCTCCTGCATGAATAGTTTCCATGGAAATGTCACAAAGCAAGTGTGATTTTCTGCAGAACACAAAGAGGTACAGTATAGAAACTTCTGTAGGATACTTACCACTAAGAAGTACACTTCCAACATTTGACTCTGAGTCCTCCTCACTTGGTTCACTATTAGGGAAAGGCATAGCCTGCGTGATCATGTTCCATGGAAACATTCCAAAACAAGTGTGATGCTCTCCTGAACACAAAGAATGACAGTATAGAAACTTTTGTGGGATACTTACCACTATGAAGAGCACTTGCAGCAATTGACTCTGAGTCCTCCCACTTTGTTCACTATTTTGGAAAGTCATAGCCTGCGTGAACATGTTCCATGGAAGCATTCCAAAACAAGTGTGATACTCTCCTGAACACAAAGAATGGCAGTATAGAAACTTTTGTGGGATACTTACCGCTAAGAAGAGCACTTGCAACATTTGGTTCTGAGTCCTTCTCTCTTGGTTCACTATTTTAGAATATCATGGCTTGCATATAAATTTTCCATTGACTGTCGCACAACAAGTGTGACTTTCTCCTGATCACAAAGACTTACAGTATAGGAACTTTTGTAGGATACGTATCCCAACGAAGTGCATTTGCAACATTTGACTCTGAGTCATCCTCACTGAGTCCTCACTTGTTTCAGTATTTTGGAAATGCATGGCCTGTGTGAACATGTTCCATGCAAATGTCAAAAACCAGTATGATTTTCTCCTGAATGCAAATGTTACACTGTAGAAACTTCTCTAGGATACTTATCCCCATGAACGTGCACTTCCTACATTTGATTTTGAATTCTCTGCACATGGTTCACTATTTTGGAAATCATCTCCTGCATGAATAGTTTCCATGGAAACCTCGCAAAACAAGTGTGATTTTCTGAAGAACACAAAGAGGTACAGTATCGAAACTTCTGTAGGATACTTATCAATAAGAAATGCACTTCCAACATTTGACTCTGAGTCCTCCTTAATTGGTTCACTATTTTGAAAATCATAGCCTGCGTGAACATGTTCCATGGAATCATTTCAAAACAAGTGTGATACTCTCCTGAAAACCAAGAATGACAGTATAGAAACTTTTGTGGGGTACTTAGCGCTAAGAAGAGCACTTGCAACATTTGACTCTGAGTCTTTCTGTCTTGGTTCACTATTTTGGAATATCATGGTTTGCATGTAAATGTTCTATTCACTGTCGCACAACAAGTGTGTCTTTCTCCTAATCACAAAGAGTTACAGTATAGAAACTTCTGTAGGATATGTATCCCAACGAAGTGCACTTGCAATATTTGACTCTGAATCCTCTTCAATTGGTTCACTGTTTTGGAAAATCATGACCTGCGTGAACATGTTATGTGTAAATGTCGCAAAACAAGTGTGATCTTCTCCTGAACACAAAGTGTTACAGTATAGAATCTTCTGTAGGAAACTTATCCCTAAGATATGCACTTCCAGCATTTGACTCTGAATCCTCCTCACTTGGTTCACTATTTTGGAAATTCATGGCCTGCGTGAACATGTTCCATGCAAATGTCACAAAACAAATATGATTTTCTCCTGAACGCAAATGTTGCAGTGGAGAAAACGTCTCTAGGATACTTATCCCTACGAAGTGAACTTCCTAGATTTGATTCTGAATCCTCAGCACTTGGTTCACTATTTTGGAAATCATCTCCTGCATGAATAGGTTCCATGGAAATGTCGCAAAACAAGTGTGATTTTCTGCAGAACACAAAGAGGTACAGTATCGAAACTTCTGTAGGATACTTACCACTAAGAAGTGCACTTCTAACATTTGACTCTGAACCCTCCTCACTTGGTTCACTATATTGGAAAATCATAGCTTGCGTGAACATGTTCCAGGGAAACATTGCAAAAGAAGTGTGATACTCTCCTGAACACAAAGAATTACAGTATAGAAACTTTTGTGGGATACTTACCGCTAAGAAGAGCACTTGCAACATTTGACTCTGAGTCCTTCTCTTCTGGTTCACTATTTTGGAATATCATGGCTTGGGTGTAAATTTTGCATTGACTGTCTCACAACAATTGTGACTTTCTCCTGATCACAAAGAGTTACTTCTGCAGGATACATATCTCAATGAAGTGCACTTGCAACATTTGACTCTGAGTCATCCTCACTTCGATATCTATTTTGGAAAAATCATGGCCTGCTTCAACATGTTCCTTGGAAATGTGGCACAACAACTGTTATTTTCTCCTGAACACACAGAGTTACAGTATAGGAACTTCTGTAGGATACTTACTGGTAAGAAGTGCACGTGCAATACTTGACTCTGAACCCTCCTCACTTGGTTCACTATTTTGAAAAACATGGCCTGTGTGAACATGTTATATGCAAATGTCGCAACACAAGTGTGATCTTCTCCAGAACACAAAGTGCTACAGTATAGAATCTTCTGTAGGATACTTATGCCTAAGAAGTGCACTTCCAACATTTGACTCTCAGTCTTCCTCACTTGGTTCACTCTTTTGGAAAATCAAGGTGTGCATGAACATATTGCATGAGAACGTGACAAAAAACAAAAGGAATCTATCCCAGACAGCTGTACCACCGTGAGAGTCAGAGGGCAGCAAACACTAAGCGAGCAGGAGGCCCAATCTACAGCTAAGACAGAAATCAATTAAATGTGGCTCGCTTCGTTCAAAAGCGCCGAATGTCTCCCTACTGAGGGAAGCATTGGAGCAGAAGTCACAATCATCACGCTGGAGAGATGACGGGGAACAAAGAGGAAGAGGAAGGAAATGGTCACCAAGACAGCTATGTCTGTAGGGGGTTGAGATGGGGACGTAGCCCATGCCACCCGTCACTGCCTCATCCTGTCAGACAATCTACAACATTTAAGCAACGAAGCAAAAAGTGTGGCAGAGCACAAAAGGAAAATATTTAAGCAATCCTCAGCTAGAGAATTACTATTTGATAGATCAGCTTGCTGTGTTTTGTGTAAGTTCATGTTAGTGAAATACTTTGCAAAACACAATGCAATAAAGACATCTAATACAGAAAATGAATATTAACAGGGGAGATTAAAGACAGCTTGCTTCCTTTTAAGAGAATAAATGTATGGTAACATAGAAAAAAAAACAGTGTATATTTCATCTGAATTAAAAATTTACAACGTATGAACATCTACAGGATTCTTATCACTGAGAAGAGAAAGTGAAACATGTGAATTTGATGTGTCCTCACTTGATCACTATTTTCAAGCTCATTACAAGTCTGAACATTGTTGGTAGAATCAGCACAAAACAATTGTTGTTTGCTCCAGAATACAAACTTTTACAGTCTAGAAACCTTTGTAAGATACTTATCCCAAAGAAGTGCACATGCTACATATGACTGTGAATCCTCTTTACTTGGTTCACGATTTTGGAAGGGAATGACATGCATGAACATGTTTCATGGAAACGTTGTAGAACAAGTTTGATTTCCTACTGAACACAAAGAGTTACAGTAGAGAAACGTCTGTAACGACACTTATCCTAAAGAAGTGCACTTGCAACATTGGACTCAAGTCCTCCTCACTTGGTTCACTATTTTGGAAAATCATGGCCTGTGTGTACATGTGCTATGCAAATGTCACAAAACAAGTATGATTTTTTCCTGAACGCAAATGTTAGTGTGTAGAAATGTCTCAAAGATACTTATCCCTACGAAGTGCTCTATCTACATTTGATTCTGAATCCTCCGCACTTGGTTCACTATTTTGGAAATCATCTCCTGCACGAATAAGTTCCATGGAAATGTCGCAAAACAAGTGTGATTTTCTGCAGAACACAAAGAGGTACAGTATCGAAACTTCTGTAGGATACTTACCACTAGAAGTGCACTTCCAACATTTGATTCTGAGTCCTCCTCACTTGGTTCACTATTATGGATAATCATAGCCTGCGTGAACATGTTCCAGGGAAACATTGCAAAACACGTGTGATACTCTCCTGAACACCAAGAATGTCAATATGGAAACTTTGGTGTGATAGTTACCGCTAAGAAGAAGAGCACTTGCAACATTTGACTCTGAGACCTTCTCTCTTGGTTCATTATTTTCGAGATTCATGGCTTGAGTGTAAATGTTCCATTGACAGTTGCAAAACAAATGGGACTTTCTCCTGATCACAACGAGTTACAGTACAGAAACTTCTGTATGATACATATCCCAATGAAGTGCACTTGCAACATTTGACTCTGAGTCATCCTCACTTGGTTAACTATTTTGGAAAAATCATGGCCTGCTTCAGCATATTCCATGGAAATGTGGCACAACAACTGTTATTTTTTTCTGAACACAAAGAGTTAAATTATAGAAACTTCCATAGGATACTTTCGGTAAGATGTGCACGTGCAATATTTGACTCTGAACCTTCCTCACTTGATTCACTATTTTTGAAAATCATGGCCTGCATGAGCATGTTATATGCAAATGTCGCAAAACAAGTGTGATCTTCTGATGCATACAAAGAGTTAGAGTATAGAATCTTCTGTAGGATACTTATCCCTAAGAAGTGCACTTCCAATATTTGACTCTCAGGCTTCCTCACTTGGTTCACTCTTTTGGAAAATCAAAGCCTGCGTGCACATATTCCATGAAAATGTTACAAAACCAGTGTGATTTCCTCCTGAACATAAAAAGTTACAAAGTATGAACATCTACAGGATTCTTATCACTGAGAAGTGAAAGTGAAATATATGAATTTGAAGCTTCCTCACTTGGTCACTATTATCAAGCTCATTACAGGCCTGAACATATTTGGTAGAATCACCACAAAATGAATGTTGTTTTCTCCAGAACACAAAGTTTTACAGTCAAGAACCCTGTGTAGGATACATGTCCCAAAGAAGTGAAATGCTACATATGACTGTGAGTTCTCTTCACTTGGTTCACGATTTTGGAAGGGAAGGACGTGCATGAACATGTTTCATGGAAACGTCATACAACACGTGTGATTTCCTCCTGAACACAAAGTTACAGTATAAAAACTTCTGTACGATACTTATCCTAAAGAAGTGCACTTGCAACATTTAACTCTGAGTCCTCCGCACTTGGTTCACTATTTTGTAAAATCATGGCCTGCGTGAACATGTTCCATGTAAATGTCACAAAACAAGTATGATTTTCTCCTGAACGCAAATGTTACATTATACAAACTTCAGTAGGATACTTATCTCTAAGAGGTTCACTTCCAGCATTTGACTCTGAATCCTCCTCACTTGGTTCACTATTTTGGAAATTCATGGCCTGCGTGAACATTTTCCTTGCAAATGTCACAAAACAAGGATGATTTTCTCCTGAACGCAAATGTTACAGTTTAGAAACTTCTCTAAGATACTTATCCCCAAGAAGTGCACTTCCTACATTTGATTCTGAATCCTCCGCACATGGTTCACTATTTTGGCAATCATCTCCTGCATGAATAGGTTCCATGGAAACGTCTCAAAACAAGTGTGATTTTCTGCAGAACACAAAGAGGTACAGCATCAAAACTTCTGTAGGATACTTACCACTAAGAAGTGCACTTCCAACATTTGACTCTGAGTCCTCCTCACTTGGTTCACTATTACGGATAATCATAGCCTGCATGAACATGTTTCAGGGAAATATTACAAAACAAGTGTGATACTCTCCTGAACACCAAGAATGTCGATATGGAAACTTTGGTGGGCTACTTACCACTAAGAAGAAGAGCACTTGCAACATTTGACTCTGAGACCTTCTCTCTTGGTTCACTATTTTGGAATATCATGGCTTGTGTGTAAATGTTCCATTGACTGTCGCACAACAAGGGTGACTTTCTCCTGATCACAAAGAGTTACAGTATAGGAACTTCTGTAGGATACGTATCCCAATGAAGTGCACTTGCAACATTTGACTCTGAGTCATCCTCACTAGGTTAACTATTTTGGAAAAATCATGGCCTGCTTCAACATTTGCCATGGAAATGTGGCACAACATCTGTAATTTTCTCCTGAACACAAAGAGTTACATATTAGGAACTTCCGTAGGACACTTACTGGTAAGAAGAACACGTGCAATATTTGACTCGGAAACCTCCTCACTTGGTTCACAATTATGGAAAATCATGGCCTGCTTCAACATGTTCTGTGGAAATGTGGCACAACAACTGTTGTTTTATCCTGAACACAAAGAGTTACATTATTGGAACTTCTGTAGGACACTTACCGGTAAGAAGAACACGTGCAATATTTGACTCGGAAACCTCCTCACTTGATTCACTATTTTGGAAAATCATGGGCTGTGTGAACATTTTATATGCAAATGTCGCAAAACAAGTATAATCTTCTCCTGAACACAAAGTGGTACAGTATAGAATCTTCTGTAGTATACTTATCCCTTAGAAGTGCACTTCCAACATTTAACTCTGAGTCCTCCTCACTTGGTTCACTATTATGGATAAGCATAGCCTGCATGAACATGTTCCAGGGAAACATTGCAAACCAAGTATGATACTCTCCTGAACACCCAGAATGTCGATATGGAAACTTTGGTGGGATAGTTACCGCTAAGAAGAAGAGCACTTGCAACATTTGACTCTGAGACCTTCTCTCTTGGTTCAATATTTTGGAATATCATGGCTTGTGTGTAAATGTTCCATTGACTGTCGCACAACAAGTGTGACTTTCTCCTGATCACAATGAGTTACAGTATAGAAACTTCTGTAGGATACGTGTCCCAATGAAGTGCACTTGCAACATTTGACTCTGAGTCATCCTCACTTGGTTAACTATTTTGGAAAAATCATGGCCTGCTTCAACATGTTCCATGGAAATGTGGCACAACAACGGTTATTTTCTCCTGAACACAAAGAGTTACATTATAGGAACTTCAATAGGACACTTACCGGTAAGAAGAACACGTGCAATATTTGACTCGGAAAGTCCTCACTTGATTCACTATTTTGGAAGATCATGTGCTGTGTGAACATTTTATATGCAAATGTTGCAAAACAAGTATAATCTTCTCCTGAACACAAAGTGTTACAGTATAGAATCTTCTGTAGTATACTTATCCCTTAGAAGTGCACTTCCAACATTTGACTCTCAGTCCTCCTCACTTGGTTCACTATTTTGGAAAATCAAGTCCTGCGTGAACATATTCCATGAAAACGTCACAAAACCAGTGTGATTTTCTCCTGAACATAAAAAGTTACAAAGTATGAACATCTACAGGATTCTTATCACTGAGAAGTGAAAGTGAAACATGTGAATTTGAAGCTTCCTCACTTGGTCACTATTTTCAAGCTCATTACAGGCCTGAACATAGAGGGTAGAATCAGCAAAAAATGAATGTTGTTTTCTCCAAAACACAAAGTTTTAGCGTCTAGAAACCTGTGTAGGATACTTGTCCCAAAGAAGTGCACGTGCTACATATAACTGTGAGTCCTCTTCCCGTGGTTCACGATTTTGGAAGGGGATGACATGCATGAACATATTTCATGGAAATGTCATACGACAAGTGTGATTTCCTCCTGAACACAAAGAGTTACAGTATAGAAATTTCTGTAGGACACTTATCCTAAAGAAGTGCACGTCGTACATTTGATTCAGAATCATCCCTACTTGGTACACTATTTTTTGAAAACATGGCCTATGTGCACATGTTCCATGTGAATGTCACAAAACAAGTATGATTTTTCTCCTGAACGCAAATGTTACAGTATACAAAGTTCTGTAGGATACTTACCACTAAGAAGTGCACTTCCAATAGTTGACTCTGAGTCTTCCTCATGTGGTTCACTATTTTGGAAAAACATAGCCTGTGTGAACATGTTCCATGGAAGCATTCCAAAAGAAGTGTAATACTCTCCTGTACACAAAGAATTACAGTACAGAAACTTTTGTGGGATACTTACCGCTAAGAAGAGCACTTGCAACATTTGGCTCTGAGTCCTTCTCTCTTGGTTATTTTGGAATATCATGGCTTGCGTGTAAATGTTCCATTGACTATCGCACAACAAGTGTGACCTTCTACTGATCGCAAAGAGTTACAGTATAGAAACTTCTGTAAGATACGTATCCCAACGAAGTGCAATTCCAACATTTGATTCGGAGTCATCCTCACTTGGTTAACTATTCTGGAAAAGTCATGGCCTGCTTCAACATGTTCCATGGAAATGTGGCACAACAACTCTTATTTTCTCCTGAACACAAAGGGTTACATTATAGAACCTTCCTTAGGATACTTACCGGTAAGAAGTGCACGTGAAATATTTGACTCTGAACCCTCCTCACTTGGTTCACTATTTTGGAAAATCATGGCCTGCATCAACATGCTCCATGGAAATGTGGTACAACAACTGTTATTTTCTCCTGAACACAAAGAGTTACAGTATAGCAACTTCCGTAGGATACATACTGGTAAGGAGTGCACGTGCAATATTTGACTCTGAACCCTCCAAACTTGGTTCACTATTTTGTAAAATCATGGCCTGTGTGAACATGTCATATGCAAATGTCCCAAAACAAGTGTGATCTTCTGATGCACACAAAGAGTTAGAGTATAGAATCTTCTGTAGGATACTTATCCAAAATTAAGTGCACTTCCTACATTTGAATCTCAGTCTTCCTCACTTGGTTCACTCTTTTGGAAAATCAAGGCCTGCGTGAACATATTCCATGAAAACGTCACAAAACCAGTTTGATTTTCTCCTGAACATAAAAAGTTACAAAGTATGAACATCTACAGGATTCTTATCACTGAGAAGAGAAAGTGAAACATGTGAATTTGACGCATCCTCACTTGGTCACTATTTTCAAGCTCATTACAGGCCTGAACATCGTTGGTAGAATCAGCACAAAAGGAATGTTGTTTTCTCGAGAACACAAAGTTTTACAGTCTGGAAACCTGTGTAGGATATGTGTCCCAAAGAAGTGCACATGCTCCATATGACTGTGAGTCCTCTTCACTTGGTTCATGATATTGGAATGGAATGACATGCATGAACATGTTTCATGTAAACGTCGTACAACAAGTGTGATTTCCTCCTGAACACAAAGAGTTACAGTACAGAAACTTCTGTATGACACTTATCCTAAAAAAGTGCACTTGCAACATTTGACTCAGAGTCCTCCTCACTTGGTTCATATGTTCCATGTAAATGTCACAGAACAAGTATGATTTTCTCCTGATCGCAAATGTTACAGTATACAAACTTCTGTAGGATACTTATCTCTAAGAGGTGCACTTCCAGCATTTGACTCTGAACCTCCTCACTTGGTTCACTATTTTGGAAATTCATGGCCTGCGTGAATATATTCCATGCAAATGTCACAAAACAAGGATGATTTTCTCCTGAACGCAAATGTTACACTGTAGAAACTTCTCTAGGATACTTATCCCCAAGAATTGCACTTCCTACATTTTATTCTGAATCCTCTGCACTTGGTTCACTATTTTGGAAATCATCTCCTGCATGAATAGGTTCCATGGAAACGTCTCAAAACAAGTGTGATTTTCTGCAGAACACAAAGAGGTACAGCATCGAAACTTCTGTAGTATACTTACCACTAAGAAGTGCACTTCCAACATTTGTTTCTGAGTCCTTCTCTCTTGGTTCACTATTTTGGAAAATCATAGCCTGCGTGAACTAGTTCCAGGGAAACATTACAAAACAAGTGTGATACTCTCCTAAACAGCAAGAATGACAGTATAGAAAATGTGGTGGGGTACTTACTGCTAAGAAGAAGAGCACTTGAAACATTTGACTCTGAGTCCTTCTCTGTTGGTTCATTATTTTCGAGTTTCATGGCTTCCGTGTAATGTTCCATTGACTGTCGCACAACAAGTGTGACTTTCTCCTGATCACAAAGACTTACAGTATAGAAACTTCTGTAGGATAAATTTCCCAACGAAATGCACTTGCAACATTTACTCTGAGTCATCCTCACTTGGTTAACTATTTTGGAAAAATCATGGCCTGCTTCAACATATTCCATGGAAATGTGGCACAACAACTTTTATTTTCTCCAGAACACACAGAGTTACAGTATAGCAACCACTAAGAAGAGCACGTGCAGTATTTGACTCTGAAACCTCTTCACTTGGTTCACTATTTTGTAAAATCATGGCCTGCGTGAACATGTTATATGCAAATGTCACAAAACAAGTGTGATCTTATTCCTGAACACAAAGTGTTACAGTATAAAATCTTCTATAGGATACTTATCCCTAAGAAGTGCACTTCCAACATTTGACTCTCAGTCTTCCTCACTTGGTCCACTCTTTTGGAAAATCAAGGCCTGTGTGAACATATTCCATGAAAATGTCACAAAACCAGTGTGATTTTCTCCTGAACATAAAAAGTTACAACGTATGAACAGATGAACAGATGAACGTATGAACAGGATTCTTATCACTGAGAAGTGGAAGTGAAACATGTGAATTTGACGCTAGATCACTTGGTCACTATTTTCAAGCTCATTACAAGCCTGAACATAGTTGGTAGAATCAGCACAAAACGAATGTTGTTTTTACAGAACACAAAGTTTTACAGTCTAGAACCCTGTGTAGGATACTTATCCCAAAGAATTGCACATTCTACATATGACTGTGTGTCCTCTTTACTTGGTTCATGATTTTGGAAGGGAATGACATGCATGAAGATGTTTAATGGAAACGTTATACAAGAAGTGGGATTTCCTCCTGAACACAAAGAGTAATAGTAGAGAAACTTGTGTAATGACACTTATCCTAAAGAAGTGCACTTGCAACATTTGACTAAGAGTCCTCCTTACTTGGTTCACTATTTTGTAAATTCATGGCCTGCGTGAACATGTCTCATGCAAATGTCACAAAACAAGGATGATTTTCTCCTGAACGCAAATGTTACACTGTAGAAACTTCTCTAGGATACTTATCCCCAAGAATTGCACTTCCTACATTTTATTCTGAATCCTCTGCACTTGGTTCACTATTTTGGAAATCATCTCCTGCATGAATAGGTTCCATGGAAGCGTCGTAAAACAAGTGTGATTTTCTGCAGAATACAAAGAGGTACTGTATCAAAACTTCTGTAAGATACTTACCACTAAGAAGTGCACTTCCAACATTTGACTCTGAGTCCTCCTCACTTGGTTCACTATTTTAGAAAATCATAGCCTGCGTGAACATGGTCCAGGGAAACATTGCAAAACAAGTGTGATACTCTCCTGAACACAAAGAATGACAGTATAGAAGCTTTTGTGGGATACTTACAGCTAAGAAGAAGAGCACTTGCAACATTTGACTCTGAGTCCTACTCTCTTGGTTCACTATTTTGGAATATCATGGCTTGCGTGTAAATGTTCCATTGACTGTTGCACAACAAGTGTGACTTTCTCCGGATCAAAAAGAGTTACAGTATAGAAACTTCTGTAGTATACGTGTCCCAACGAAGTGCACTTGCAACATTTGACTCTGAGTCATCCTCATTTGTTTAACTATTTTGGAAAAATCATGGCCTGCTTCAACATGTTCCATGGAAATGTGGTACAACAACTGTTATTTTCTCCTGAACACAAAGAGTTACAGTATAGCAACTTCCGTAGGATACTTACCAGGAAGAAGTGCACGTTTAATATTTGTCTCTGAACCCTCCTCACTTGGTTCACTAATGGCCTGCTTCAACATGTTCCACGGAAATGTGGCACAACAACTGTTATTTTGAAAATTCTTGGCCTGCGTGAACATGTTCCATGTAAATGTAACAAAACAAATATGATTTTCTCCTGAACGCAAATGTTACAGTATACCAACTTCTGTAGGATACTTATCCCTAAGAGGTGCACTTCCAGCATTTGACTCTGAATCCTCTTCACTTGGTGCACTATTTTGGAAATTCAGGGCCGCGTGAACATGTCCCATGCAAATGTCACAAAACAAGGATGATTTTCTCCTGAACGCAAATGTTATCCGCTCTTGGTTCACTATTTTGGAAATCATCTCCTGCATGAATAGGTTCCATAGAAATGTCGCAAAACAAGTGTGATTTTCTGCAGAACAAAAAGAGGTACAGTAACAAAACTTCTCTAGGACACTTACCACTAAGAAGTGCACTTCCAACATTTGACTACGAGTCCTCCTCACGTGGTTCACTATTTTGCAACATTTGGCTCTGAGTCCTTCTCTCTTGGTTATTTTGGAATATCATGGCTTGCGTGGAAATGTTCCATTGACTATCGCACAACAAGTGTGACTTTCTCCTGATCACAAAGAGTTACAGTATAGAAACTTCTGTAGGATACGTATCCCAACAAAGTGCACTTGCAACATTGACTCTGAGTCATCCTCCCTTGGAGAGCTATTTTGGAAAAATCATGGCCTGCTTCAACATGTTCCATGGAAATGTGGTACAACAACTGTTATTTTCTCCTGAACACAAAGAGTTACAGTATAGCAACTTCCGTAGGATACTTACCAGGAAGAAGTGCACGTTTAATATTTGTCTCTGAACCCTCCTCACTTGGTTCACTAATGGCCTGCTTCAACATGTTCCATGGAAATGTGGCACAACAACTGTTATTTTGAAAATTCTTGGCCTGCGTGAACATGTTCCATGTAAATGTAACAAAACAAATATGATTTTCTCCTGAACGCAAATGTTACAGTATACCAACTTCTGTAGGATACTTATCCCTAAGAGGTGCACTTCCAGCATTTGTCTCTGAATCCTCTTCACTTGGTGCACTATTTTGGAAATTCAGGGCCGCGTGAACATGTCCCATGCAAATGTCACAAAACAAGGATGATTTTCTCCTGAACGCAAATGTTATCCGCTCTTGGTTCACTATTTTGGAAATCATCTCCTGCATGAATAGGTTCCATGGAAGCGTCGTAAAACAAGTGTGATTTTCTGCAGAATACAAAGAGGTACTGTATCAAAACTTCTGTAAGATACTTACCACTAAGAAGTGTACTTCCAACATTTGACTCTGAGTCCTCCTCACTTGGTTCACTATTTTAGAAAATCATAGCCTGCGTGAACATGGTCCAGGGAAACATTGCAAAAGAAGTGTGATACTCTCCTGAACACAAAGAATGACAGTATAGAAGCTTTTGTGGGATACTTACAGCTAAGAAGAAGAGCACTTGCAACATTTGACTCTGAGTCCTACTCTCTTGGTTCACTATTTTGGAATATCATGGCTTGCGTGTAAATGTTCCATTGACTGTTGCACAACAAGTGTGACTTTCTCCGGATCAAAAAGAGTTACAGTATAGAAACTTCTGTAGTATACGTGTCCCAACGAAGTGCACTTGCAACATTTGACTCTGAGTCATCCTCATTTGTTTAACTATTTTGGAAAAATCATGGCCTGCTTCAACATGTTCCATGGAAATGTGTCCTGAACACAAAGAGTTACAGTATAGGAACTTCCGTAGGACACTTACAGGTAAGAAGTGCATGTGCAATATTTGACTCTAAACTCTCCTCACTTAGTTCACTATTTTGGAAAATCACGGCCTGCATGAACATGTTCCATGCAAATATCGCAAAACAAGTATGATCTTCTCCTGAACACAAAGTGTTAGAGTGTAGAATCTTCTGTACGATAATTATCCCTAAGAAGTGCATTTCCAACCTTTGACTCTCAGTCTTCTTCACTTAGTTCACCATGTTGCACAATCAAGGCCTGCGTGAACATATTTCATAAAAACGTCACAAAACCAGTGTGATTTCCTCCTGAACATAAAAAGTTACAATGTATGAACATCTACAGGATTCTTATCACTGAGAAGTGAATGTGAAATATGTGAATTTAATGCTTCCTCACTTGGTCACTATTTTCAAGCTCATTAGAGGCCTGAACATAGTTGGTAGAATCAGCACAAAACGAATGTTTTTTTCTCCAGAACACAAAGTTTTACCGTCTAGACACCTGTGTAGGATACATGTCCCAAAGAAGTGCACATGCTACATATGACTGTGAGTCCTCTTCACAGGAAGGTAATGACATGCATGAACATGTTTCATGGAAACGTCGTACAACAAGTGCGATTTCCTCCTGAACACAAAGAGTTACAGTAGAGAAACTTCTGTAAGAACACTTATCCTAAAGAAGTGCACTTGCGCCCCAACCAACCAGGAACCCCACGCGTACTGGGGGCGAGCACCCAGGCCGACTGTGGCTTAGCCTGAGCCCCGCCCCTGACCCTAGCCCCTCCCACGCTTCTGCCTTGTGCGCCTAGCCACCCCCCCTGGATTCCAGGTGAAGAATTGTGCCAATGATCCAGGGAGCGAAAGAGCCCAGCCCAGCCCCGCCCTCCACCCGGGAGCCGCCCGGCCAGCAGCACTGCACTGCGCAGCCTCAGGCTTTGCCCCCGGGGCCCCGCTCCTCTCCGTGCCCACCTTCTCAGTTCGCAGGTGAAGAACTCTGCCATCAACATCAGACCCTCTGCCTCTCTGGCCCACCGGGGACCTACGCATATGGTCCAAGGAAGACACACTGCTACTCAGAATTCAATAGAGCCCAAAGGAAATTCAAGCAAAATTCTAAGGAACAAAGGGAGCACAGGCCATACATCTGGACTCCCCTATAATCATTATATCACGTGGGTGAAATTCTTCTCATCCATCCCACAGATAAGTACACTTTTTCTTTTCACCTTACTGATCCTTTAAAGTATCAATGCTATACATCAACTTTCTCATACAGCCACCCGACAACATACAACTCCAGGGAGTACACCACTCACCCCCACATTTCACCAAGAAACTAAATCATAAAAGTGCACTACCAAACTAATATTCACTCCCTGGTAACATAACCTGACTTAACTGACATACTAACAGCCTAGTAGCCTCGTCTAGGATATAATAATAACAATACACAAACATACCCAATCCAAGGCAAGCACTAGTAATAACTGGCAAGCGTAACAATACTAAATACATGGATTCAGTGAAAAACACAGAAACTGAAAGGTCCTAAAAAACAAAACAACAATGTACAAGTCAATGTGCAGATCCATGAGAAACAAAACCCAAGAAGACCAATGTCCTGCCGAAAGAATCAAACCCATAATGAGGGATTCCGACCAGAACAAATCCACAGAAAATAGCCATGAAAGCCAGACCCAACATAACGACTTTCAGAGTATGATCCTTACCATGATTAATATTATGAAAGAGGAAATCGGAGAAGAGTTAAACAACCATATCAACCACTTTGAACAGGAACACAACAGGCACTTGGAGGAGTTGAGAAAAACAGTTCAAGAATCAAAAATAGGTATGGAGCAATTAAAACAGTCTCAGGCAGAGTTTAAAATTGAACTAAAAGACAAGTTATCTTCAACCCAAAACTCAACAGAGAGTCTTATCAGCAGAACAAATGAGGCAGAAAATAGAATTTCAGATCTTGAAGACAAAGTGGGAGAATTAACCAGCTCAATGGAAGAGATTGTTAAAGCCAAAAAGATACTGGAGAGGAACATTCAAGAGATATGGGACACCCTGAAGAAACCTAACATGCGCATTCATGGAATTCCAGAACAAGAATCCCAAAACACCACACCTGAGGAAATATTTCAATTCATCATAAATGAAAACTTCCCACAATTAAAGAATGAGAGGCCTATCAAAAAACAAGAGGCATTTCACACTCCAAACAGATACGACCAAAATAGAAAATCGCCACAGCAAATAATAGTCAAAACACTCCATATTCAAGAAAAAGAAAAGGTGCTGAGAGCTTCAAGAGAAAAAAAGCAAGTCACTTTTAAAGGTAAACCTATTAGAATAACAAATGTCTACTCAATGGAAACAGTAAAAGCAAAAAGAGCTTGGAGAGACATACTTCAACGTGCACTTGCAACATTTGACTCTGAGTTATCCTCACTTGGTTAACTATTTTGGAAACATCATGGTCTGCTTCAACATGTTCCATGCAAATGTGGCATAACAACTGTTATTTTCTACTGAACACAATGAGTTACAGTATAGAAACTTCCGTAGGATACTTACCGGTAAGAAGTGCACGTGCATTATTTGACTCTGAACGCTCCTCAATTGGTTCACTATTTTGGTAAATAATGGCCTGCGTGAACATGTTATGTGCAAATGTCGCAAAACAAATGTGATCTTCTCCTGAACACAAAGTGTTACAGCATAGAATCTTCTGTAGGAAACTTATCCCTAAGAAGTGCACTTCCAACATTTGACTCTCAGTCTTCCTCACTTGTTTCACTCTTTCGGAAAATCAAGGCCTGCGTGAATATATTCCACGAAAACGTCACAAAACCAGTGTGATTTCATCCTGAACTGAGCAGTGGAAGTGAAACATGTGAATTTGATGCTTCCTCACTTGGTCACTATTTTCAACCTCATTACAGGCCTGAACATATTTTCTCCAGAACACAATGTTTTACCGTCTACAAACATGTGTAGGATACTTGTCCCAATGAAGTGCACATGCTACATATGACTATGAGGCTTCTTGCCTTGTTCACGATTTGGGAAGGGAATGACATGGATGAACATGTTTCATGGAAATGTCGTACAACAAGTGTAAATTCCTCCTGAACACAAAGAGTTACAGTATAGAAACTTCTGTACAACACTTATCCTGAAGAAGTGCACTTGCAACATTTGACTCAGAGTCCTCCTCACTTGGTTCACTATTTTCTAATATAATGGCCTGCGTGAACATGTACCATGCAAATGTCAGAAAAAAAGTATGATTTTCTCCTGAACGCAAATGCTACAATGTAGAAAATTCTCTGGAATATTTATCCCAAGGAAGTGCACTTCCTACATTTGATTCTGAATCCTCCGCACTTGGTTCACTATTTTGGAAATCATCTCCTGCATGAATAGGTTCCATGGAAACGTTGCAAAACAAGGGTGTTTTTCTGCAGAACACAAAGAGGTACTGTATCGAAACTTCTGCAGGATACTTACCACTAAGAAGTGCACTTGCAACATTTGACTCTGAGTCCTACTCACTTGGTTCACTATTTTGGAAAATCATAGCCTGCTTGAACATGTTCCAGTGAAATATTGCAAAACAATTGTGTTACTCCCCTGAACATCAAAAATGACAGTATAGAAACTTTGGTGGGATACTTTCCGCTAAGAAGAAAAGAACTGGCATCATTTAACTCTGAGTCCTTCTCTCTTGGTTCATTGTTTTGGAATATCATGGCTTGCGTGTAATGTTCCATTGACTGTCGCACAACAAATGTGAGTTTATCCTGATCACAAAGTGTTACAGTATAAAAACTTCTGTAGGATACGTATCCCAACGAAGTGCACTTGCAACATTTGACTCAGAGTCATCCTCACTTGGTTTACTATTTTGGAAAAATGATGGCCTGCTTCAACATGTTCCCTGGAAATGTGGCACAACAAGTGTTATTTTCTTCTGATCACAAAGAGGTACAGTATAGGAACTTCCGTAGGTCATACTGGTAAGAAGTGCACGTGCAATATTTGACTCTGAACCCTCCCCACATGGTTCACTATTTTGGAAAATCATGGCCTGCGTGAACATGATATATGCAAATGTCGCAAAACAAGTGTGATCTTCTCCTGAACAAAAAGTGTTGCAGTATAGAATCTTCTGTAGGATACTTATCCCTAAGTAGTGCACTTCCAACATTTGACTCTCAGTCTTCCTCACTAGGTTCACCATTTTGGAAAATCAAGGCCTGCGTGAACATATTCAATGAAAAAGTCATAGAAACAGTGTGAATTTCTCCTGAACATAAAAACTTACAATGTATGAACCTCTACCGGATTCTTATCACTGAGAAGTGAAAGTGAAACATGTGAATTTGATGCTTCCTCTCTTGGTCAGTATTTTCAATCTCTTACAGGCCTGAACATAGTTGGTAGAATCAGCACAAAACGAATGTTGTTTTCTCCAGAACACAAAGTTTTAGCTTCTAGAAACCTGTGTAGGATACTTGTCCCAAAGAAGTGCAGGTGCTACATATGACTGTGAGTCATCTTCACTTGGTTCACGATTTTGGAAGGGAATGACATGCGTGAACATGTTTCATGGAAACGTCATACAACAAGTCTGATTTCCTCCTGAACACAAAGAGTTACAGTATAGAAACTTCTGTAAGACACTTATCTTGAAGAAGTGCACTTGCAACATTTGACTCAGAGTCCTCCTCACTTGGTTCACTATTTGGTAATATCATGGCCAGCGTGAACATGTGCCATGCAAATGTCACAAAACAAGTATGATTTTCTCCTGAACGCAAATGTTACAGTACACAAACTTCGGTAGGATGCTTATCCCTAAGAGGTGCACTTCCAGCATTTGATTCTGAATCCTCCTCCCTTGTTTCACTATTTTGGAAATTCATGGCCTGCGTGAACATGTTCCATGCCAATGTCACAAAACAAGTATGATTTTCTCCTGAACGCAAATGTTACAGTGTAGAAACTTCTCTAGGATACTTATCCCCAAGAAGTGCACTTCCTACATTTGATTCTGAACCCTCTGTACTTGGTTCACTATTTTGGAAATCATGTCCTGTATGAATAGGTTTCATATAAATGTCGCAAAACAAGTGTGATTTTCTGCAGAACGCAAAGAGCTACAGTATTAAAACTTGTATAGGATACTAACCACTAAGAGGTGCACTTCCAACATTTGACTCTGAGTCCTCCTCACTTGGTTCACTATTTTGGAAAGTCATAACCTGCGTGAACATGTTCCATGGAAGCATTCCAAAACAAGTGTGATACTCTCCTGGATACAAAGAATTACAGTATAGAAACTTTTATGGGATACTTACCGCTAAGAAGAGCACTTGAAACATTTGACTCTGAGTCCTTCCCTCTTGGTTATTTCGGAATATCATGGCTTTCATGTAAATGTTCCATTTACTGTCCCACAAGTGTGACTTTTTCCTGATCACAAAGAGTTACAGTATAGAAACTTCTGTAGGATATGTATCCCAACGAAGTGCACTTGCAACATTTGGCTCTTAGTCATCCTCACTTGGTTAACTATTTTGGAATAATCATGGCCTGTTTCAACATGTTCCATGGAAATGTGGCACAACAACTGTTATTTTCTCCTGAACACAAAGAGTTACAGTATGGGAACTTCCATAGGATACTTAAGGGTAAGAAGTGCACGTGCAATATTTGACTCTGAACCCTCCTCACTAGGTTCACTATTTTGGAAAAGCATGTGCTGCGTGCACTTGTTATATGGAAATGTTGCAAAACAAGTGTGATCTTCTCCTGAACATAAAGTGTTACAGTATAGAATCTTCTGTAGGTTACTTATCCCTAAGAAGTGCACCTCCATTACTTGACTCTCAGTCCTCCTCACTTGGTTCACTCTTTTGAAAAATCAAGGCTTGCGTGAACATATTCCATGAAAACGTCACAAAACCAGTGTGATTTTCTCCTGAACATAAAAAGTTACAACGTATAAACATCTACAGGACTCTTATCACTGAGAAGTGGAAGTGAAACATGTGAATTTGATGCTTCCTCATTTGGTCACTATTTTCAAGCTCATTACAGGCCTGAACATAGTGGGTAGAATCAGCACAAAATGAATGTTGTTTTCTCCAGAACACAAAGTTTTACAGTCTAGAACCCTGCGTAGGATACTTATCCCAAAGAAGTGCACATGCTACATATGACTGTGAGTCCTCTTCAGTTGGTTCATGATTTTGGAAGGGAAAGACATGCCTGAACATATTTCATGGAATCTTCATACAACAAGTGTGATTTCCTCCTGAACACAAAGAGTTACAGAAGAGAAACTTCTGTAACGACACTTATCCTGAAAAAGTGCACTTGCAACATTTGATTCAGAGTCCTCCTCACTTGGTTCACTATTTTGGAAAATCATTGCCTTTGTGAACATGTGCCATGCAAATGTCAACAAACCAGTATGATTTTCTCCTGAACGCAAATGCTACAGTGTAGAAACGTCTCTAGGATACTTATCCCCAAGAAGTGCACTTCCTAGATTTGATTCTGAATCTTCCACCCTTGCTTCAGTATTTTTGAAATCATCTCCTGCATAAATAGGTTGCATGGAAATGTCGCAAAACAATTGTGATCTTCTCCTGAACACAAAGTGTTACAGATAGAATCTTCTGTAGGATACTTATCCCTAAGAATTGCACTTCCAACATTTGACTCTCAGTCTTCCTCACTTGGTTCACTCTTTTGGAAAATCAAGGCCTGCGTGAACATATTCCAATTAAACGTCACAAAACCAATGTGATTCTCTCCTGAACATAAAAAGTTACAACGTATAAACACCTACAGGATGCTTATCACTGAGAAGTGAATGTGAAACATGTGAATTTGACGCTTCCTCACTTGGTCAGTCTTTTCAAGTTCATTACAGGCCTGAACATAGTTGATAGAATCAGCAAAAAATGAATATGGTTTTCTCCAGAACACAAAGTTTTACAGTCTAGAAAACTGTGTAGGATACTTATCCCAAAGAAGTGCACATGCTACATATGACTGGGAGTCCTCTTCACTTGGTTCCCGATTTTGGAAGGGAATGACATGCATGAACATGTTTCATGGAAACGTCGTACAACATGTGTGATTTCCTCCTGAACACAGAGATTTACAGTATAGAAACTTCTGTATGACACTTACCCTAAAGAAGTGCAATTGCAAGATTTGACTCAGAGTCCTCCTCACTTGGTTCACTATTTTGGAAAATCATTGCCTGTGTGAACATGTGCCATGCAAAAGTCACAAAAGAAGTATGATTTTCTCCTGAAGGCAAATGTTACAGTATACAAACTTCTGTAGGATACTTATCCCTAAGAGGTGCACTTCCAGCATTTGACTCTGAGTGCTCCTCACTTGGTTCACTATTTTGTAAATTCATGGTCTGCGTGAACATGTTCCATGCAAATGTCACAAAACAAGAATGATTTTCTCCTGAACACAAATGTTACAGTGTAGAAACGTCTCTAGGATACTTAACCCCAAGAAGTGCACTTCCTACATTTGATTCTGAACCATTTGTACTTGGTTCACTATTTTGGAAATCATCTCCTGCATGAATAGGTTCCATGAAAACGTTGCAAAACAAGTGTGATTTTCTGCAGAACACAAAGAAGTACAGTATCGAAACTTCAGTAGGATACTTACCACTAAGAGGTGCACTTCCTACATTTGACTCTGAGTACTCCTCACTTGGTTCACTATTTTGGAAAGCATAGCCTGCATGAACATGTTCCATGGAAGCATTCCAAAACAAGTGTACTCTCCTGAACACAAAGAATTACAGTATAGAAACTTTTATGGGATACTTACCGCTAAGAAGAGCACTTGAAACATTTGACTCTGACTCCTTCCCTTTTGGATATTTTGGAATATCATGGCTTGCATGTAAATGTTCCATTGACGGTCACACAACAAGTGTGACTTTCTACTGATCAAAAAGAGTTACAGTGTATAAACTTTTGTATGATACATATACCAACGAAGTGCACTTGCAACATTTGACTCTGAGTCATCCTCACTTGGCTAACTATTTTGGAAAAATCATGGCCTACTTCAACATGTTCCATGGAAATATGGCAAAACAACTGTTACTTTCTCCTGAACACAAAGAGTTACAGTATAGGAACTTCTGTACGACACTTATCCTAAAGAAGTGCACTTGCAAGATTTGAGTCAGAACCCTTCTCACTTGGTTCACTATTTTGTAAAATTATGGCCTGTGTGAACATGTGCCATGCAAATGTCACAAAACAAGTATGATTTTCTCCTGAATGCAAATGTTACAGTATACAAACTTCTGTAGGATACTTCTCCCTAAGAGGTGCACTTCCAGCATTTGACTCTGAATCCTCCTCACTTGGTTCACCATTTTGCAGAATCAAGGCCTGCGTGAACATATTACATGAAAACGTCACAAACCAGTGTGATTTCCTCCTGAACATAAAAAGTTACCAGGTATGAACATCTACAGGATTCTTATGACTGAGAATTGAAAGTGAAACATGTGATTTGACGCTTCCTCACTTGGTGACTATTTTCAAGCTCATTACAGGCCTGAACATTGTTGGTAGAATCAGCACAAAACGAATGTTGTTTTCTCTAGAACACAAAGTTTTACCGTGTAGAAACCTGTGTAGGATACTTGTCCCAAAGAAGTGCACATGCTACATATGATTGTGAGTCCTCTTCACTTGGTTCACAATTTTGGAAGGGAATGACATGCATGAACATGTTTCATGGAAGCGTTGTACAACAAGTGTGATTTCCTCCTGAACATAAAGAGTTACAGTATAGAAACCTCTGTACGACACTTATCCTAAAGAAGTGCACTTGCAAGATTTCAGTCAGAACCATCCTCACTTGGTTCATTGTTTTGTAAAATTATGGCCTGTGTGAACATGTGCCATGCAAATGTCACAAAACAAGTATAATTTTCTCCTGAACGCAAATATTACAGTATACACACTTCTGTAGGATACTTCTCCCTAAGAGGTGCACTTCCAGCATTTTACTATGAATCCTCCTCACTTGGTTCACTATTTTGGAAATTCACGGCATGTGTGAACATGTTTCATGCAAATGTCACAAAAACAAGTATAATTTTCTCCTGAATGCAAATGTTACAGTGTAGAAAATTCTCTAGGATACTTAACCCCAAGAAGTGCACTTTCTACATTTGATTCTGAATCCTCCCCACTTGGTTCACTATTTTGGAAATCATCTCCTGCATGAATAGGTTCCATTGAAAAGTGGCAAAACAAGTGTGATTTTCTGCAGAACACAAAGAGGTACAGTATCGAAACTTCTATAGGACACTTACCACTAAGAAGTGCACTACCAACATTTGACACTGAGTCCTCCTCACCTGAACACAAAGAATGACAGTATAGAAAATTTTGTGGGATACTTACCGCTAAGAAGAAGAGCACTTGCAACATTTGACTCTGAGTCCTTCTCTCTTGGTTCACTATTTTGGAATATCATGGCTTGCGTGTAAATGTTCCATTGACTGTCGCACAGCAAGTGTGACTTTCTCCTGAACACAAAGAGTTACAGTATAGAAACTTCTGTAGGTTACGTATCCCAACGAAGTGCACTTGCATCATTTAACTCTGAGCCATCCTCACTTGGTTAACTATTTTGGAAAAATGATGGCCTGCTTCAACATGTTCCATGGAAATGCGGCACAACAACTCTTATTTTCTCCTGAACACAAATAGTTACAATATAGGAACTTCCGTAGGACACTTACCGGTAAGAAGTGCACGTGCAATATTTGACTCTAAACCCTCCTCACTTCGTTCACTATTTTGGAAATTCATGGCATGCGGGAACATATTCCATGCAAATGTCACAAAAACAAGTATGATTTTCTCCTGAACGCAAATGTTACAATGCAGAAACTTCTCTTCGATACTTATCCCCAAGAAGTGTACTTCCTACATTTGATTCTGAATCCTCTGCACTTGGTACACTATTTTGGAAATCATCTCCTGCATGAATAGTTCCATGGAAATGTGGCAAAACAAGTGAGATTTTCTGCAAAACACAAGAGGTACAGTATCGAAACGTCTGTAGGATACTTAGCACTAAGAAGTGCACTTCCAACAATTGACTCTGAATCCTCCTCACTTGGTTCACTATTTTGCAAAATCATAGCCTGCGTGAACATGTTCCAGGGAAACATTGCAAAACACGTGTGATACTGTCCTGAACACCAAGAATGAGAGTATAGAATCTTTGGTGGGATACTTAGCACTAAGAAGAGTACTTGCAACATTTGACTCTGAGTCCTTCTCTCTTGGTTCACTATTTTGGAATATCATGGCTTGCGTTTAAATGTTCCATTGACTGTCGCACAACAAGTGTGACTTTCTCCTGATCACAAGGAGGTACAGTATAGAAACTTCTGTATGCTACGTATCCCAACAAAGTGCACTTGCAGCATTTGACTCTGAGTCATCCTCACTTGGTTAACTATTTTGGAAAAATCATGGCCTGCTTCAACATGTTCCATGGAAATGTTGCACAACAACTGTTATTTTCTCCTGAACACAAAGAGTTACAGTAGAGAAACTTCCGTAGGACACTTACCAGTAAGGAGTGCACGTGCAATATTTGACTCTGAACCCTCCTCATTTGGTTTACTATTTTGGAAAAACATGGCCTGCATGAACATGTTATATGCAAATGTCGCAAAACAAGTATGATCTTCTCCTGAACACAAAGTTTTACAGTATAGAGTATTCTGTAGGATACTTATCCCTAAGAAGTGCACTTCCAAAATTTGACTCTCAGTCCTCCTCACTTGGTTCACTCTTTTGGAAAATCAAGGCCTGCGTGAACATATTCCATGAAAATGTCACAAAACCAGTGTGATTTCCTCCTGAACATAAAAAGTTACAACGTATGAACATCTACAGGATTCTTATCACTGAGAAGTGAAAGTGAAACATGTGAATTTGACACTTCCTCACTTGGTGACTATTTTCAACCTCATTACAGGCCTGAACATATTTGGTAGAATCAGCACAAAAGGAATGTTTTTTTCTCCAGTACGCAAAGTTTTACCGTGTAGACACCTGTGTAGGATACTTGTCCCAAAGAAGTGCACATGCTACATATGACTGTGAGTCCTCTTCACTTGGTTCACGATTTTGGAAGGTAATGACACGCATGAACATATTTCATGGAAGCATCGTACAACAAGTGTTCTTTCCTCCTGAACACAAAGAGTTACAGTAAAGAAACTTCTGTACGACACTTATCCTAAAGAAGTGCACTTGCAAGATTTGAGTCAGAACCCTTCTCACTTGGTTCACTATTTTGTAAAATTATGGCCTGTGTGAACATGTGCCATGCCAATGTCACAAAACAAGTATGATTTTCTCCTGAACGCAAATGTTACAGTATTCAAACTTCTGTTGGATACTTCTCCCTAAGAGGTGCACTTCCTGCATTTGCCTATGAATCCTCTTCACGTGGTTCACTATTTTGGAAATTCACGGCATGTGTGAACATGTTTCATGCAAATGTCACAAAAACAAGTATAATTTTCTCCTGAATGCAAATGTCACAGTGTAGAAAATTCTCTAGGATACTTATTCCCAAGAAGTGCACTTCCAATATTTAATTCTCAATCCTCCCCACTTGGTTCACTATTTTGGAAATCATCTCCTGCATGAATAGGTTCCATTGAAAAGTGGCAAAACAAGTGTGATTTTCTGCAGAACGCAACTAGGTACATTGTCGAAACTTCTGTAGGATACTTACCACTAAGAAGTGCACTTCCAACATTTGTCTCTGAGTCCTCCTCACCTGAACACAAAGAATGACAGTATAGAAATTTTTGTGGGATACTTACCGCTAAGAAGAAGAGCACTTGCAACATTTGACTCTGAGTCCTTCTCTCTTGGTTCACTATTTTGGAATATCATGGCTTGCGTGTAAATGTTCCATTGACTGTCGCACAGCAAGTGTGACTTTCTCCTGAACACAAAGAGTTACAGTATAGAAACTTCTGTAGGTTACATGTCCCAATGAAGTGCACTTGCATCATATGACTCTGAGCCATCCTCACTTGGTTAACTATTTTGGAAAAATCATGGCCTGTTTCAACATGTTCCATGGAAATGTGGCACAACAACTGTTATTTTCTCCTGAACACAAAGAGTTACAATATAGGAACTTCCGTAGGACACTTACCGATAAGAAGTGCACGTGCAATATTTGACTCTGAACCCTCCTCACTTGGTTCACTATTTTGGAAATTCATGGCATGCAGGAACATGTTCCATGCAAATGTCACAAAAACAAGTATGATTTTCTCCTGAACGCAAATGTTACAATGCAGAAACTTCTCCTTGATACTTATCCCAAAGAAATGTACTTCCTACATTTGATTCTGAATCCTCTGCACTTGGTTCACTATTTTGGAAATCATCTCCTGCATGAATAGTTCCATGGAAATGTGGCAAAACAAGTGTGATTTTCTGCAGAACACAAAGAGGTACAGTATCGAAACGTCTGTAGGATACTTAGCACTAAGAAGTGCACTTCCAACATTTGACTCTGAATCCTCCTCACTTGGTTCACTATTTTGCAAAATCATAGCCTGCGTGAACATGTTCCAGGGAAATATTGCAAAACACATGTGATACTCTCCTGAACACCAAGAATGACAGTATAGAAACCTTTGTGGGATACATACCTCTAAGAGGAGCACTTGCAACATTTGACTCTCAGTCCTTCTCTCTTGGTTCACTATTTTAAATGTTCCATTCTCTGTCGCACAAGTGTGAGTTTCTCCTGATCACAAAGAGTCACAGGATAGAAACTTCTGTAGGATATGCATCCCAACGAAGTCCACTTGCAATATTTGACTCTGAGTCATTCTCACTTTGTTAACTATTTTGAAAAATCATGGCCTGCTTCAACATATTCCATGGAAATGTGGCACAACAACTGTTATTTTCTCCTGAACACAAAGAGTTACAGTACAGAAACTTCCGTAGGACACTTACCAGTAAGAAGTGCACGTGCAATATTTGACTCTGAAACCTCCTCACTTGGTATACTATTTTGGAAAATCATGGCCTGCGTGACCTTGGTATATGCAAATGTATCAAAACAAGTGTGATCTCCTGAACACAAAGTGGTACAGTATAGAATCTTCTGTAGGATACTTATCCCTAAGAAGTGCACTTCCAACATTTGACTCTCAGTCATCCTCACTTGGTTCACTCTTTTGGAAAATCAAGGCCTGCGGGAACATATTCCATGAAAACGTCACAAAACCAGTGTGATTTTCTCCTGAACATAAAAAGTTACAACGTTTGAACATCCACAGGAGTCTTATCACTGAAAAGTGAAAGTGAAACATGTGAATTTGATGCTACTTCACTTGGTCACTATTTTCAAGCTCATTACAAGCCTGAACACAGGTGGTTGAATAAACACAAAACGAATGTTGTTTTCTCCAGAACACAAAGTTTTACAGTCTAGAAACCTGTGTAGGATACTTATCCCAAAGAAGTGCACATGCTACATATGACTGTGAGTCCTGTTCACTTGGTTCATGATTTTGGAATGGAATGATATGTGTGAACATGTTTCATGGAAACGTGGTACAACAAGTGTAATTTCCTCCTGAACACAAAGAGTTACAGTATAGAAACTTCTGTATGACGCTTATCCTAAAGAAGTGCACTTGCAGTGTTTGACTCAGAGTCCTCCTCACTTGGTTCACTATTTTGGAAAATCATGGCCTGCGTGAACATGGTCCATGCAAATGTCACAAAACAAGGATGGTTTTCTCCTGAATGCAAATGTTACAGTGTAGAAACGTCTCTAGGATACTTATGCCCAAGAAGTGCACTTCCTACATTTGATTCTGAATCCTCCGCACTTGGTTCACTATTTTGGAAATCATCTCCTGCATGAATTGGTTCCATGGAAATGTCACAAAACAAGTGTGATTTTCTGCAGAACACAAAGAGGTAAAGTATCGAAACTTCTGTAGGATACTTACCACTAAGAAGTGCACTTGCAACATTTGACTCAGAGTCCTCCTCACTTGGTTCACTATTTTGGAAAATCATGACCTGTGTGAACATGTGCCATGCAAATGTCACAAAACAAGGATGTTGTTCTCCTGAACGCAAATGTTACAGTGTAGAAACTTCTCGAGGATACTTATCACTAGGAAGTGCACTTCCTACATATGATTATGAATACTCCTCACTTGGTTCACTATTTTGGAAATCATCTCCTGCATGTATAGGTTCCATGGAAATGTCCTAAAATAAGTGTGATACTCTCCTGAACACAAAGAATTACAGTATGGAAACTTTTGTGGGATACTTACTGCTAAGAAGAGCACTTTCAACATTTGACTCTGCGTCCTTCTCTCTTGGTTCACTATTTTGGAATATCATGGCTTGTGTATAAATGTACCAGTGACTGTCGCACAACGAGTGTGACTTTCTCCTGATCACAAAGTATTACTGTATAGAAACTTCTGTAGGATATGTAACTCAACGAAGTGCACTTGCAACATTTGACTCTGAGTCATCCTCACTTGGTTAACTATTTGGGAAAAATCATGGCCTGCTTCAACATGTTGCATGGAAATGTGGCACAACAACTGTTATTTTCTCCTAAACACAAAGAGTTTCAGTTTAGGAACTTTCGTAGGATACTTTCCGATAAGAAGTACACGTGCAATATTTGACCCTGAACCCTCCTCACTTGGTTCACTATTTTGGAAAATCATGGCCTGAGTGAACATGTTATATGCAAATGTCGCAAAACAAGTGTGATCTTCTACTGAACACAAAGTGCTACAGTACAGAATCTTCTGTAGGATACTTATCCCTAAGTAGTGCACTTCCAGCATTTGACTCTCAGTCTTCCTCACTTGGTTCAGTCTTTTGGAAAATCAAGGCCTGCGTGAACATATTCCATGCAAACGTCACAAAACCAGTGTGATTTTCTCCTGAACATAAAAAGTTACAATGTATGCACATCTACAGGATTCTTATTACTGAGAAGTGAAAGGGAAACATGTGAATTTGACACTTCCTCACTTGGTCACTATTTTCAAGCTCATTACAGGCTTGAACATGGTGGGTAGAATCAGCACAAAACGAATGTTGTTTTCTCCAGAACACAAAGTTTTACAGTTTAGAAACCTGTGTAGGATACATATCCCAAGAAGTGCACATGCTACATATGACTGTGGGTCCTCTTCACTTGGTTCACAATTTTGGAAGGGAATGACATGTGTGAACATGTTTCATGGAAACATCATAGGACAAGTGTGATTGCCTCCTGAACGCAGAGAGTTACAGTATAGAAACTTCTGTAAGACACATAATCTAAAGAAGTGTACCTTCAACATTTGACTCAGAGTCCTCCTCACTTGGTTCACTTTTTTGGAAAATCATAGCCTGCATGAACATGTGTCATGCAAATGTCACAAAACAAGTATGATTTTCTCCTGACCGCATATCTTACAGTATACAAACTTCTGTAGGATTCATTTCCCTAAGAGGGGCACTTCCAGCATTTGACTCTGAATCCTCCTCACTTGGTTCACTATTTTGGAAATTCATGGCCTTCATGAACATGTGCAATGCAAATGTCACAAAACAAGGATGATTTTCTCCTGAACGCAAATGTTACAGTGTAGAAACGTCTCTAGGATACATATCCCCAAGAAGTGCACTTCCTACATTTGATTCTGAAACCTCCGCACATGCTTCACTATATTGGAAATAATCTCCTGCGTGAATAGGTTCCATGGAAACTTCGCAAAACAAGTGTGATTTTCCGCAGAACACAAAGAAGTACAGTATCGAACCGTCTGCAGGATACTTACCCATAAGAAAAGCACTTACAACATTTGATTCTGAGCCCTTCTGTCTTGGTTCACTATTTTGGAATATCATGGCTTACATGTAAATGTTCCATTGACTGTCGCACAACAAGTGTGACTTCTTCCTGATCAAAAAGAGTTACAGTATAGGAACTTCTGTAGGATAAGTATCCCAACGAAGTGCACTTGCAACATTTGACTCTGAGTCATCCTCACTTGGTTAACTATATTGGAAAAAATATGGCCTGCTTCAACATGTTCCATGGAATTGTGGCACAACAACTGTTATTTTCTCCTGAACACAAAAAATTACAGCATAGGAACTTCCGTAGGATATTTACTGGTAAGAAGTGCACATGCAATATTTGACCCTGAACCCTCCACACTTGGTTAACTAATTTGGAAAAGCATTGCCTGCGTGAACTTGGTATATGCAAATGTCTCAAAACAAGTGTGATCTTCTCCTGATCACAAAGTGTTAAAGTATAGAATCTTCTGTAGGATACTCTTCCCTAAGAAGTGCACTTCCAACATTTGACTCTCAGTCTTCCTCACTAGGTTCACTCTTTTGGAAAATCAAGGCCTGCGTGAACATATTCCATGAAAATGTAACAAAACCAGTGTGATTTCCTCCTGAACATAAAAAGTTACAATGTATGAACATCTACAGGATTCTTAACACTGCGAAGTGAAAGTGGTGACTATTTTCACGCTCATTACAGGCCTGAACATTGTTGGTAGAATCAGCACAAAACGAATGTTGTTTTTTCCAGAATGCAAAGTTTTACCGTGTAGAAACCTGTGTAGGATACTTGTCCCAAAGAAGTGCACATGCTACATATGACTGTGAGTCCTCTTCACTTGGTTCACGATTTTGGAAGGGAATGACATGCGTGAACATGTTTCATGGAAACGTCGTAGAACAAGTGTGATTTCCTCCTGAACACAAAGAGTTACAGTATAGAAACTTCTGTAGGATACACATCTTAATGAAGTGCACTTGCAACATTTGACTCTGAGTCATCCTCTCTTGGTTAACTATTTTTGAAAAATCATGGCCTCCTTCAAAATGTTCCATGGAAATGTGGCAGAAGAACTGTTATTTTCTCCCAAACACAAAGAGTTACAGTACAGGAACTTCTGTAGGATATTTACCTGTAGGAAGTGCACATGCAATATTTGACCCTGAACCCTCCACAATTGGTTAACTATTTTGGAAAACCATGGCCTGTGTGAAGTTGGTATATGCAAATGTCTCAAAAGAAGTGTGATCTTCTCCTGAATACAAAGTGATACAGTATGGAATCTTCTGTAGGATACTTATCCCTAAGAAGTGCACTTCCAACATTTGACTCTCAGTCTTTCTCACTAGGTTCACTCTTTTGGAAATTCATGGCCTGTGTGAACATGATCCATGCAAATCTCAGAAAACAAGGATGATTTTTTCCTGAACGCAAATGTTACAGTGTAGAAACATCACTAGGATACTTATCCCCAAGAAGTGCAAGTCCTTCATTTGATTCTGAATCCTACGCACATGGTTCACTATTTTGGAAATCATCTCCTGCATGAATAGGTTTCATGGAAATGTCGCAAAAAAAGTGTGATTTTCTGCAGAACACAAAGAGGTACAGTATCGAAACTTCTGTAAGATACTTACCACTAAGAAGTGCACTTCCAACATTTGACTCTCAGTCCTCCTAACTTGGTTCACTATTTTGGAAAATCATAGCCTGCGTGAACATGTTCCATGGAGGCATTACAAAACATGTGTGATACTCTCCTGAACACAAACAATTACAGTATAGAAAATTTTGTGGGATCCTTGCCACTAAGAAGACCACTTGCAACATTTGACTCTCAATTCCTTCTCTCTTGGGTCACTATTTTGGAATATCATGGCTTGCATGTAAATGTACCATTGACTGTCACACAACAAGGGTGACTTTCTCCTGATCACAAAGAGTTACAGTATAGAAACTTCTGTAGGATACGTATCCCAACGAAGCACTTGCAACATTTGACTCTGAGTCATCCTCACTTGGTTAACTATTGTGGAAAAATCATGGCCTGCATCAACATGTTCCATGGAAATGTGGCACAACAACTGTTATTTTCTCCTGAGCACAAAGAGTTACAATATAGGAACTTCTGTAGGATACTTACCGGTAAGAAGTGCACGTACAATGTTTGATTCTGAACCCTCTTCACTTCGTTCACTATTTTGGAAAATCATGGCCTGCGTGAACATGTTATATGAACACGTTATATGCAAATGTCACAAAACAAGTGTGATCTTTTCCTGAACACAAAGTGTTACAGTATAGAATCTTCTGTAGGATACTTATCCCTAAGAAGTGCACTTTCAACATTTGACTCTCAGTCTTCCTCAATTGGTTCACTCTTTTGGAAAATCAAGGCCTGCATGAACGTATTCCATGAAAACGTCACAGAACCAGTGTAGTTTACACCTGAACATAAAAAGTTACAACGTATGAACATCTACAGGATTCTTATCACTGAGAAGTGAAAGTGAAACATGTGAATTTGATGCTTTCTCATTTGGTCACTATTTTCAAGCTCATTGCAGGCCTGAACATAGTTGGTTGTGTGTTGTCAACTTCACAGAGTATAAGTTTTTGAAATATGATGTAATAATTCTCTGGATTTCTTGGGTATCAGTAGTGATAATTCCATGTTCATTTCTGATTTTGTTAATTTGGGTTTTATCTCTCCTGCTTTTGGTTAATTTAGCTAGTGGTGTATCAATCTTATTGATTTTTTCAAAGAACCAGCTTTTTGACTGGTTGATTTTTTCTATCGTTTTCTTAATCTCGATTTCAGATATTTCTCCCCTTATTTTGCTAATCTCCTCTCTTCTGCTACTTTTAGGATCAGATTGCTGTAGTTTCTCTAAAGCTTTAAGCTGCATTGTTAAGTTGTTTATTTCTGATGTTTCCATTTTTTTGATGTAGGCATTTAGAGCTATGACTTACCTCTTAGGACAGCTTTCATTGTGTCCCAGAGATTTTTGAAAGTTGTATTTTTATTATCATTCACTTTCAGGAAATCTTGAATTTCCTTTATAATTTCTTCCGGAATCCAGTTCTCATTCAGCATCATATTGTTAAGTTTCCAGGAGTTAGTGTATTTTCTATTGTTTGTTGTGTTTTGGATGTCAAGCTTTAGGCCATGGTGGTCTGATAGGGCACAGGTTAGAATTTCAACTTTTTTGTAAATGTGTAGATTCGTTTTGTGGCCCAGTATGTGATCTATTTTGGAGACAGTTCCGTGTGCTGCTGAGAAAAATGTGTGTTCTTTGGTGCGTGGGTGAAAAGTTCGATAGAGATCTGTAAGGTCCATTTCTTTAAGGGTTTCATTAAGTTCCAAAGTATCTCTGTTAAGGTTTTGACCTGTTGATCTATCCCATGTTGAGAGGGCGGTGTTGAAGTCCCCAAGAATTACTGTTTGGGGGTTGATTTCTTGCTTTAGACGCTGTAGGGTTTTCTTAATGAATGTGGAGTGGCCCGTATTGGGTGCATATATGTTCAGTATTGTGAAGTCTTCCTGGTGAATTGTACCTGTGACTAAAATGTAGTATCCATCCCGTCTCTTATAATTTTCTTTGGTTTGAAGTCCACTTTGTCTGATAGCATAATGGCTACCCCTGCCTGTTTTATGCTTCCATTAGCTTGTAGAATTGTTGACCAGCCTTTTATTTTTAGAGCGTGCCTATCTTTTGTGGTGAGATGGGTTTCCTGCAGGCAGCAGATTGATGGATTGTGATTTTTAATCCAAGTTTGTAATCTGTGTCTCTTGATAGGTTAGTTAATTCCATTAACATTTAGTGTTATAATGGTGAAACTATTTTTGATTCCAGACATTTATTATGTTTAGTAGTTTTTATAAGTATATTGCTTTGCTTTTAATGGTGTTATACTTGTCTTCTGCTCTCCTGGATATGCCTGTTTTTTTCTTCATGCTTGAGTATCATTTCTAGCATTTTTTGAAGGCCTGGTTTTGTGGACATATATCCCTTCAAGTTGTCTTTGTGCTGGAAGATTTTTCTTTCTCCCTCGATCATTACTGATAATTTTGCAGGGTAAATCAGCCTAGGTTGACATTTTTGCTCAATCAATACTTGAAGTATGTGTCTCCAAGCTCTTCTTGCTTTTAGTGTTTCCATTGAGAAGTCATTTGTTATTTTAATAGGTTTACCTTTAAAAGTGACTTGTTTTTTGTCCCTTGAAGCTCTCAGCACCAGTTCTTTATTTTGAATGTGGAGTGTTTTGACTATTATTTGCCGTTGTGAGCTTCTGTTTTGGTCATATCTATTTGGGGTGCGGAATGCCTCTTGTATATGGATGGGCCAGTCTTTTTTTAGATGAGGAAAGTTTTCCTTGATGATCATTTGAAAAATTTCTTCAAGGGTGGTATTTTGAGATTCTTGCTCTGGTATTCCATGAATATGCATGTTGGGCTTCTTCAGGGTGTCCCATATCTCCTGGATATTTCTCTCAAGCATCTTTTTGGCTTCAACAATCTTTTCCATTGAGCTGGTTAATACTCCCACTTTATCTTCAAGATCTGAAATTCTGTTTTCTGCTTCCTTAGTTCTGCTGATAAGACTCTCTGTGGAGTTCTGGGTTACAGATAACTTGTCTTTTAGCTCAGTTTTAAACTCTGCCTGAGTCTGCTTTAACTGCTCTATGCCAGTTTTTGATTCTTGCAGTGTTTTTCTCAACTCCTCCATGTGCCTGTTGTGTTCCTCCTCAAAGCGATTTTTCGATTATTTAATTCCTCCCTGATTTCCTCTTTCATAGTATTGAACATGGTAATGATCATATTTTGAAGGTCGTTATCCTGGGTCAGACTTTCTCGGCCATTTTCCATGGGTTTGTTCTGGTTGGAGACTGGTTCGCGATGCGGTGAGGCCCGGCTGGACCGGGCGCGTCCCGGGCGGCAGAGTGGAGGGGAAGGGCCAGTATAGAATCTTCTGTAGGATTCTTAACCCTAAGAAGTGCACTTCCAGCATTTGACTCTGAATCCTCCTCACTTGGTTCACTATTTTGGAAATTCATGGCCTGCGTGAACATTTGCATGGCACAAAACAAGGATGATTTTCTCCTGAACGCAAATGTTACAGTGTAGAAACGTCTCTAGGATACTTATCCCCAAGAAGTGCACTTCGTACATTTGATTCTGAATCATCCGCACTTGATTCACTATTTTGGAAATCATCTCCTGCATGAATAGGTTCCATGGAAACGTTGCAAAACAAGTGTGATTTTCTGCAGAACACAAAGAGGTACAGTATCAAAACTTCTGTAGGATACTTACCACTAAGAAGTGCATTTCCAACATTTGACTATGAACCCTCCTTACTTGGTTCACTATTTGGGAACGTCATAGCCTGCGTGAACATGTTCCAGGGAAACATTGCAAAATAAGTGTGATACTCTCCTGAACACAAAGAATGACAGTATAGAAACTTTTGTGGGATTCTTACTGCTTTTGTGGGATACTTACTATTTTGCAATACCATGGCTTGCATGTAAATGTTTCATTGACTATCGCAAATCAAGTGTGACTTTCTCCTGAACACAAAGCGTTACAGTATAGAAACTTCTGCAGGATACGTATCCCAAAGAAGTGCACTTGGAACATTTGATTCTGAGTCATCATCACTTGGTTACCGATTTTGGAAAAATCATGGCCTGCTTCAATATGTTCCATGGAAATGTGGCACAACGACTGTTATTTTCTCCTGAACACAAAGAGTTACAGTATAGGAACTTCCATAGGATACGTACCAGTAAGAAGTGCACGTGCAATATTTGACTCTGTACCCTCCTTGCTTGGTTCACTATTTTGGAAAATCATGGCCTGCGTGGACATGTTATATGCAAATGTTGCAAAACAACTGTCATCTTCTGATGCACACAAAGTGTTAAAATATAGAATCTTCTGTAGGATAATTATCCCAAAGAGGAGCACTTCCAACATTTGACTCTCAGTCTTCCTCACTTCTTTCACTCTTTTGGAAAATCAAGGCCTGCGTGAACATATTCCATGAAATCGTCACAAAACCAGTGTGAATTTCTCCTGAACATAAAAAGTAACAATGTATGAACATCTACAGGATTCTTATCACTGAGAAGTGGAAGTAAAACATGTGAATTTGATGCTTCCTCACTTGGTCACTCTTTTCAAGCTCATTACAGGCCTGAACATATTTGGTAGAATCAGCACAAAACGAATGTTTTTTTTCTCCAGAACAAAAAGTTTTACAGTCTAGAAACCTGTGTAGGATACTTTTCCCAAAGAAGTACACATGCTACATATGACTGTGACTCCTCTTCACTTGGTTCACGACTTTGAAGGGAATGACATGCATGAACATATTTCATGGAAATGTCGTACAACAAGTGTGATTTCCTCTTGAACACAAGGAGTTACAGTATAGAAACTTCTGTAGGATACGTATCCCAACGAAGTGCACTTGCAACATTTGACTCTGTGTCATCCTCACTTGGTTAACTATTTTGGAAAAATCATGGCCTGCTTCAACATGTTCCATGGAAATGTGGCACAACAACTGTTATTTTATCCTGAACACAAAAAGTTACAATATAGGATACTTACTGGTAAGAAGTGCACATGCAATATTTGTCTCTGAATCCTCCTCACTTGGTTCACTATTTTGGAAAATCATGGCCTGTGTGAACATGTGCCATGCAAATGTCACAAAACAAGTATGATTTTCTCCTGAATGCAAATGTTACAGTATACAAACTTTTGTAGGATACTTATCCCTAAGAGGTGCACTTCCACCATTTGAATCTGAATCCTCCTCACTTGGTTCACTATTTTGGAAATTCATGGGCTGCGTGAACATGTTCCAGGCAAACGTCACAAAACAAGGATGATTTTCTCCTGAACGCAAAAGTTACAGTGTAGAAACTTCTCTAAGATACTTATCCCCAAGAAGTGCACCTCCAACATTTGATTCTGAATCCTCCGCACTAGGTTCACAATTTTGAAAATCATCTCCTGCATGAATATGTTCCATGGAATAATCGCAAAACAAGTGTGATTTTCTGCAGTACACAAAGAGGTACAGTATCGAAACTTCTGTAGGATACTTACCACTAGGAAGTGCACTTCCAAGATTTGACTCTGAGTCCTCCTCACTTGGTTCACTATTTTGGAAAATCATAGCCTGCGTGAACATGTTCCAGGGAAACATTGCAAAACCAGTGTGATACTCTCCTGAAAACCAAGAATGATCGTATAGAAAATTTGGTGGGTTACTTACCGCTAAGACCAAGAGCACTTGTAACATTTGACTCTGAGTCCTTCTCTCTTGGTTCACTGTTTTGGAATATCATGTCTTGCATGTAAATGTTCCATTGACTGTCGCACAACAAGTGTGACTTTCTCTTGATCACAAAGACTTACAGTGTAGAAACTTCTGTAGGATACGTATCCCAACGAAGTGCAATTGCAACATTTGACTCTGAGTCATCCTCACTTGGTTAACTATTTTGGAAAAATGATGGCCTGCTTCAACATGTTCCATGGAAATGCGGCACAACAACTGTTATTTTCTCCTGAACACAAAGAGTTACAGTATAGGAACTTCCGTAGGACACTTACTGGTAAGAAGTGCACGTGCAATATTTAACTCTGAACCCTCCTCACTTGGTTCACTATTTCGGAAAATCATGGCCTGCGTGAACATATTATATGCAAATATCACAAAACAAGTGTGATCTTCTGCTGAACACAAAGTGTTATAGTATAGAATCTTCTGTAAGATACTTATCCCTACGAAGTGCACTTCCAACATTTGACTCTCAGTCTTCCTCACTTGGTCCACTCTTTTGGAAAATCAAGGCCTGCGTGAACATATTCCATGAAAACGTCACAAAACAGTTTGATTTTCTCCTGAAAATAAAAATTTACAATGTATGAACATCTACAGGATTCTTATCACTGATAAGTAGAAGTGAAACATGTGAATTGGACACTTCCTCTCTTGGTCACTATTTTCAAGCTCATTACAGGCCTGAACATAGTTGGTAGAATCAGCACAAAACAAATGTTGTTTTCTCCAGAACACAAAGTTTAACAGTCTAGAAACCTGTGTAGGACACTTATCCCAAAGAAGTGCACATGCTATATATGATTGTGAGTCCTCTTCACTTGGTTCACGATTTTGGAAGGGAATGACATGCATGAACATGTTTCATGGAAATGTCGTACAACAAGTGTGATTTCCTCCTGAACAAAAAGAGTTACAGTAGAGGAACTTCTGTAATGACACTTATCCTAAAGAAGTGCACTTACAACATTTGACTCAGTGTCCTCCTCATTTGGTTCACTATTTTGGAAGATCATGGCCAGTTTGAACATGTCTCTAGCAAATGTCACAAAAAAAGGATGATTTTCTCCTGAATGCAAATGTTACAGTGTCTAAACATCTCTAGAATACTTATCCCCAAGAAGTGCACTTCCTACATTTGATTCTGGATCCTCCGCACTTGGTTCACTATTTTGGAAATCATTTCCTGCATGAATAGGTTCCATGGAAATGTCACAAAAAAAGTGTGATCTTCTGGTGATCACAAAGTGTTACAGTGTAGGACCTTCCGTAGGATACTTACCGGTAAGAAGTGCACGTGCAATATTGACTCTAAACCATCCTCACTTGGTTCACTATTTTGGAAAATCATGCCCTGCGTGAACATGTTATATGCAAGTGTCGCAAAACAAGTGTGATCTTCTGGTGAACACAAAGAGTTACAGTATTGAATCTTCTGTAGGATACTTAATCCTAAGAAGTGCACTTCCAACATTTGACTCTCAGTCTTCCTCACTTGGTTCACTCTTTTGAAAATCAAGGCCTGCGGGAACATATTGTCTGAAAACGTCACAAAACCAGTGTGATTTTCTGCTGAACATAAAAAGTTACAACGTATGAACATCTACAGGATTCTTATCACTGATAAGTGGTAATGAAACATGTGAATTTGACGCTTCCTCACTTGGTCACTATTTTCAAGCTCATTACAGGCCTGAACAAGTTGGTAGAATCAGCACAAAACGAATGTTGTTTTCTCCAGAACAAAAAGTTTTACAGTCTAGAAACCTGTGTAGGATACTTTTCCCAAAGAAGTACACATGCTACATATGACTGTGAGTCCTCTTCACTTGTTTTACGATTTTGGAAGGGAATGACTTGCATGAACATGTTTCATGGCAACGTCAAACAACAAGTGTGATTTCCTCCTGAATACAAGGAGTTACAGTATAGAAACTTGCAACATTTGACTCAGAGTCCTCCTCACTTGGCTCAATATTTTGTAATATCATCGTCTGTGTGAACATGTGCCAATGAAATATCACAAAATAAGTATGATTTTCTCCTGAATGCAAATGTTACAGTGTAGAAACTTCTCTAGGATACTTATCCCCAAGAAGTGCACTTCCTGCATTTGATTCTGAATCCTCCGCACTTGGTTCACTATTTTGGAAATCATCTCCTGCATGAATAGATTCCATGGAAACGTCGCAAAACAGGTGTGATTTTCTGCAGAACACAAAGAGGTACAGTATCGAAACTTCTGTAGGATACTTATCACTAGCTAAATTAATCAAAAGCAAGAGAGAGAAAACCCAAATTAACAAAATCAGAAATGAACATGGAGTTATCACTACTGATACCCAAGAAATCCAGAGAATTATTACATCATATTTCAGAAACTTATACTCTGTGAAGTTTGACAACTCAAAAGAGATGGATGAATTTCTAAGTAAACACAACCTACCTAAATTGAATCAGGAAGTTGTGAATTATTTAAATAGTCCTATAACATATAAGGAAATTGAGGAAGTAATCTCGAATCTTCCCACCAAAAAATGTCCTGGACCAGATGGATTCAGCACAGAGTTCTACCAGACATTTAAGGAGTTAATAATACCAATACTCCTTAAACCGTTCCATCAAATAGCAAAGAAGGAACACTACCAAATTCCTTCTATGAAGCGAATATCGTTTTAATCCCAAAACCTAATAAAGATTCGCTTAAAAAAGAAAACTATAGGCCGGTCTCCCTGATGAACACAGATGCAAAGATTCTCAACAAAGTCTTAGTAAATCGGATTCAAAAACATATTAAAAAGATCATTCATAGGGCCAAGAAGGCTTCATCACCGGCACACAAGGTTGGTTCAACATACGCAAATCAATAAATGTAATTCATCATGTAAACCAGTCCAAAGTCCAAGACCACATGATACTCTCCATAGATGCAGAAAAAGCTTTTGACAAGATCCAACAGCCTTTTATGATCAAAACGCTAGAGACAGTAGGAATGGAAGGAACCTTTATCAATACAATAAAAGCTATATACAACAAGCCCACAGCAAGGATTATGCTCAATGGGGAACAATTGGAAGCATTCCCACTTCGATCAGGAACTAGACAAGGCTGTCCACTCTCACCACTTCTATTCAATATTGTACTTGACGTCTTAGCTGAAGCCATAAGACAAGAAAGGGACATAAAAGGGATTCAAATCGGCAAGGAAGAAGTCAAACTATCCCTATTTGCAGATGACATGATCTTATACTTGAGTGATCCCAAAAATTCCACCAGGAAGCTCCTGGAACTAATTGAGAAGTTCAGCAGGGTGGCAGGATACAAAATAAATGTGCAAAAATCAGAGGCCTTCCTATATGCCCAGAATGAAAGAAGTGAAAAAGCCTTGAGAGAAGCAATACCATTTATTATAGCCCCTAAAAATTGAAATACCTTGGTATAAACCTAACTAAGGTGGTAAAAGACCTTTACAATGAAAACTTTAAAACCCTAAAGAAAGAAATAGCAGAAGACACCAAAAGGTGGAAAGACCTCCCTTGTTCCTGGATTGGCAGAATCAACATCGTGATAATGACCATCCTACCAAAGGCAATATACAGATTCAATGCTATACCAATCAAAATCCCAAAGCAATTCTTCAAAGAAGTTGACCAAACAATCTCAAAGTTCATATGGAGGCACAAAAGACCCAGGATAGCAAAAACAATCCTGAGTAACAAAAACACAGCTGGAGGTATAACCATACCAAACCTTAGTCTATACTACAAATCCATAGTTGTAAAGACAGCGTGGTACTGGCTCCAAAATAGACACACAGATCAATAGATAAGGATTGAAGACCCAGATATAAGCCCACAAAGTTACAGCCATTTGGTCTTTGACAAAGGGGCCCAAAGAATCCAATGGAAAAAGAACAGCATCTTCAACAAATGGTGCTCGCAAAACTGGATCTCCACATGCAGAAGATTAAAGCTGGACCCGTACTTGTCACCATGTACAAGACTTAATTCCAAATGGATCAAGGACGTTGATATCAGGCCAGAGACTATAAAAACCATAATTGAAAGGATAGGGAACTCCCTCGAGCTGATTGGGCTAGGCCAACAGTTCCTAAACAGACATCCAATGGCACAGTCACTGCTACCAACTCTCAACAGTTGGGAAATTAAAGAGCTTCTGTTCAGATAAAGAGATTGTAACGCGAGCTCAAAGGCAACCCACAGAATGGGAGAACATCTTCACTAACCACATATCTGATAAAGCTCTATTGTCCAGAGTGCACAAAGAACTTAGAAAACTAAACACCAAGGAAACCAATGGCCCAATTAAAAAATGGGCCCTGGAACTTCAAAGAAACTTTACCAGGGATGAAATTAAAATGTCTAACAAATATCTTAAAAAATGCTCCACTTCTTTAGCCATCAGGGAAATGCAAATCAAAACTTCCCTGAGATATCATCTCACCCAGGTCAGGATGGCAAAAATCCACAATACTAACAACGACAAATGCTGGAAAGGATGTGGAGAGAGGGGAACTCTCCTACATTGCTGGTGGGAATGCAGCCTCATACAGCCAATCTGGCGAGCCGTCTGCAGATTCTTAAAGAAATTAAAGATTGAAATGCCATATGTCCCTGCGATTCCACTTTTGGGAATAAGCCCCCATACAGCAGACGTTCACCTCAATAGCACAAGCACGACCATGTTCATAGCAGCACTGTTTACAATAGCAAAGTCATGGAATCAGCCCAAATGTCCAACAGTTGACGAGTGGATAAGGAAACTGTGGTACATCTATACAATGGAGTACTACTCAGCCATCAAAAATGATGAATTACTGGAATTTGCCCGGAAATGGATGTCATTAGAAACAATTATATTAAGTGAAGTATCCCAGACCCAGAAAATTAAGCGCCGTATGTACTCCTTAATAGGTGGCTCCTAGTACCAAACCTACCCAGCTCACCTAGAGACAGTAATTCCAAGGATTATGAACAGGAGGGATGGGGTAGGAGGGCCACACCAGAAACAAGGAGAGAAGGGAATATGTTATAGCAGGTAAATAGGCCTCCACCAAGGACCCAAATAAGTAATGAGACATCTGATTAAGTTCACAGACTTTTGTTCCTGATCATTTACTACTGAGGGGGAGTGATCTCACCAGAAGAGGAGGGCATATAGTCTGGCAGATAAAAAGTAACAATTTTGAAAAGGGGTGATAGACCCCTCCCTCACTGTGGTTTCCCACTTTTATTACATCTACCTTTGAATGTGCTTTTATCACAAGACTCTAACAGCTTTTTGTCTCTTGCCAGGGGGTAACATACAATGCCCACCAGGATGGAGTGAAGGGCATTGCAGGAGCAGCAAAACTGCAAAAGGAAATCAACAAACCACAATCCAGAACTTCAGAGACTCTATATCAACCACCTAGAACTAGGCCAGCTTAGTCTCTCCCCATCTTGAAGCTCAGGGAAATTTGCGGAAGAGGGGGCGGTAAGAGTGTAAGAGCATAAGGATGGGAGGAGCAATGATATGTAAGATACTCTATACTAGTTAGGGCTGAAGCAGTCATAATTGGACTTTGCATGCCCTGCGCATTGTCTAACACACTGTTGACCTCACAAAGTCCAGCATCTGCTAAAGGCACCAAGATCCTTGGAGGCAAAGGATTGGCAGCCACAGCAGTGTTCCTATACCTAAGGGGAACACGGGAAAGGGTTCGGGAAAGGCCACTGGGTCCTTGTACGTCATCGGGGAGGAGGGCCCAGAGGAAAATCAGTCATGCACAAGAAAGGACTCTCTGGGAATTGGGGTGGGAGGCACTGGGGGATGGGGAGGGAGAGGGGTGGGGAGGGGGAGCAGGGGGTACGGGGGGAGGAGGAGGGAGGGAGAGAACTGGTGTACCTAATAAGTTTGTATGAGCTGAAATAAAAAAAAAAAGAAAAAAAAACTAAAAAAAAATAATAATAAGTAAAAGAAATATCTAGAAAATGAAATGCAGGCAATGCTAATATAAAAATGTGGCATAAAATTTATTGATTATCTGAACTATTAAAATACAGAAATTTTTGCAGGGAGAGATGATTTAGGACATAAAAGGACTTTTCAGATAAGAATGAACCAGAGTTCAAATTCCCAGAACCATGGTATGCAAGAGCTAAGTTTTATAGGCAAGAATGCACAAAATTATGCAATACACACAAAGGGAGAAGCAACAAAGACAGAAACAATCTTTGTCAATATTTATGCATATATGGTACACAGAAATATTCAGAGATCATAAAAATCAAATAACTCAACACATTTCAAAATTAATTAATGTAAAATTTCATCATAACCACAATTGGAAAGTGTCATCGTTTGAATAGCAGCTATCTGTCATAGGCTTATGTGTTTGGGAAGGTCATAGCACCTTTAGGAGCTGGAGTTTTGCTAGAGTAAGGCAGCCACAAAGGGTGGACCATGAGGTTGGTTAGCCCTGCCCTGCTTAATTTAGTGCTCTTGAGCTTGTGCAGCAGTTAAACTCTATGGTGTCTTTAGTTACTTAGATTATTTCTAGCTTTGGCCACTAGCCATGTCTTTCATGCCATAATGGACTGTATCTTCCCTCTAAAAAAAATAAGCTGAATAAATCTCCCCTTTCTCCCTTTAGTTTGTTTGAACCTCAGTGTGTCTCATAGCAACAGAGAAGAGTTGACTGGTACAGAAAGGAAATAATTCACTCCAAGAACTTCATAGAAATCCTTTTTGCTCTCAGTTATTATGGAAAGTAAAATTAATGCCATTAAGTGATGTTTAAAATAAACATAGTAAAAAAAAAAAAAAAAGAAGTGAGATTTCCTCCTGAACACAAAGAGTTACAGTATAGAAACTTCTGTACGACACATTCCCCACCCTGCTCCACTAGTCAGGACATGCGCGCGGTCCAGTTGGGCCTCACCCTGTGACCTAGGTAAGTTCCGCCTGCGCCCGCACAATAGGACCCCAGGACAGCCCAAGGGACTCAGCTCCGACCCCACCATCCAGCTGGAGCTGTGCGCAGGCCTTAGGGACAAGGAGGACCTCCCCCTGAGCCCCAGCACCGCCCCAGCTGCCCTCAGGTTAAATAGCTCCAGGCCGACGCCCCCATCCTCCCTTTCTCCCCACCATGCTCCACTGGTCGGAGCACGCCCACGTGGTCCTCCCAGGACTCACCCAGCGACATAGGTAAGCCTCGCCCGTGCCTGCCCAGCAGAACCCCAGGTCAGCCCAAAGGGACCCTGCTCTGACTTCCATCATCCAGCTGGAGCCATGCCCAGGGCCTAGGGAAGAGGAGGACCTCCCCATGCGCCTGGGCCCCGCCCCAGCTGCCCTCTGGTTAAATAGCTCCATGCCAACGCCCCCATCTTCCCATTCCCCACCCCGCTCAGCTGGTCGGGATGTGCACATGGTCCAGCCGGGCCCCCGCGACCTAGGTAGGTAAGCTCTGTCCCTCCCCACCCCCAGAACCCCAGGCCAAATAATTCAGTTTAGTGAAATTGAAAGATCTTAAGAGTTAAAACGACAATGCCAAAGTCAAAGTGCAAATCCATGAGAAGCAACACTATCGTAAACAAATTGCCCACTGAAGAAATTAATCCCATAATCTTAGAGTCCAACCAGAACAAACCGGCAAAAAAAGGCCAAGAAAGCCTTACCCAGGATAACGACTTTCAAATTATGATCATTACCATGTTCAATACTATGAAAGAGGAAATCCGGGAGCAATTACATAATCGAATCAATCACTTTGAAGAGGAACACAATAGACATCTGCAGGAGTTCAGAAATACAGTGCAAGAAACAAAAACTGCCATAGAGCAGTTAAAACAAACTCAAGCAGAGTTTAAAACTGAGCTACAAGACAAGTTATCTTCAACCCAGAACGCTACAGAGAGTCTTATCAACAGAACTAAGGAAGCAGAAAACAGAATTTCAGAACTTGAAGATAAAGTGGGAGTATTAACCGCCTTAATGGAAGAGGTTGTTAAAGCCAAAAATATACTTGAGAGAAATATCCAAGAGATATGGGACACTCTGAAGAAGCCTAACATGCGTATTCATGGAATACCAGAGCAAGAATCTCAAAATACCATCCCTGAAGAAATTTTTCAAACGAACATCAAGGAAAACTTTCCTCATCTAAAAAAAGAGAGACCCATCCATATACAAGAGGCATTCCACACACCAAACAGATATGACCAAAACAGAAGCACGCCATGGCAAATAATAGTTAAAAAACTGCACATTCACTGCATGAACATGTTCCATGCAAGTGTCACAAAACAAGGATGATTTTTTCCTGAACGTAAATGTTACATTGTAGAAATTTATTCCTATGATGTGCATTTCCTACATTTGATTCTGAATCCTCCGCACTATGTTCACTATTTTGGGAATCATCTCCTGCATGAATGGGTTCCATGGAAACGTCGCAAAAAATTGTGATTTTCTGCAGAACACAAGGAGGTACAGTGTCGAAATTTCTGCAGGATACTTACCACTAAGAATTGCACTTCCAACGTTTGACTCTGAGTCCTCCTTACTTGGTTCACTATTTGGGAAACTCATAGCATGCATGAATATGTTTCATGGAAACATTCCAAAAGAAGTGTGATGCTCTCCTGAACACAAAGATTTGCAGTATAGAAACTTTTGTGGGATACTTACCGCTAAGAAGAGCACTTGCAACATTTGACTCTGAGTCCTTTTCTCTTGGATCACTATTTTGGAATATCATGGCTTGCGTGTAAATGTTCTATTGACTCTCGCACAACAGGGGTGACTTTCTCCTGATCACAAAGAGTTACAGTTTAGAAACTTCTGTAGGATACGTGACCCAACGAGGTACACTTGCAACATTTGACTCTGAGTCATCCTCACTTGGTTAACTACTTTGGAAAAATCATGGCCTGCATCAACATGTTCCAAGGAAATGTTGCACAACAACTGTTATTTTCTGCTGAACACAAAGAGTTACAGTATAGGACGTTCCGTAGGATACTTACCGGTGAGAAGTGCACGTGCAATATTTGACTCTGAACCCTCCTCACTTGCTTCACTATTTTGGAAAATCATGGCCTGTGTGAACATGTGCCATGCAAATGTCACAAAACGAGTATGGATTTTTCCTGAATGCAAATGTTCCAGTGTAGAAACTACTCTAGGATACTTATCCCCAAGAAGTGCACTTCCTTCATTCGATTCTGAATCCTCTGCACTTGGTTCACTATTTTGGAAATTATCTCCTGTATGAACAGGTTCCATGGAAACGTCACAAAACAGGTGTGATTTTCTGCAGAACACAAAGAGGTACAGTACCGAAACTTCTGTAGGATACTTATCACTAAGAAGTGCACTTCCAACATTTGACTCTGAGTCATCCTCACTTGGTTCACTATTTGGGAAAGTCAAAGACTGCGTGAACATATTCCATGGAAAGATTCCAAAACAAGTGTGATGCTCTCATGAACACTAAGAATTACAGAATAGAAACTTTGGTGGGATACTTATCGCTAAGAACAGCACTTGCAACAGTTGGCTCTGAGTCCTTCTCTCTTGGTTAAATATTTTGGAATATCATGGCTTGCGTGTAAATGTTCCATTGACTGTCGCACAACAAGTGTGACTTTCTCGAGATCACAAAGAGTTACAGTATAGAAATTACTGTAGGATACGTATCCCAACGAAGTGCACTTTGAACATTTGACTCTGACTCATCCTCACTTGGTTAACTGTTTTGGAAAAATCATGGCCTGCTTCAACATGTTCCATGGAAATATGTCACAACAACTGTTATTTTCTCCTGAACACAAAGAGTTACAGTATAGCAACTTCTGTAGAATACTTACCGGTTAGAAGTGCACGTGCAATATTTGACTCTGACCCCTCCTCACCTGTTTCACTATTTTGGAAAATCATGGACTGTGTGAACGTGTGCCATGCAAATGTCACAAAACAAGGATGATTTCCTCCTGAACACAAATGTTACATTGTAGAAACTTCTCTAGGATACTTATTCCTATGATGTGCATTTCCTTCATTTGATTCTCAGTTCTCCGCACTTGGTTCACTACTTTGGGAATCATCACCTGCATGAATAGGTTCCATGGAAACGTCGCAAAACAAGTGTGATTTTCTGTAGAACACAAAAAGGTACAGTGTTGAAACTTCTGTAGGATACTTACCATTAAGAAGCTGCACTTCCAACATTTGACTCTGAGTCCTCCTCACTTGGTTCACTATTTGGGAAATTCATAGCCTGCATGAACACGTTCCATGGAAACATTCCAAAAGATATGTGATGCTCTCCTGAACACAAAGGATTACAGTATAGAATCTTTTGTGGGATACTTACCGCTAAGAAGAGCACTTGCAACATTTGACTCTGAGTCCTTCTCTCTTGGTTCAGTATTTTGGAATATCATGGCTTGCGTGTAAATGTTCTATTGACTCTCGCACAACAGGGGTGACTTTCTCCTGATCACAAAGAGTTACAGTTTAGGAACTTCTGTAGGATACGTGACCCAATGAAGTGCACTTGCAACATTTGACTCTGAGTCATCTTCACTTGGTTAACTATTTTGGAAAAATCATGGCCTGCTTCAACATGTTCCATGGAAATGTGGCACAACAACTGTTATTTTCTCCGGAACAAAAAGAATTACAGTATAGGAACTTCCATAGGATACTTACTGGTAAGAAGTGCACGTGCAATATTTGACTCTGAACCATCCTCACATGGTTCACTATTTTGGAAAATCATGGCCTGTGTGAACATTTTATATGCAAGTGTCGCAAAACAAGTGTGATCTTCTGTTGAACACAAAGAGTTACACTATAGAATCTTCTTTAGAATTCTTATCCCTAAGAATTGCACTTCCAACATTTGACTCTCAGTCTTCCTCACTTGGTTCACTCTTTTGGAAAATCAAGGCCTGCGGGAACATATTCCATGAAAACGTCACAAAACCAGTGTGAATTTCCCCTGAACATAAAAAGTTACAACATATGAACATCTAAAGGATTCTTTTCACTGATAAGTGGAAGTGAAACATGTGAATTTGACGCTTCCTCACTTGGTCACTATTTTCAAGCTCATTACAGGCCTGAACATAGTTGATAGAATCAGTACAAAACGAATGTTGTTTTCTCCAGAACACAAAGTTTTACAGTTTAGAAACCTGTGTAGGATACATATCCCAAAGAATGCACATGCTACATATGACTGTGAGTCCTCTTCACTTGGTTCAGGATTTTGGAAGGGAATGACGTGCATCAACATGTTTCATGAAAACGTCGTACAACAAATATGATTTCCTCCTGAACACAAAGCGTTACACTATAGAAACTTCTGTACGACACCTATCCTAAATAAGTGCACTTGCAACATTTGACTCAGAGTCCTCCTCACTTGGTTCACTATATTGGAAAATCATAGAATGTGTGAACATGTGCCATGCAAATGTATCAAAACAAGTATGTTTTTTTCCTGAATTCAAAAGGTTAAAGTATACAAACTTCTGAAGGATACTTATCCCTAAGAGGTGTACTTCCAGCATTTGACTTTGAATCCTCCTCACTTGGTTCACTATTTTGGAAATCATATCCTATATGAATAGGTTCCATGGAAATGTCGCAAAAGAGGTGTGATTTTCTGCAGAACAAAAGAGGTACAATGTTGAAACTTCTGTAGAATACTTATCACTAAGAAGTGCACATCCAACATTTGTCTCTGAGTCCTCCTCACTTGGTTCACTATGTAGGAAAATCATAGCATGCGTGAACATGTTCTAGGGAAACATTGAAAACAAGTATGATGGTCTCCTGAACACCAAGAAGGAAACTTTTGTGGGATACCTACCGCTAAGAAGAAGAGCACTTGCAACATTTGACTCTGAGTCCTTCTCCCTTGGTTCGCTATTTTGGAATATCATGGCTTGCGTGTAAATGTTCCATTGACTGTCGCACAACAACTGTGACTTTCTCCTGATCACAAAGACTTACAATATAGAAACTTCTGTAGGATAAATATCGCAATGAAGTGCACTTGCAACATTTGATTCTGAGTCATCCTCACGTGGTTCCCTATTTTGGAAAAATCATGGCCTGCTTCAACATGTTCCATGGAAATGTGGCACAACAACTGTTATTTTCTCGTAAACACAAAGAGTTACAGTACAGGAACTTCCGTAGGACACTTACCGGTAAGAAGTGCACGTGCAATATTTGACTATGAACCCTCCTGACTTGGTTCATTATTTTGGAAAATCATGGCATGGATGAACATGTTATATGCAAATGTCGCAAAACAAGAATTATCTTCTCCTGAACACAAAGTGTTGCAGTATAGAATCTTCTGTAGGATACTTATCCCTAAGAAGTGCACTTCCAAAATTTGACTCTCAGTCCTCCTCACTTGTTTCACCATTTTGGAATATGAAGGCCTGCGTGAAAATATTCCCTGAAAACGTCTCAAAACCAGTGTGATTTACTCCTGAACATAAAAAGTTACAACGTATGAACATCTACTGGATTCTTATCACTGAGAAGTGAAAGTGAAACATGTGAATTTGACGCTTCCTCACTTGGTCACTATTTTCAAACTCATTACAGGACTGAACATACTTGGTAGAATCAGCACAAAACGAATGTTGTTTTCTCTAGAACACAAAGATTTACCGTCTAGAAACCTGTGTAGGATACTTGCCCCAAAGCAGTGCACATGCTACATATGACTGTGAGTCCTCTTCACTTGGTTCACGATTTTGGAACATGTTTCATGGCAACGTCATACAACAAGTGTGATTTCCTCCTGAACACAAAGAGTTACAGTATAGAAACTTCTGTATAACACTTATCCTAAGGAAGTGCACTTGCAACATTTGACTGTGAGTCATCCTCACTTGGTTAACTCTTTTGGAAAAATCATGGCCTGCTTCAACATGTTCCATGGAAATGTGGCACAACAGCTGTTATTTTATCCTCAACACAAAGAGTTACAATATAGGAACTTCTGTAGGATACTTACTGGTAAGAAGTGCATGTGCAATATTTGATTCTGAACCCTCCTCACTTGCTTCACTATTTTGGAAATTCATGGCCTGCGTGAACATGTTCCATGCAAGTGTCACAAAACAAGATGATTTTTTCCTGAACGTAAATGTTACATTGTAGAAACTTCTCTAGGATACTTATTCCTATGATGTGCATTTCCTACAGTTTGATTCTGAATCCTCCGCACTATGTTCACTATTTTGGGAATCATCTCCTGCATGAATAGGTTCCATGGAAACGTCGCAAATAATATGATTTTCTGCAGAACACAAGGAGGTACAGTGTCGAAACTTCTGCAGGATACTTACCACTAAGAATTGCACTTCCAACGTTTGACTCTGAGTCCTCCTCACTTGGTTCACTATTTGGGAAAGTCATAGCCTGCATGAACACGTTCCATGGAAACATTCCAAAAGAAGTGTGATGCTCTCCTGAACACAAAGATTTACAGTATAGAAACTTTTGTGGGATACTTACCGCTAAGAAGAGCACTTGCAACATTTGACTCTGAGTCCTTCTCTCTTGGATCACTATTTTGGAATATCATGGCTTGTGTGTAAATGTTCTATTGACTCTCGCACAACAGGGGTGACTTTCTCCTGATCACAAAGAGTTACAGTTTAGAAACTTCTGTAGGATACGTGACCCAACGAAGTACACTTGCAACATTTGACTCTGAGTCATCCTCACTTGGTTAACTACTTTGGAAAAATTATGGCCTGCTTCAACATGTTCCAAGGAAATGTTGCACAACAACTGTTATTTTCTGCTGAACACAAAGAGTTACAGTATAGGAAGTTCCGTAGGATACTTACCGGTAAGAAGTGCACGTGCAATATTTGACTCTGAACCCTCCTCACTTACTTCACTATTTTGGAAAATCATGGCCTGCGTGAACATGTGCCATGCAAATGTCACAAAACAAGTATGATTTTTTCCTGAATGCAAATGTTCCAGTGTAGAAACTACTCTAGGATACTTATCCCCAAGAAGTGCACTTCCTTCATTCGATTCTGAATCCTCCGCACTTGGTTCACTATTTTGGAAATTATCTCCTATATGAACAGGTTCCAGGAAACGTCACAAAACAGGTGTGATTTTCTGCAGAACACAAAGAGGAACAGTACCGAAACTTCTGTAGGATACTTACACTAAGAAGTGCACTTACAACATTTGACTCTGAGTCATCCTCACTTGGTTCACTATTTGGGAAAGTCAAAGACTGCGTGAACATATTCCATGGAAAGATTCCAAAGCAAGTGTTATGCTCTCCTGAACACTAAGAATTAAAGAATAAAACTTTGGTGGGATACTTACCGCTAAGAACAGAACTTGCAACATTTGGCTCTGAGTCCTTCTCTCTTGGTTCAATATTTTGGAATATCATGGCTTGCGTGTAAATGTTCCATTGACTGTCGCACAACAAGTGTGACTTTCTCGAGATCACAAAGAGTTACAGTATAGAAATTACTGTAGGATACGTATCCCAACGAAGTTCACTTTGAACATTTGACTCTGACTCATCCTCACTTGGTTAACTGTTTTGGAAAAATTATGGCTTGCTTCAACATGTTCCATGGAAATATGTCACAACAACTGTTATTTTCTCCTGAACACAAAGAGTTACAGTATAGCAACTTCTGTAGAATACTTACCGGTTAGAAGTGCACGTGCAATATTTGACTCTGACCCCTCCTCACTTGTTTCACTATTTTGGAAAATCATGGACTGTGTGAATGTGTGCCATGCAAATGTCACAAAACAAGGATAATTTCCTCCTGAACACAAATGTTACATTGTAGAAACTTCTCTAGGATACTTATTCCTATGATGTGCATTTCCTTCATTTGATTCTCAATTCTCTGCACTGGGTTCACTACTTTGGGAATCATCACCTGCATGAATAGGTTCCATGGAAACGTCGCAAAAGAAGTGTGATTTTCTGCAGAACACAAAGAGGTACAGTGTTGAAACTTCTGTAGGATACTTACCATTAAGAAATGCACTTCCAACATTTGACTCTGAGTCCTCCTCACTTGGTTCACTATTTGGGAAATTCATAGCCTGCATGAACACGTTCCATGGAAACATTCCAAAAGATATGTGATGCTCTCCTGAACACAAAGAATTACAGTATAGAATCTTTTGTGGGATACTTACCGCTAAGAAGAGCACTTGCAACATTTGACTCTGAGTCCTTCTCTCTTGGTTCAGTATTTTGGAATATCATGGCTTGCGTGTAAATGTTCTATTGGCTCTCACACAACAGGGGTGACTTTCTCCTGATCACAAAGAGTTACAGTTTAGAAATTTCTGTAGGATACGTGACCCAATGAAGTGCACTTGCAACATTTGACTCTGAGTCATCTTCACTTGGTTAACTATTTTGGAAAAATCATGGCCTGCTTCAACATGTTCCATGGAAATGTGGCACAACAACTGTTATTTTCTCCGGAACAAAAAGAATTACAGTATAGGAACTTCCATAGGATACTTACTGGTAAGAAGTGCACGTGCAATATTTGACTCTGAACCATCCTCACATGGTTCACTATTTTGGAAAATCATGGCCTGTGTGAACATTTTATATGCAAGTGTCGCAAAACAAGTGTGATCTTCTGTTGAACACAAAGAGTTACACTGTAGAATCTTCTGTAGTATTCTTATCCCTAAGAATTGCACTTCCAACATTTGACTCTCAGTCTTCCTCACTTGGTTCACTCTTTTGGAAAATCAAGGCCTGCGGGAACATATTCCATGAAAACGTCACAAAACCAGTGTGAATTTCCCCTTAACATAAAAAGTTACAACGTATGAACATCTACAGGATTCTTATCACTGATAAGTGGAAGTGAAACATGTGAATTTGACGCTTCCTCACTTGGTCACTATTTTCAAGCTCATTACAGGCCTGAACATAGTTGGTAGAATCAGTACAAAACGAATGTTGTTTTCTCCAGAACACAAAGTTTTACAGTTTAGAAACCTGTGTAGGATACATATCCCATAGAATGCACATGCTGCATATGACTGTGAGTCCTCTTCACTTGGTTCAGGATTTTGGAAGGGAATGACATGCATCAACATGTTTCATGAAAATGTCGTACAACAAATATGATTTCCTCCTGAACACAAAGCGTTACACTATAGAAACTTCTGTACAACACTTATCCTAAAGAAGTCACTATTTTGTAATATCATGATCTGCGTGAACATGTGCCATGCAAATGTCACAAAACAAGTATGATTTTCTCCTGAATGCAAATGTTACAGTGTAGAAACTTCTCTAGGATACTTATCTCCAAGAAGTGCACTTCCTGCATTTGATTCTGAATCCTCCGTACTTGGTTTACAATTTTGGAAATCATCTCCTGCATGAATAGGTTCCATGGAAATGTCGCAAAACAGGTGTGATTTTCTGCAGAACAAAAGAGGTACAGTATCGACACTTCTGTAGGATACTTATCACTAAGAAGTGCACTTCCAACATTTGACTCTGAGTCCTCATCATTTGGTTCACTATTTTGGGAAGTGAAAGACTGCATGAACATATTCCATGGAAACATTCCAAAACATGTGTGATGCTCTCCTGAACACAAACAATTACAGAATAGAAACTTTGGTGCGATACTTAACGCTAAGAACAGCACTTGCAACATTTGGCTCTGAGTCCTTCTCTCTTGGTTCAGTATTTTGGAATATCATGGCTTGCGTGTAAATGTTCCATTGACTGTTGCACAACAAGTGTGGCTTTCTACTGATCACAAAGAGTTACAGTATAGAATCTACTGTAGAATACGTGTCCCAACGAAGTGCACTTGCAACATTTGACTCTGAGTCATCCTCACTTGTTTAACTATTTTGGAAAAATCATGCCTTGCTTCAACATGTTACATTGAAATGTGGCACAACAACTGTTATTTTCTCCGGAACACAAAGAATTACAGTATAGGAACTTCCGTAGGACAATTACCCGTAAGAAGTACACGTGCAATATTTGACTCTGAACCCTCCTCACTTGGTTCATTAATTTGGAAAGTCATACCCTCGTGAACATGTTATATGCAAATGTCAAAAAACAAGTATTATCTTCTCCTGAAAACTAAGTGTTCCAGTATAGAATCTTCTGTACTATACTTATCCCTAAGAAGTGCACATCCAACATTTGACTCTCAGTCCTCCACACTTGGTTCTCCATTTTGGAAAATCAAGGTCTATGTGAACATATTCCATGAAATCGTCACAAAACTAGTGTGATTTTCTCCTGAACATCAAAAGTTACAACGTATGATGGGGAACAATTGAAAGCATTCCCACTTCGATCAGGAAATATACAAGGCTGTCCACTCTCACGACTTCTTTTCAATATTGTACTTGAAGTCTTAGCTGAAGCCATAAGGCAAGAAAGGGAAAGAAGAAGGATTCAAATACAAGGAAGAAGTCAAACAATCCCTATTTGCAGATGACATGATCTTATAGCTGAGTGATCCCAAAAACTTCACTAGAAAGCTCCTGGAACTAATTGAGAAGTTCAGCAGGGTGGCAGGATACAAAATAAATATGAAAAAATCAGAGACCTTCCTATATGCCCAGAATGGAAGAAGTGAAAAAGCCTTGAGAGAAATCATCCCATTCAATATAGCCCCTAAAAAAATGATATACCTTGGTACAAACCTAACCAAGGAGGTAAAAGACATTTACAATGAAAACTTTAAAATGCTCAAGAAAGAAATTGCAGAAGACATAGAAGGTGGAAAGACCTCCCATGTTCCTGGATTGGCAGAATCAACATCGTAAAAATGACCATCCTACCAAAGGCAATATACAAATTCAGTGCTATACCAATTAAAATACCAAAGCAATTCTTTAAAGAAGTTGACCAAACAATCTCAAAATTCATATGCAGACACAAAAGACCCAGGATAGGAAAGACAATCCTGAGTAACAAAAACACTGCTGGAGGTATTACCATACCGAACCTTAGTCTATATTACAAATCCATAGTTATAAAAGCAGCCTGGTACTGGCTCCAAAATAGACACAGAGATCAATGGATAAGGATTGAAGACCCAGATATAAGCGCACAAAATTACAGACATTTGGTCTTTGACAAAGGGGCCCAAAGAATCCAATGCAAAAAGAACACCATCTTCAACAAACTGGCAAAACTGGATCTCCACATGCAGAAGATTAAAGCTCGACCCATACTTGTCACCATGTACAAGACATAATTCCAAATGGATCAAGGACCTTGACATAAGGCCAGAGACTATAAAAACCGTAGTTGACAGGATAGGGAACTCCATCGAGCTAATTGGGCTAGGCCAACATTTCCTAAACAGACATCCAATGGCACAGTCCCTGCTACCAACTCTCAACAGTTGGGATCTTGTGAAATTAAAGAGCTTTTGTTCAGGTAAAGAGATTTGTAACACGAGGTCAAAGGCAACCCACAGAATGGGAGAAAATCTTCACTAACCACATATCTGATAGAGCTCTACTGTCCAGAGTGCACAAAGTACATAGAAAACTAAACACCAAGGAAACCAATGGCCCAATTAAAAAATGGGCCCTGGAACTTAAAAGAAACTTTACTATGGATGAAATTAAAGTGTCTAACAAATATCTGAAAAAATTCTCCACTTCCTTAGCCATCAGGGAAATGCAAATCAAAACTTCCCTGAGATATCATCTCACCCCGGTCAGGATGACAAAAATCCACAGCACAAACAACAACAAATGCTGGAGAGGATGTGGAGAGAGAGGAACTCTCCTACATTGCTGGTGGAAGTGCAGGCTCATACAGCCAATCTGGCAAGCCACCTGGACATTCTTAAAGAAATTAAAGATTGAAATGCCATATGACCCTGCGATTCCACTTTTGGATATAACCCCCCATACAGCAGAGGTTCACCTTGATAGCACAAGCACGACCATGTTCATAGCAGCACTGTTTACAATAGCAAAGACATGGAATCAACCCAAATGTCCCACAGTTGACGAGTGGATAAAGAAACTGTGGTATATCTATACAATGGAGTACTACTCAGCCATCAAAAATGATGAATTACTGGAATTTGCCCGGAAATGGATGTCATTAGAAACAATTATATTAAGTGAAGTATCCCAGACCCAGAAAATTAAGCACTGTATGTACTCCCTAATAGGTGGCTCCTAATACCAAACCCACCCAGCCCATCTTGAGACACTCATAGGTAAATCTATGTGTTACCTACAGTAATTTCAAGGATTATGAACAGGAGGGATGGAGTTGGAGGGCCACACCAGAAACAAGGAGAGAAGTGACCATGTTACAGTAGAGAAAATAGGCCTCCATCAAGGACTGCAAGAAAGTAATGTGACACCTAGTTAAGTTCACAATCGTTCCTGATCATTTACAATTAAGGGGGTATGAACTCACCAGAAGGGGAGGGCATATAGTCCGGCAGATTAAAAAGTAACCATTTTGCAAATGGGTAATTGACCCCTGCCATTGCCTAAGGCCATATGACCCTGTGATTCCAAATTTGGGTATAAGTATTACATCTACCCTTGAATGTGCTCTTATAATAAGATTCCAATTTAACAGCTTTCTGTCTCTGGCCAGGGGGTGACATACAGTGCCCATCACAATGGAGTGAAGGGTATTACAGGAGCAATAAAACTGTAAAAGAAAATCAACGAACCACAATCCAGAACTTCAGAGACTCTATATAAACCACCTAGAACTAGGCCAGACTAATCTCTCCCCATCCTGAAGCTCAGGGACATTTGCGGAAGAGGGGGCGGTAAGAGTGTAAGAGCAAAAGGATGGGAGGAGCAATGATTTGCAAGATACTCCACACAAGTTAGGGCCAAAGCAATCATAATTGGACATTGTATGCCCGGCGAAATGTCCAACACACTATTGACCTCACGAAGTCTAGCATCTAATAAAGGCACCAAGATCCTTGGAGGCAAGGGATTGACAGCCACAGTAGTGTTCCTATGCTTAAGGGAAGCACAGGAAGGGGTTCAGGGGAAATGCCACTTGGTCCTTGTACGACATCAGAGAGGAGGGCCCAGAGGAGAGTCAGGCATGCACAAGAGAGGACTCTGGGAATCGGGGCGGGATGCACGGGAGGATGGGGCAGGAGGGGTGAAGGGAGGGGAACCTCGGGGGGGGGAGGAGGGAGGGAGGGAACTGGTGTACCTATTAAGATTGTATGAGCTGAAATACTAATAAAAAATGTATTCTATAAAAAAAAGTTACAACGTATGAACATCTACAGGATTCTTATCACTGAGACGTGAAAGTGTAACCTGTGAATTTGACGCTTCCTCAATTGGTCACTATTTTCAAGCTCATTACACGCCTGTACATAGTTGGTAGAATCAGCACAAAATGAATGTTGTTTTCTCCAGAACACAAAGTTTTACCGTCTAGAAACCTGTGTAGCATACTTTTCCCAAAGAAGTGCACATGCTACATATGACTGTGAGTCCTCTTCACTTGGTTCACGATTTTGGAAGGAAATGACATGCATGAAAATGTTTCATGAAAATGTCTTAAAAGAAGTGAGATTTCCTCCTGAACACAAAGAGTTACAGTATAGAAACTTCTGTATGACACATACCCCACCCTGCTCCGCTGGTCAGGACGCGCGCTTGGTCCAGTTGGGCCTCACCCTGTGACCTAGGTAAGCTCCGCCTGCGCCCGCCCACCAGGACCCCAGGTCAGCCCAAGGGACTCAGCTCCGACCCCACCATCCATCTGGAGCTGCGCGCAGGCCTTAGGGACAAGGAGGACCTCCCCCTGAGCCCCAGGCACCGCCCCAGCTGCCCTCAGGTTAAATAGCTCCAGGCCGACGCCCCCATCCTCCCTTTCTCCCTACCATGCTCCACTGGTCCGGGCATGCCCGCGTGGTCCTCCCAGGACTCACCCAGTGACCTAGGTAAGCCCCGCCCATGCCCGCCCAGCAGAACCCCAGGTAAGCCCAACGGGACCCTGCTCTGACTTCCATCATCCAGCTGGAGCCACGCCCAGGGCCCAGGGAAGAGGAGGACCACCTCCTGTGCCCGGGCCCCGCCCCAGCTGCCCTCCGGTTAAATAGCTCCACGCAAACGCCCCCATCTTCCCATTCCTCACCCCGCTCAGCTGGTCGGGACGTGCCCATGGTCTAGCCGGGCCCCCGCGACCTAGGTAGGTAAGCTCTGTCCCTGCACACCCCCAGAAGCCCAGGCCAAATAATTCAGTTTAGTGAAATTGAAAGCTCTTAAGAGTTAAAACGACAATGCCAAAGTCAAAGTGCAAATCCATGAGAAGCAACACTCACGTAAAAAAATTTCCCACTGAAGAAATTAATCCCATAATCTTAGAGTCCAACCAGAACAAACTGGCAAAAAAAGGCCAAGAAAGCCTTACCCAGGATAACGACTTTCAAATTATGATCATTACCATGTTCAATACTATGAAAGAGGAAATCCGGGAGCAATTACATAATCGAATCAATCACTTTGAAGAGGAACACAATAGACATTCGTAGGAGTTGAGAAAAATAGTGCAAGAAACAAAAACTGCCATTGAGCAGTTAAAACAAACTCAAGCAGAGTTTAAAACTGAGCTACAAGACAAGTTATCTTCAACCCAGAACTCCACAGAGAGTCTTATCAACAGAACTAAGGAAGCAGAAAACAGAATTTCAGAACTTGAAGATAAAGTGGGAGTATTAACCAGCTCAATGGAAGAGGTTGTTAAAGCCAAAAAGATACTTGAGAGAAATATCCAAGAGATATGGGACACCCTGAAGAAGCCTAACATGCGTATTCATGGAATACCAGAGCAAGAATCTCAAAATACCACCCTTGAAGAAATTTTTCAAATGATCATCAAGGAAAACTTTCCTCATCTAAAAAAAGACAGGCCCATCCATATACAAGAGGCATTCCGCACCCCAAATAGATATGACCAAAACAGAAGCTCGCAACGGCAAATAATAGTCAAAACACTCCACATTCAAAATAAAGAACTGGTGCTGAGAGCTTCAAGGCAGAAAAAACAAGTCACTTTTAAAGGTAAACCTATTAAAATAACAAATGACTTCTCAATGGAAACACTAAAAGCAAGAAGAGCTTGGAGACACTTACTTCAAGTATTGATTGAGCAAAAATGTCAACCTAGGCTGATTTACCCTGCAAAACTATCAGTAATGATCGAGGGAGAAAGGAAAATCTTCCAGCACAAAGACAACTTGAAGGGATATATGTCCACAAAACCAGGCCTTCAAAAAATGCTAGAAATGATACTCAAGCATGAAAAAAAAAACAGGCATATCCAGGAGAGCAGAAGGCAAGTATAACACCATTAAAAGCGAAGCAATATACTTATAAAAACTACTAAACATAATAAATGTCTGGATCCAAAAATAGTTTCACCATTATAACACTAAATGTTAATGGAATTAACTAACCGATCAAGAGACACAGATTACAAACTTGGATTAGAAATCACAATCCATCAATCTGCTGCCTGCAGGAAACCCATCTCACCACAAAAGATAGGCACGCTCTAAAAATAAAAGGCTGGTCAACAATTCTACAAGCTAATGGAAGCAGAAAACAGGCAGGGGTAGCCATTATGATATCAGACAAAGTGGACTTCAAACCAAAGAAAATTATAAGAGACACGGATGGATACTACATTTTAGTCACAGGTACAATTCACCAGGAAGACTTCACAATACTGAACATATATGCACCCAATACGGGCCACTCCACATTCATTAAGAAAACCCTACAGCGTCTAAAGCAAGAAATCAACCCTCAAACAGTAATTCTTGGGGATTTCAACACCGCCCTCTCAACATGGGGTAGATCAACAGGTCAAACGCTTAACAGAGATACTTTGGAACTTAATGAAACCCTTAAAGAAATGGACCTTACAGATCTCTATCGAACTTTTCACCCACGCACCAAAGAACACACATTTTTCTCAGCAGCACACGGAACTGTCTCCAAAATAGATCACATATTGGGCCACAAAACGAATCTACACATTTACAAAAAAGTTGAAATTTTAACCTGTGCCCTATCAGAACACCATGGCCTAAAGCTTGACATCCACAACACATCAAACAAGAGAAAATACACTAACCCCTGGAAACTTAACAATATGATGCTGAATGAGAACTGGGTTCAGGAAGAAATTAAAAAGGAAATTCGAGATTTCCTGAAAGTGAATGATAATGAAAATACAACTTACCAAAATCTCTGGGACACAATGAAAGCTGTCCTAAGAGGTAAGTTCATAGCTCTTAATGCCTACATCAGAAAAATGGAAATATCAGAAATAAACAACTTAACAATGCAGCTTAAAGCTTTAGAGAAACTAGAGCAATCTGATCCAAAAAGTAGTAGAAGAGAGGAGATTAGCAAAATAAGGGGAGAAATATCTGAAATCGAGAATAAGAAAAACGATAGAAAAAATCAACTAGTCAAAAAGCTGGTTCTTTGAAAAAATCAATAAGATTGATACACCCCTAGCTCAATTAACCAAAAGCAGGAGAGAGAAAACTCAAATTAACAAAATTAGAAATGAACATGGAATTATCACTATTGATACGCAAGAAATCCAGAGAATTATAACATGATATTTCAAAAACTATACTTTGTGAAGTTTGTCAATACAAAAGAGATGGATGAATTTCTATGTAAACACAACTTACCTAAATTGAATCAGGAAGTTGTGAATTATTTAAATAGTCCTATCACATATAAGGAAATTGAAGAAGTAATCTCAAATCTTCCCACCAAAAAATGTCCTGGACCAGATGGATTCAGCACAGCGTTCTACCAGACATTTAAGGAGTTAATAATACCAATACACCTTATAATGTTCCATCAAATAGCAAAGGAAGGAACACTACCAAATTCCTTCTATGAAGCGAATATCGTTTTAATCCCAAAACCTAATAAAGATTCACTTAAAAAAGAAAACTATAGGCCGATCTCTCTGATGAACACAGACGCAAAGATTCTCAACAAAGTCTTAGCAAATCGGATTCAAAAACATATTAAAAAGATCATTCACGGGGACCAAGTAGGCTTCATCCCCAGCACACAAGATTCGTTCAACATATGAAAATCAATAAATGTAATTCATCATGTAAACCAGTCCAAGTCCAAACCACATGATACTCTGGATAGATGCAGAAAAAGCCTTTGACAAGATCCAACAGCCTTTTATGATCAAAACGCTAGAGACAGTAGGAATGGAAGGAACCTTTATCAATATAATAAAAGCTGTATACCACAAGCCCACAGCAAGGATTATGCTCAATGGGGAACAATTGGAAGTATTCCCACTTCGATCAGGAAATAGACAAGGCTGTCCACTCTTACCACTTTTATTCAATATTGTACTTGAAGTCTTAGCTGAAGTCATAAGGCAAGAAATGGACAGAAGAGGGATTCAAATCAGCAAGGAAGAAGTCAAACTATCCCTATCTGCAGATGAAATGATCTTATACCTGAGGGATCCCAAAAACTCCACCAGGAAGCTCCTGGAACTAATTGAGAAGTTCAGCAGGGTGGCAGGATACAAAATAAATGTGCAAAAATCAGAGGCCTTCCTATATACCGAGAATGAAAGAAGTAAAAAAGCCTTGAGAGAAACAATCCCATTTACTATAGCCCCTAAAAAAATGAAAAACCTTGGTATAAACCTAACTAAGGAAGTAAAAGACCTTTACAATGAAAACCTTAAAACCCTAAAGAAAGAAATAGCAGAAGACACCAGAAGGTGGAAAGACCTCCCTTGTTCCTGGATTGGCAGAATCAACATCCTAAAATGACCATCCTACCAAAGGCAGTATACAGATTCAATGCTATACCAATCAACATCCCAAAGAAATTCTTCAAAGAAGTTGACCAAACAATCTCACAGTTCATATGGAGGCACAAAAGGCCCAGGATAGCAAAAACAATCCTGAGTAACAAAAACACTTCTGGAGGTATTGCCATACCAAACCTAAGTCTATACTACAAATCCATAGTTGTAAAGACAGCCTGGTACTGGCTCCAAAATCGAAACACATATCAATGGATAAGGGTTGAAGACCCAGATATAAGCCCACAAAAATACAGCCATTTGATCTTCGACAAAGGGGCCCAAAGCATCCAATAGAAAAAGAACAGCATCTTCAACAAATGGTGCTGGCAAAACTGGATCTCCACATGCAGAAGATTAAAGCTGGACCTGTACTTCTCACCATGTACAAGACTAAATTCCAACTGGATCAAGGACCTTGACATCAGGCCAGAGACAATAAAAACCATAGTTGAAAGGATAGGGAAATCCCTCGAGCTGATTGGGCTAGGCCAACATTTCCTAAACAGACATCCGATGGCACAGGCACTGCTACCATCTCTCAACAGTTGGGATCTTGCGAAATTAAAGAGCTTCTGTTCAAATAAAAAGATTTTAACACGAGCTCAAAAGCAACCCACAGAATGGGAGAAAATCTTCACTAACCACACATCTGATAGAACTCTGCTGTCCAGAGTGCACAAAGAACTTAGAAAACTAAACACCAAGGAAACCAATGGCCCAATTATGAAATGGGCCCTGGAACTTAAACGAAACTTTACCAGGGATGAAATTAAAATGTCTAACAAATATCTTAAAAAATGCTCCACTTCCTTAGCCATCAGGGAAATGCAACGTCATACAACAAATGTGATTTCCTCCTGAACACAAGGAGTTACAGTATAGAAATTTCTGTATGACACTTATCCTAAAGAAGTGCAACATATGACTCAGAGTCCTCAATTGGTTCACTATTTTGTAATATCATCTTCTGTGTGAACATGTGCCATGCAAATGTCACAAAACAAGTATGATTTTCTCCTGAATGCAAATGGTACAGTGTAGAAACTTCTCTAGGATACTTATCCCCAAGAAGTGCACTTCCTGCATTTGAATCTGAATCCTTCGCTCTTGGTTCACTATTTTGGAAATCATGTCCTGCAGGAATAAGTTCCATGGAAACGTCGCAAAATAGGTGTGATTTTCTGCAGAACACAAAGAGGTACAGTATCAAAACTTCTGTAGGATACATATCACTAAGAAGTGCACTTCCAACATTTGACTCTGAGTCCTCATCACTTGGTTCACTATTTGGGAAAGTGAAAGACTATGTGAATATGTTCCATGGAAACATTCCAAAAGAAGTGTGATGCTCTCCTGAACAAAAAGAATTACAGAATAGAAACTTTGGTGGGATACTTACCGCTAAGAACAGCACTTGCAACATTTGGCTCTGAGCCCTTCTCTCTTGGTTCAGTATTTTGGAATATCATGGCTTGCATGTAAATCTTCCATTGACTGTCGCACAACACGTGTGCCTTTCTCCTGATCACAAAGAGTTACAGTATAGAAACTTCTGTAGGGTATGTATCCCAACGAAGTGCACTTGCAACATTTGACTCTGAGTCATCCTCAATTGGTTAACGATTTTGGAAATATCATGGCCTGCTTCAACATGTTCCATGGAAATGTGTCACAACAACTGCTATTTTCTCCTGAACACAAAGAGTTACAGTATAGCAACTTCTGTAGGATACTCACCGGTTAGAAGTGCACGTGCAATATTTGACTCTGACCCCTCCTCACTTGGTTCACTATTTTGGAAAATCATTGCCTGCGTGAACATGTTATATGCAAATGTCGAAAAACAAGTGTGATCTTCTCCTGAACACAAAGTGTTACAGTACAGACTCTTCTGTAGGATATTTATCCCTAAGTGGTGCACTTCCAGCATTTGATGGTGAATCCTCCTCACTTGGTCACTATTTTGGAAATTCATGGCATGCGTGAACATGTTCCATGCAAATGTCACAAAACAAGGATGATTTTCTCCTGAAAGCAAATGTTACAGTGTAGAAATTTCTCTAGGATACCTATCCCCAAGAAGTGCACTTCCTACATTTGATTCTGAATCCTCCACACTTGGTTCACTATCTTGGAAATCATCTCCTGCATGAATAAGTTCCATGGAAACATCGCAAAACAAGTGTGATTTTCTGCAGAACACAAAGAGGTACAGTATCGAAACTTCTGTAGGATACTTACCACTAAGAAGTGCACTTCCAACATTTGACTCTGAGTCCTCCTCACTTGGTTCACTATTTGGAATGTCATAGCCTGCGTGAACATGTTCCATGGAAACATTCCAAAACAAGTGTGATGCTCTCCTGAATACAAAGATTTACAGTATACAAACTTTTGTGGGATACTTACCGTTAAGAAGAGCACTTGCAACATTTGGTTCTGAGTCCTTCTCTCTCGGTTATTTTGGAATATCATGGCTTGCGTGTGAAAGTTCCATTGACTATCGCACAACAAGTGTGACGTTCTCCTGATCACAAAGAGTTACAGTATAGAAACTTCTGTAGGATACGTATCTCAAAGTAATGCACTTGCAATATTTGACTCTGAGGCATCCTCACCTGGTTAACTATTTTGGAAAAAAAATGGCCTGTTTCAACATGTTCCATGGAAATGTGGCACAACAACTGTTATTTTCTCCTGAACACAAAGAGTTACAGTATCGGAACTTCCGTAGGATACTTACCGGTAAGAATTGCACGTTCAATATTTGACTCTGAATATTCCTCACTTGGTTCACTATTTTGGAAAATCATGGCCTGTGTGAACATGTTATATGCAAATGTCACAAAACAAGTGAGTTCTTCTCCTGAACACAAAGTGTTACAGTATAGAATCTTCTGTAGGATCCTTATCCCTAAGAAGTGCACTTCCAACATTTGACTGTCAGTCTTCCTCACGTGGTTCACTCTTTTGGAAAATCAAGGCCTGCCTGAACATATTTCATGAAAACGTCAAAAAACCTGTGTGATTTTCTCCTGAACATAAAAAGTTACAACGTATGAACATCTACAGGATTCTTATCACTGAGAGGTGGAAGTGAAACATGTGAATTTGACGCTTCCTCACTTGGTCACTATTTTCAAGCTCATCACAGGACTGAACATACTTGGTAGAATCAGCAAAAAATGAATGTTGTTTTCCCCAGAACTCAAAGTTTTACAATCTTGAAACCTGTGTACAATACTTATCCTAACGAATGCACATGCTACATATGACTGTGAGTCCTCTTCACTTGGTTCACAATTTTGGAAAGGAATGACATGCACGAAAATGTTTCATGGAAACGTTGTACAAGAAGTGTGATTTCCTCCTGAACACAAAGAGTAACAGTAGAGAAACTTCTGCAACGACACTCATCCTAAAGAAGTGCACTTGCAACATTTGACTCAGAGTCTTCCTCACTTGGCTCACTATTTTGGAAAATCATGGCCTGTGTGAACATGTGCCATGCAAATGTCATAAAACAAGTATGATTTTCTCCTGAATGGAAATGTTACAGTATACAAACCTCTGTAGGATACTAATCCCTAAGAGGTGCACATCCAGCATTTGACTCTGAATCCTCCTCACTAGGTTCACTATTTTGGAAATTCACGGCCTGTGTGAACATTTTCCATGCAAATATCACAAAACAAGGATAATTTTTTTCCTGAACGCAAATGTTACAGTGCAGAAATGTCTCTAGGATACCTATCCCCAAGAAGTGCACTTCCTACATTTGATTCTGAATCCTCCGTACGTGGTTCACTATTTTGGAAATCATCTCCTGCATGAATAGGTTCCATGGAAATGTCGCAAAACAAGTGTGATTTTCTGCAGAACACAAAGAGGTACAGTATTGAAATTTCTGTAGGATACTTATCACTAAGGAGTGCACTTCCAACATTTGACTCTGAGTCCTCTTCACTTGGTTCACTATTTTGGAAAGTCATACCCTGCGTGAACATGTTCCATGGAAGCATTCCAAAACAAGTGTGATACTCTCCTTAATACAAAGATTTACAGTATACAAACTATTGTGGAATACTTACCGTTAAGAAGAGCACTTGCAGCATTTGGTTCTGAGTCCTTCTCTCTTGGTTATTTTGGAATATCATGGCTTGCGTGTAAATGTTCCATTGACTGTCGCACAACAGGGATGACTTTCTCCTGATCACAAAGAGTTACAGTATAGAAACCTCTGTATGATACATATCCCAATGAAGTGCACTTGCAACATTTGACTCTGAAGCATCCTCACTTGGTTAACTACTTTGGAAAAATCATGGCCTGCTTCAACATGTTCCATGGAAATGTGGCACAACAACTGTTATTTTCTCCTGAACACAAAGAGTTACAGTATAGGAACTTGCGTAGGACACTTACCGGTAAGAAGTGCACGTGCAATATTTGACTCTGAAACCTCCTGACTTGGTTCACTATTTTGGAAAATCATGGAATGGATGAACATGTTATATGCAAATGTCGCAAAACAAGTATGGTCTTCTCCTGAACACAAAGTGTTGCAGTATAGAATCTTCTGTAGGATACTTATCCCTAAGAAGTGCACTTCCAAAATTTGACTCTCAGTCCTCCTCACTTGGTTCACCATTTTCGAAAATCAAGGCCTGCGTGAACATATTCCATGAAAACATCTCAAAACCAGTGTGATTTCCTCCTGAACATAAAAAGTTACAACGTATGAACATCTACTGGATTCTTATCACTGAGAAGTGAAAGTGAAACATGTGAATTTGACGCTTCCTCACTTGGTCACTATTTTCAAGCTCATCACAGGACTGAACATACTTGGTAGAATCAGCACAAAATGAATGCTGTTTTCTCCAGAACACAAAATTTTACCGTCTAGAATCCTGTGTAGGATACTTGCCCCAAAGAAGTGCACATGCTACATATGACTGTGAGTCCTCTTCACTTGGTTCACGATTTTGGAAGGGAATGACATGCATGAACATGTTTCATGGCAACGTCATACAACAAGTGTGATTTCCTCCTGAACACAAAGAGTTACAGTATAGAAACTTCTGTATGACACTTATCCTAAAGAAGTGCACTTCCAACATTTGACTCTGAGTCCTCCTCACTTGTTTCACTATTTGGAATGTCATAGTCTGAGTAAACATGTTCCATGGAAGCATTCCAAAAGAAGTGTGATACTCTCCTGAACATCAAGAATTACAGTATAGAAACTTTTGTGGGATACTTACCGCTAAGAAGAGCACTTGCAACATTTTGCTCAGAGTCCTTCTCTCTTGTTTATTTTGGAATATCATGGCTTGCGTGTAAATGTTCCATTGACTGTCGCACAACAAGTGTGACTTTCTCCTGATCACAAAGAGTTACAGTATAGAAACTACTGTAGGATACATATCCCAACGAAGAGCACTTGCAACATTTGACCCTTGTCATCATCACTTGGTTAACTACTTTGGAAAAATCATGGCCTGCTTCAACATGTTCCATGGAAATGTGGCACAACAATTGTTATTTTATCCTGAACACAAAGAGTTACAATATAGGAACTTCTGTAGGATACTTACTGGTAAGAAGTCCACGTCCAATATTTGACTCTGAACCTTCCTCACTTCGTTCACTATTTTGGAAATTCATGGCCTGCGTGAACATGTTCCCTGCAAATGTCACAAAACAAGGATGATTTTCTCCTGAACGCAAATGTTACAGTGTAGAAACGTCTCTAGGATACTTATTACTATGATGTGCATTTCCTACATTTGATTCTGAATCCTCCGCACTATGTTCACTATTTTGGGAATCATCTCCTGCATGAATAGGTTCCATGGAAACGTCGCAAAAAATTGTGATTTTCTGCAGAACACAAAGAGGTACAGTGTCGAAACTTCTGCAGGATACTTACCACTAAGAATTGCACTTCCAACATTTGAATCTGAGTCCTCCTTACTTGGTTCACTATTTGGGAAAGTCATACCTTGCATGAATATGTTCCATGGCAACATTCCAAAAGAAGTGTGATGCTCTCCTGAACACAAAGAATTACAGTATAGAAACTTTGGTGGGATACTTACCGCTAAGAAGAGCACTTGCAAAATTTGACTCTGAATCCTTCTCTCTTGGTTCACTATTTTGGAATATCATGGCTTGCGTGTAAATGTTCTATTGACTCTCGCACAACAGGGGTGACTTTCTCCTGATCACAAAGAGTTAAAGTTTAGAAATTTCTGTAGGATACATATCCCAACGAAGTGCACTTGCAACATTTGACTCTGAGTCATCCTCCCTTGGTTAACTACTTTGGAAAAATCATGGCCTACTTCAACATGTTCCATGGAAATGTCGCACAACAACTGTTATTTTCTCCTGAACACAAAGAGTTACAGTATAGGAACTTCCGTAGGATACTTACCGGTAAGAAGTGCATGTGCAATATTTGACTCTGATCCCTTCTCACTTGCTTCACTATTTTGGAAAATCATGGCCTGCATGAACATCTGCCATGCAAATGTCACAAAACAAGTATGATTTTTTCCTGAATGCAAATGTTACAGTGTAGAAACTACTCTAGGATACTTATCCCCAAGAAGTGTACTTCCTTCATTTGATTCTGAATCCTCCGCACTTGGTTCACTATTTTGGAAATCATCTCCTGTATGAATACGTTCCATGGAAATGTCACAAAACAGGTGTGATTTTCTGCAGAACACAAAGAGGTACAGTATCGAAACTTCTGTAGGATACTTATCACTAAGAAGTGCACTTCCAACATTTGACTCTGAGTCCTCCTTACTAGGTTCAGTATTTGGGAAAGTCATAGCCTGCGTGAATAGTTTCCATGGAAACATTCCAAAAGACGTGTGATGCTCTCCTTCACACAAAGAATTACAGTATAGAAACTTTGGTGGGATACTTACCGCTAAGAACAGCACTTGTAACATTTGTCTCTGAGTCCTTCTCTCTTGGTTCACTATTTTGGAATATCAAGGCCTGTGTGAACATATTCCATGAAAACGTCACAGAACCAGTGATTTTCTCCTGAACATTAAAATTAAAACGTATGAACATCCACAGGATTCTTATCACTGAGAAGTGAAAGTGAAACATGTGGATTTGACGCTTCCTCACTTGGTCACTATTTTCAAGCTCATTAGAGGCGCAGGGCTCTGGCTGGATGGTGGGAGTCGGAGCCGGGTCCCTGTGGGCCGACCTGGGGTCCTGGTGGGCGGTGCGGGGGGGGTACTCACCAGCTAGGGCGCGGGGTTGAGGTCCGACTGGAGCGCGCGAGCGTCCCGACCTGCGGAGCGGGGTGGGGTGCAAAAGGGGGGCTTGGTCACTATTTTCAAGCTCCTTACAGGACTGAACATAGTAGGTAGAATCAGCAAAACGAATGTTGTTTTCTCCAGAAAACAAAGTTTTACAGTCTAGAAACCAGTGTAGGATACTTGTCCCAAAGAAGTGCACATGCTACAAATTACTGTGAGTCCTCTTCATATGTTTCACGATTTTGGATGTGTGAACATGTTTCATGGAAACGTCATACAACAAGTGTGATTTCCTCCTGAACATAAAGGGTTACCATACAGAAACTTCTCTACGACACTTATCCTAAAGAAGTGCATTTGCAACATTTGACTCAGCTTCCTCCCCACTTGGTTCACTATTTTGTAAAAGCATGGCCTTTGTGAACATGTGCCATGCAAATGTCACAAATCAAGTATGATTTTCTCCTGAATTCAAATGTTACCGTATACAAACTGCTATAGGATACTTCTCCCTAAGAGGTGCACTTCCACCATTTGACTCTGAATCCTCCTCACTTTGTTCACTAATTTGGAAATTCTTGACCTGCGTGAACATGTTCCATGCAAATGTAACAAAAAAAGTATGATTTTCTCCTGAACGCAAATGGTACAGTGTAGAAACTTCTCTAGGATACTTATCCACAAGAAGTGCACTTCCTACATTTGACTCTGAGCCCTCCTTACTTTGTTCACTATTTTGGAAATCATCTCTTGCATGAATAGGTTCCATGGAAACTTCGCAAAACAAGTGTGATTTTCTGCAGAACTCAAAGAGGTACAGTATTGAAACTTCTGTAGGATACTTACCACTAAGAAGTGGACTTCCAACCTTTGACTCTGAGTCCTCCTCACTTGGTTCACGATTTTGGAAAATCATAGCCTACGTGAACATGTTCCAGGGAAACATTGCAAAACAAGTGTGATACTCTCCTGAGCACAAAGAATGACAGTATAGAAACTTTGGTGAGATATTTACCGCTAAGAAGAAGAACACTTGCAACATTTGACTCTGAGTCCTTCTCTCTTGGTTCGGTATTTTGGAATATCATGGCTTGCGTGTAAATGTTCCATTGACTGTCGAACAACAATTGTGAGTTTCTTCTGATCACAAAGAAACAGTATAGAAACTTCTGTAGCATACGTTTCCCAACAAAGTGCACTTGCATCATTTGACTCTATGTCATCCTCATTTGGTTAACTATTTTGGAAAAATCATGGCCTGCTTCAACGTCTTCCATAGAAATGAGGCACAAAAACTGTTATTTTCTCCTGAACACAAAGAGTTACACTACAGGAACTTCCGTAGGACACTTACCGGTAAGAAGTGCACGTGCAATATTTGGCTCTGAACCCTCCTCACTTGGTTCGTTATTTTGGAACATCATGGCCTGCGTGAACATGTTATATGCAAATGTCGCAAAACAAGTATGATCTTCTCCTGAACACAAAGTGTTACAGTGTAGAATCTTCTGTAGGATACTTATCCCTAAGAAGTGCACTTCCAACATTTGACTCTCAGTCCTCCTCACTTGGTCCACCATTTTGGAAAATCAAGGCTAGCCTAAACATATTCCATGAAAACTTCACAAAACCAGTGTGATTTTCTCTGCAACATAAAAAGTTCCAGCATATGAACATCTACAGGATTCTTATCACTGAGAAGAGAAAGTGAAACATGGGAATTTGACACTTCCTCACTTGGTCACTATTTTCAAACTCTTTACAGGCCTGAACATAGTTGGTAGAATCACCACAAAACGAATGTTGTTTTCCCTAGAACACAAAGTTTTACAGTCTGGAAACCTGTGTAGGATACTTTTTCCCAAAGAAGTGCACATGCTACATATGACTGTGAGTCCTCTACACTTGGTTCATGATTCTGGAAGGGAATGACATGCATGAACATGTTTCATGGGAACGTCCTACAACAAGTGTGATTTCCTCCTGAACACAGAGATTTACAGTATAGAAACTTCTGTACGACACTCATCCTAAAGAAGTGCACTTGCAACATTTGATTCTGAGTCCTCCTCACTTGGTTCACTATTTTGGAAAATCATAGCCTGCGTGAACATGTTCCAGGGAAACATTGCAAATCAAGTGTGATACTCTCCTGAACACCAAGATTGACAATATAGAAACTATGGTGGGATACTTAACACTAAGAAGAAGAGGACTTGCAACATTTGACTTTGAGTCCTTCTCTCTTGGTTCACTATTTTGGAATATCATGGCCTTCATTTAAATGTTCCATTGACTGTCGCACAACACGGGTGACTTTCTCCTGATGACAAAGATTTACCGTATAGAAACTTCTGTAGGATACGTATTCCAACGAAGTGCATTTCTTACATATGACTTCCCAAAGAAGTGCACAGTATAGAAACTTCTGTAGGATAGTCCTCTTCACTATTTTGGAAGGGAATGACATACATGAACATGTTTCATGGAAACGTCGTAAAACAAGTGAGATTTCCTCGCGAACTCAAAGAGTTACAATATAGAGTAAACAAGGGGGTGGAGGCGGTCCATGGTGTTTCCCGAATTCACCTGTGGTTCTACACACACGTACATACACACACACGCACACACACGCATGCACGCATGCACAATTAAATATAAAAAAGAAAATGAATGCTTTTGCCTTATAAGCCTAAAAGACCTGAACTCAGATCCCTAGATGCCATGTAAAAATGCCAGGCAGATACGGTAGTGGCCTGCAATACTGGCCCAGGAAGGAGGAGCCGGGGAAACCCCAGAGCAAAGCAGTAGGTGGTAGAGCGATCCAGGATGATACCTGATGTCACCATTGGGCCGCCACAGGAATATACACTCAAGTGCCCTCTTGTACAGATCCTTGCACACACGTACACCAGCTCACATGGAAGCACACACACACACACACGTATATAAACATGCAAAATAAAAGAAAAAGAAAGAAGAAAAATGCTGCCTTCAACCTGGATGGCCTCTTCCTTTCTCTGTCTTCCATTAGTGATTCCACATTCCATTTGCTTTGGACTACATATCACATACTGAAAATTTTACCACCTGTCCTGTAGCCAGATTGGTGCCTGAATGGCTATATCATGATAGACCAAAAATCTTTGACACAATGAGGTAAACTTCTTATAAGGCATTCCCATCGGGTATGCTGTCACAACAATGCATCATCAGTGAGCAAGAGACATTCCTTGAACCTTCCATGATCTTGTTTGTTTCCTAGGCTTTGCAGAAATCACCGTCTTTCTGAAAAGATATCCCTGTATTCATTCATGGAATGTGTCCTGTCTGCTCCATGAGTTCCCACACACACACCATCTCTCAAGCTTGACTTTGAACCTTATTCCTTGCCAAATATATGGTGTATCAATCGCATCATGGCATGGCCCTTCTCAAATGAGCCTGTGTATGATAGTTAATTTTGGGTGTCAACTTGACCGCATCTGGAATTAACTATGATCAACTGAAACCACCTGAAGAGATTATCTGGAACAATATATTTACAATACCAAGTCCAGTCCTAGATCCCATTGGAACCTCCCTAGATCTGATTGGGTCCTCCCAGTAGCACACCAGATGAAAAGAACCATAGAGCAGAAGACATAGAAGAGAGACTCTCCGCAGCTTTGAGCCTCCAGGATATCAGCCTGCTTCCAGCTTCAGTCACTAATCATATTGCCTTTGTCATCAAAGACTGTTTCTCCCCTCTGGAACCATAAGCTGAATAAATTCTCCCTTTTTCCCTTAAAAAAAAAAAAGAAGTACACCTGCAACATTTGACTCTCAGTCCTCCTCACTTGTTTCACTATTTTGGAAAATGAGGGTCTGCATGAACGTATTCCATGAAAACGTCACAAAACCAGTATGAATTTCTCCTGAACATAAAAAGTTACAACATATGAACATCTACAGTATTCTTATCACTGAGAAAAGCAAGTGAAACATGTGAATTTGACGCGTCCTCACTTGGTCACTATTTTCAAGCTCATTGCAAGGCTGAACCTAGTTGGTAGAATCAGCACAAAACAAATGTTGTTTGCTCCAGAATACAAAGTTTTACAGTCCAGAATCCTGTGTAGGATACTTATCCCAAAGAAGTGCACATGCTACATATGACTTCCCAAAGAAGTGCACATGCTACATATGACTGTGAGTCCTCTTCACTTGGTTCACTATTTTGGAAGGGAACGACATACATGAACATGTTTCATGGAAACGTCGTAAAACAAGTGTGTTTTCCTCCAGAACATGAACTGTTACAACATAGAAACTTCTGTACGATACTTATCCTAAAGAAGTGCACTTGCAACATTTAACTCAGAGTCCTCCTCACCTGGTTCACTATTTTATAAAATCATGGCCTGTGTGAACATGTGCCATTCAAATGTCACAAAACAAGTATGAGTTTCGCCTGAACACAAATGTTACATTATAGGAACTTCTCTAGGATACTTATCCCTAGGAAGTGAGATCCCAACATTTGACTGTGAATCCTCTGCACTTGGTTCACTCTTTTGGAAAATCATGGCCTGCGTGAACATGTTATATGCGAATGTCGCAATACAAGTATGATCTTCTCCTGAACACAAAGTGTAACAGTATAGAATCTTCTGTAGGATACGTATCCCTACGAAGTGTATTTCCAACATTTGACTCTCAGTCCTCCTCACTTGGTTCACTGTTTTGGAAAATCAAGGCCTGCGTGAACATATTGCATGAAAACGTCACAAAACCATTATGAATTTCTCCTGAACATAAAACGTTACAACGTATGAACATCTACAGGATTCTCATAACTGAGAAGAGAAAGTGAAACATGTGAATTTGACGCGTCCTCACTTGGTCACTATTTTCAAGCTCATTACAAGTCTGAACATAGTTGGTAGAATCAGCACAAAACAAATGTTGTTTGCTCCAGAATACATAGTTTTTACAGTCTAGAAACCTCTTTAGGATACTTATCCCAATGAAGCGCACATGCTACATATGACTTCCCAAAGAATTGCACATGCTACATATGACTGTGAGTCGTCTTCACTTGGTTCACTATTTTGGAAGGGAACGACATGCATGAACATGTTTCAAGGAAATGTCCTAAACCAAGTGTGATTTCCTCCTGAACACAAAGAGTTATAATATAGAAACTTGTGTACGATACTTATCCTAAAGAAGTGCACTTGCAGCATTTAACTCAGAGTCCTCCTCACTTGGTTCACTATTTTGTAAAATCATGGCCTGTGTGAACATGTGCCATTCAAATGTCACAAAACAAGTATGATTTTCGTCTGAACACAAACGTTACAGTATAGGAACTTCTCCAGGATACGTATCCCTAAGAAGTGATATTCCAACATTTGACTCTGAATCCTCCGCACTTGGTTCATCCTTTTGGAAAATCATGGCCTGCTTGAACATATTATATGTGAATGTTACAAAACAAGTATGATCTTCTCCTGAACACAATTTGTAACAGTGTAGAATCTTCTGTAGGAATATTATCCCGAAGAAGAGTCCCTCCAACATTTGCCTCTCAGTCCTCTTTACTTGGTTCACTATTTTGGAAAATCAAGGCCTGTGTGAACATATTCCATGAACACGTCACAAAACCAGTGTGAATTTCTCCTGAAAATAAAAAGTTACAACGTATGAACATCTACAGGATTCTTATCACTGAGAAGAGAAAGTGAAACGTGAATTTGACGCGTCCTCACTTGGTCAATATTTTCAAGCTCATTACAAGCCTGAACATATTTGGTAGAATCAGCACTAAATAAATGTTGTTTGCTCCAGAATACAAAGTTTTACAGTCTAGAAACCTGTGTAGGACACTTATCCCAAAAAAGTGCACATGCTACATATGACTTCCCAAAGAAGTACACATGCTACATATGACTGTGACTCCTCTTCATTTTGTTCTCTACTTTGGTAGGGAACGACATGCATGAACACGTTTCATGGAAACGTCGTAAAACATGTGTGATTTTCTCCTGAACACAAAGAGTTATAATATAGAAACTTCTCTACGATACATATCCTAAAGAAGTGCACTTGCAACATTTAACTCAGAGTCCTCCTCACTTGGTTCACTGTTTTGTAAAATCATGGCCTGTGTGAACATGTGCCATTCAAATGTCACAAAACAAGTATGATTTTCAGCTGAACACAAATGTTACAGTACAGGAACTTCTCTAGGATACTTATCCCTAAGAAGTGAAATTCCAACATTTGACACTGAATCCTCCCTACTTGGTTCACTCTTTTGGAAAATCATGGCCTGCATGAACATGTGATATGCAAATGTCACAAAACAAGTATGATCTTCTCCTGAACACAAAGTGTAACACTACAGAATCTTCTGTAGGATACTTATCCCTAAGAAGTGCACCTACAAAATTTGACTCTCAGTCCTCCTCACTTGATTCACTATTTTGGAAAATCAGGGCCTGCGTCAACGTATTCCATGAAATGTCACAAAACCATTGTGAATTTCTCCTGAACATAAAAAGTTACAACATATGAACATCTACAGGCTTCTTATCACTGAGAAGAGAAAGTGTAACATGTGAATTTGACGCGTCCCCACTTGGTCACTATTTTCAAGCTCTTTACAAGCCTGAACATAGTTCGTAAAATCAGCACAAAACAAATGTTGTTTTCTCCAGAATACAAAGTTTTACAGTCTAGAAACCTGTGTAGGATACTTATCCCAAAGAAGTGAACATGCTACAATGACTTCCCAAAGAAGTGCACATGCTACATATGACTGTGAGTCCACTTCACTTGGTTCGCTATATTGGAAGGGAACGATATGCATGAACATGTTTTATGGAAATGTCGTAAAACAAGTGTGATTTCCTCCTGAACACAAAGAGTTACAATATAGAAACTTAAGTACGATACTTATCCTAAAGAAGTGCACTTGCAACATTTAACTCAGAGTCCTCCTCACTTGGTTCACTATTTTGGAAAATCATGGCCTGTGTGAACATGAGATATTCAAATGTCACAAAACAAGTATGAGTTTTTCCTGAACACAAATGTTCCAGTACAGGAACTTCTCTAGGATACTTATCCCTAAGAAGTGAAATTCCAACATTTGACTGTGAATCCTCCCCACGTGGTTCACTCTTTTGGAAAATTATGGCCTGCGTGAACATGTGATATGCAAATGTCGCAAAACAAGTATGATATTTTCCTGAACACAAAGTGTAACACTATAGAATCTTCTGTAGGATACTTATCCCTAAGAAGTGCACCTCCAACATTTGCCTCTCATTCCTCTTCACTTGGTTCACTATTTTGGAAAATCAGGGCCTACGTGAACGTATTCCATGAAAACGTCACAAAACCAGTGTGAATTTCTCCTGAACATAAGAAGGTACAAAGTAGGAACATCTACAGGATTCTTATCACTGAGAAGAGAAAGGGAAATATGTGAATTTGATGCGTCCTCCCTTGGTCACTAATTTCAAGCTTATTACAAGCCTGAACATAGTTGGTAGAATCAGCACTAAACAAATGTAATTTGCTCCAGAATACAAAGTTTTTCAGTATAGAAACCTGTGTAGGATACTTATCCTAAAGAAGTGCACATGCTACATATGACTTTCCAAAGAAGTGCAAATGCTACATTTGACTTCCCTAAGAAGTGCACATGCTACATATGACTGTGACTCCTCTTCACTTGGTTCACTAATTTGGACGGGTACGACATGCATGAACACCTTTAATGGAAACGTCGTAAAACAAGTGGGATTTCCTCCTGAACACAAGAGTTACAATATAGAAACTTCTGTAAGATACTTATCCTAAAGAAGTGCACTTGCAACATTTAACTCAGAGTCCTCCTCACTTGGTTCACCATTTTGTAAAATCATGGCCTGTGTGAACATGTGCCATTCAAATGTCACAAAACAAGTATGAGTTTCGCCTGAACACAAATGTTACAGTATAGGAACTTCTCTAGGATACTTATCCCTAAGAAGTGAAATTCCAACATTTGACTCTGAATCCTCCGCACTTGGCTCACTTCTTTTGGAAAACCATGGCCTGCGTGAACATGTTATAAGCAAATATCGCGAAACAATTGTGATCTTCTCTGGAATACAATGTGCAACACTATAGAATGTTCTATAGGATACTTATTCCTAAGAAGTGCACTTCCAAAATTTGACTCTCAGTACTCCTCACTTGGTTCACTATTTTGGAAAATCATGGCCATCGTGAACGTGTTCCACGGAAATTTCACACAACATATGTGACATTCTTCTGATCACAAAGCGTTACAGTATAGAAACTTCTGTAGGATATGTATGCCAAAGAAGTGCAGTTTCAAAACTTGACTCTGAGTCATCCTCACTAGGTTCACTATTTTGGAAAATCAAGGCCTGCTTCAACATATTCCATGAAAACGTCACAAAACTAGTGTGAATTTCTCCTGAACATAAAAAGTTACAACGTATGAACATCTACAGGATTCTTATCACTGAGAAGAGAAAGTAAAACATGTGAATTTTATGCGTCCTCACGTGGTCAATATTTTCAGGCTGATTACAGGCCTGAACATCTTTGGTAGAATCAGCACAAAACAAATGTCATTTTCTCCAGAATAGACAGTTTTACAGTCTAGAAACCTGTGTAGGATACTTATCCCAATGAAGTGCACATGCTACATATGACTTCCCAAAGAAGTGCACATGCTACATATGACTTCCCAAAGAAGTGCACATGCTACATATGACTGTGAGTCCTCTTCACTTGGTTCACTATATTGGAAGGGAACGACATGCATGAACATGTTTCATGGAAACATCGTAAAACAAGTATGATTTCCTTCTGAACATGAAGAGTTACAACATAGAAACTACTGTACGATACTTATCCTAAAGAAGTGCACTTGCAACATTTAACTCAGAGTCCTCCTCACTTGGTTCACTATTTTGGAAAATCATGGTCTGTGTGAACATGTGCCATTCAAATGTCACAAAACAAGTATGAGTTTCGCCTGAACACAAATGTTACATTATAGGAACTTCTCTAGGATACTTATTCCTAAGAAGTGAAATTCCAACATTTGACTCTGAATCCTCTGCACTTGGCTCACTTCTTTTGGAAAATCATGGCCTGCGTGAACATGTTATAAGCAAATATCGCGAAACAATTGTGATCTTCTCCGGAATACAATGTGCAACACTATAGAATGTTCTATAGGATACTTATCACTAAGAAATGCACTTCCAAAATTTGACTCTCAGTACTCCTACTTGGTTCAATATTTTGGAAAATCATGGCCTTCGTGAACGTGTTCCATGGATATTTCACACAACATGTGTGACATTCTTCTGATCACAAAGCGTTACAGTATAGAAACTTCTCCAGGATACGTATGCCAAAGAAGTACACTTGCAAAACTTGACTCTGAGTCATCCTCACTTGGTTCACTATTTTGGAAAATAAAGGCCTGCTTGAACTTATTCCATGAAAATGTCACAAAACTAGTGTGAATTTCTCCTGAACATAAAAAGTTACAACGTATGAACATCTACAGGATTCTTATCACTGAGAAGAGAAAGTAAAACATGTGAATTTGACGCTTCCTCACTTGGTCAATATTTTCAATCTCATTACAGGCCTTATAATAGTTGGTAGAATCAGCACAAAACAAATATCATTTTCTCCAGAACAGACAGTTTTACAGTCTAGAAACCTGTGTAGTATACTTATCCCAAAGAAGTGCACATGCTACATATGACTTCCCAAAGAAGTGCACATGCTACATATGACTGTGAGTCCTCTTCACTTGGTTCACTATATTGGAAGGGAACGACATGCATGAACATGTTTCATGGAAACATCGTAAAACAAGTATGATTTCCTTCTGAACATGAAGAGTTACAACATAGAAACTACTGTACGATACTTATCCTAAAGAAGTGCACTTGCAACATTTAACTCAGAGTCCTCCTCACTTGGTTCACTATTTTGTAAAATCATGGCCTGTGTGAACATGTGCCATTCAAATGTCACAAAACAAGTATGAGTTTCGCCTGAACACAAATGTTACAGTATAGGAACTTCTCTAGGATACTTATTCCTAAGAAGTGAAATTCCAACATTTGACTCTGAATCCTCCGCACTTGGCTCACTTCTTTTGGAAAATCATGGCCTGCGTGAACATGTTATAAGCAAATATCGCGAAACAATTGTGATCTTCTCCGGAATACAATGTGCAACACTATAGAATGTTCTATAGGATACTTATCACTAAGAAATGCACTTCCAAAATTTGACTCTCAGTACTCCTACTTGGTTCACTATTTTGGAAAATCATGGCCTTCGTGAACGTGTTCCATGGATATTTCACACAACATGTGTGACATTCTTCTGATCACAAAGCGTTACAGTATAGAAACTTCTCCAGGATACGTATGCCAAAGAAGTACACTTGCAAAACTTGACTCTGAGTCATCCTCACTTGGTTCACTATTTTGGAAAATAAAGGCCTGCTTGAACTTATTCCATGAAAATGTCACAAAACTAGTGTGAATTTCTCCTGAACATAAAAAGTTACAACGTATGAACATCTACAGGATTCTTATCACTGAGAAGAGAAAGTAAAACATGTGAATTTGACGCGTCCTCACTTGGTCAATATTTTCAATCTCATTACAGGCCTTATAATAGTTGGTAGAATCAGCACAAAACAAATATCATTTTCTCCAGAACAGAAAGTTTTACAGTCTAGAAAAATGTGTAGAATACTTATCCCAAAGAAGTGCACATGCTACATATGACTTCCCAAAGAAGTGCACATGCTACATATGACTATGAGTCCTCTTCACTTGGTTCACTATATTGGAAGGGAACGACATGCATGAACATGTTTCATGGAAACATCGTAAAACAAGTGTGTTTTCCTCCAGAACATGAAGAGTTACAACATAGAAACTTCTGTACGATACTTATCCTAAAGAAGTGCACTTGCAACATTTAACTCAGAGTCCTCCTCACCTGGTTCACTATTTTATAAAATCATGGCCTGTGTGAACATGTGCCATTCAAATGTCACAAAACAAGTATGAGTTTCGCCTGAACACAAATGTTACATTATAGGAACTTCTCTAGGATACTTATTCCTAAGAAGTGAAATTCCAACATTTGACTCTGAATCCTCCGCACTTGGCTCACTTCTTTTGGAAAATCATGGCCTGCGTGAACATGTTATAAGCAAATATCGCGAAACAATTGTGATCTTCTCCGGAATACAATGTGCAACACTATAGAATGTTCTATAGGATACTTATCACTAAGAAATGCACTTCCAAAATTTGACTCTCAGTACTCCTACTTGGTTCACTATTTTGGAAAATCATGGCCTTCGTGAACGTGTTCCATGGATATTTCACACAACATGTGTGACATTCTTCTGATCACAAAGCGTTACAGTATAGAAACTTCTCTAGGATACGTATGCCAAAGAAGTACACTTGCAAAACTTGACTCTGAGTCATCCTCACTTGGTTCACTATTTTGGAAAATAAAGGCCTGCTTGAACTTATTCCATGAAAATGTCACAAAACTAGTGTGAATTTCTCCTGAACATAAAAAGTTACAACGTATGAACATCTACAGGATTCTTATCACTGAGAAGAGAAAGTAAAACATGTGAATATGACGCGTCCTCACTTGGTCAATATTTTCAATCTCATTACAGGCCTTATAATTGTTGTTAGAATCAGCACAAAACAAATGTCATTTTCTCCAGAGCAGAAAGTTTTACAGTCTAGAAAAATGTGTAGAATACTTATCCCAAAGAAGTGCACATGCTACATATGACTTCCCAAAGAAGTGCACATGCTACATATGACTATTAGTCCTCTTCACTTGGTTCACTATATTGGAAGGGAATGACATGCATGAACATGTTTCATGGAAACATCGTAAAACAAGTGTGTTTTCCTCCAGAACATGAAGAGTTACAACATAGAAACTTCTGTACGATACTTATCCTAAAGAAGTGCACTTGCAACATTTAACTCAGAGTCCTCCTCACCTGGTTCACTATTTTATAAAATCATGGCCTGTGTGAACATGTGCCATTCAAATGTCACAAAACAAGTATGAGTTTCGCCTGAACACAAATGTTACATTATAGGAACTTCTCTAGGATACTTATCCCTAGGAAGTGAAATCCCAACATTTGACTGTGAATCCTCTGCACTTGGTTCACTCTTTTGGAAAATCATGGCCTGCGTGAACATGTTATATGCGAATGTCGCAATACAAGTATGATCTTCTCCTGAACACAAAGTGTAACAGTATAGAATCTTCTGTAGGATACGTATCCCTACGAACTGTATTTCCAACATTTGACTCTCAGTCCTCCTCACTTGGTTCATTATTATGGAAAATCAAGGCCTGCGTGAACATATTCCATGAAAACGTCACAAAACCATTATGAATTACTCCTGAACATAAAACGTTACAACGTATGAACATCTACAGGATTCTCATAACTGAGAAGAGAAAGTGAAACATGTGAATTTGACGCGTCCTCACATGGTCACTATTTTCAAGCTCATTACAAGTCTGAACATAGTTGGTAGAATCAGCACAAAACAAATGTTGTTTGCTCCAGAATACATAGTTTTTACAGTCTAGAAACCTCTTTAGGATACGTATCCCAATGAAGCGCACATGCTACATATGACTTCCCAAAGAATTGAGCATGCTACATATGACTGTGAGTCGTCTTCACTTGGTTCACTATTTTGGAAGGGAACGACATGCATGAACATGTTTCAAGGAAACGTCCTAAACCAAGTGTGATTTCCTCCTGAACACAAAGAGTTATAATATAGAAACTTGTGTATGATACTTATCCTAAAGAAGTGCACTTGCAACATTTAACTCAGAGTCCTCCTCACTTGGTTCACTATTTTGTAAAATCATGGCCTGTGTGAACATGTGCCATTCAAATGTCACAAAACAAGTATGATTTTCGTCTGAACACAAACGTTACAGTATAGGAACTTCTCCAGGATACGTATCCCTAAGAAGTGATATTCCAACATTTGACTCTGAGTCCTCCGCACTTGGTTGATCCTTTTGGAAAATCATGGCCTGCTTGAACATGTTATATGCGAATGTTGCAAAACAAGTATGATCTTCTCCTGAACACAATTTGTAACAGTGTAGAATCTTCTGTAGGAATATTATCCCTAAGAAGAGTACCTCCAACATTTGCCTTTCAGTCCTCTTTACTTGGATCACTATTTTGGAAAATCAAGGCCTGTGTGAACATATTCCATGAAAACATCACAAAAACAGTGTGAATTTCTCCTGAAAATAAAAAGTTACAACGTATGAACATCTACAGGATTCTTATCACTGAGAAGAGAAAGTGAAACGTGAATTTGACGCGTCCTCACTTGGTCAATATTTTCAAGCTCATTACAAGCCTGAACATAATTGGTAGAATCAGCACTAAATAAATGTTGTTTGCTCCAGAATACAAAGTTTTACAGTCTAGAAACCTGTGTAGGACACTTATCCCAAAGAAGTGCACATGCTACATATGACTTCCCCAAGAAGTGCACATGCTACATATGACTTCCCAAAGAAGTACACATGCTATATATGACTGTGAGTCCTCTTCATTTTGTTCTCTACTTTGGTAGGGAACGACATGCATGAACACGTTTCATGGAAACGTCGTAAAACATGTGTGATTTCCTCCTGAACACAAAGAGTTATAATATAGAAACTTCCATAAGATACTTATGCTAAAGACGTGCACTTGCAACATTTAACTCAGAGTGCTCTTCACTTGGTTCACTATGTTGTAAAATCATGGCCTGTGTGAACATGAGCCATTCAAATGTCACAAAACAAGTATGAGTTTCTCCTGAACACAAATGTTACAGTACAGGAACTTCTCTAGGATACTTATCCCTAAGAAGTGAAATTCCAACATTTGACTGTGAATCCTCCCCACTTGGTTCACTATTTTGGAAAATCATGGCCCGCGTGAACATGTGATATGCAAATGTCGCAAAACAAGTATGATCTTCTCCTGAACACAAAGTGTAACACTATAGAATCTTCTATAGGATACTTATCCCTAAGAAGTGCACCTCCAACATTTGACTCTCAGTCCTCTTCACTTGGTTCTCTAGTTTGGAAAATCAAGGCCTGCATGAACCTATTTCATGAAAACGTCACAAAACCAGTGTGAATTTCTCCTGAACATAAAAAGTTACAACGTATGAACATCGACAGGTTTCTTATCACTGAGAAGAGAAAGTGTAACATGTAAATTTGATGCGTCCACACTTGGTCACTTTTTTTCAAGCTCATTACAAGGCTGAACATAGTTGGTAGAATCAGCACAAAACAAATGTTGTTTTCCCCAGAATACAAAGTTTTACAGTCTAGAACCCTGTGTAGGCTATTTATCCCAAAGAACTGCACATGCTACATATGTCTTCCCAATAAAGTGCACATGCTACATATGACTGTGAGTCTTCTTCACTGGGTTCACTATATTGGAAGGGAACGACATGCATGAACATGTTTCATGGAAACGTCATAAAACAAGTGTGATTTCCTCCTGAGAATGAAGAGTTACAACATAGAATCTTCTGTACGATACTTATCCTAAAGAAGTGTACTTGCAACATTTAACTCAGAGTCCTCCACAGTTGGTTCACTATTTTGTAAAATCATGGCCTGTGTGAACATGTGCCATTCAAATGTCACAAAACCAGTATGAGTTTTGCCTGAATACAAATGTTACAGTATAGGAACTTCTCTAGGATATTTATCCCTAAGAAGTGAAATTCCAATATTTGACTGTGAATCCTCCTTACTTGGTTCACTATTTTGGAAAATCATGGCCTGCGTGAACATGTTATATGCAAATGTCGCAAAACAAGTATGATATTCTCCTGAACACAAAGTGTAACACTGTAGAATCTTCTGTAGGATACTTATCCCTAAGAAGTACACCTCCAACATTTGACTCTCAGTCCTCCTCACTTGGTTCACTATTTTGGAAAATCAAGGCCTGCGTGAACATATTCCATGAAAACGTCACAAAACCAGTGTGAATTTCTCCTGAACATAAAAACTTACAACGTATGAACATCTACAAGATTCTTATCACTGAGAAGAGAAAGTGCAACATGTGAGTTTGAAGCGTCCTCACTTGGTCACTATTTTCAAGCTCATTACAAGCCTGAACATGGTTGGTAGAATCAGCACAAAACAAATGTCATTTTCTCCAGAATAGAAAGTTTTACAGTCTAGAAACCTGTGTAGAATACTTATCCCAAAGAAGTGCACATGCTACATATGACTTCCCAAAGAAGTGCACATGCTACACATGACTGTGAGTCATCTTCACTTGGTTCACTATATTGGAAGGGAACGACATGCATGAAAATGTTTCATGGGAACATCGTAAAACAAGTGTGATTTCCTCCTGAACACAAAGAGTTACAATATAGAAACTTCTGTACGATACTTATCCTGAAGAAGTGCACTTAACAGCATTTAACTCAGAGTCCTCCTCACTTGGTTCACTATTTTGTAATATCATGGCCTGTGTGAACATGTGCCATCAAATGTCACAAAACAAGTATGAGTTTCGCCTGAACACAAATGTTACAGTATAGGAACTTCTCTAGGATACTTTTCCCTAAGAAGTGAAATTCCAACATTTGACTCTGAATCCTCCGCATTTGTTTCACTATTTTGGAAAATTATGGCTTGGGTGAATATGTGATATGCAAATGTCGCAAAACAAGTATGATCTTCTCCTGAACACAAACTGTAACACTATAGAATCTTCTGTAGGATACTTATCCCTAAGAAGTGCACCTCCAACATTTGACTCTCAGTCCTCCTCACTTGGTTCACTCTTTTGGTAAATCAAGGCCTGCATGAACATATTCCATGAAAACGTCACAAAACCAATGTGAATTTCTCCTGAACATAAAAAGTTACAACGTATGAACATCTACAGGATTCTTATCACTGAGAAGAGAAAGTGAAACATGTGAATTTGACGCATCCTCACTTGGTCACTATTTTCAAGCTCTTTGCAAGCCTGAACATAGTTGGTAGAATCAGCATAAAACAAATGTTGTTTTCTCCAGAATACAAAGTTTTACAGTCTAGAAACCTGTGTAGGATACTTATCCAAAGAAGTGCACATGCTACATATGACTTCCCAAAGAAATGCACATGCTATATATGACTCTGAGTCCTCTTCACTTGGTTCACTATATTGGAAGGGAACGACATGCATGAACATGTTTCATGGAAACGTCGTAAAACAAGTGTGATTTCCTCCTGAACACAAAGAGTTACAACATAGAAACTTCTATAGGATATTTTTCCTAAAGAAGTGCACTTGCAACATTTAACTCAGAGTCCTCCTCACTTGTTTCATTATTTTGTAAAATCATGGCCTGTGTGAACATGTGCGATTGAAATGTCACAAAACAAGTATGAGTTTTTCCTGAACACAAATGTTACATTATAGGAACTTCTCTAGGATACTTATCCCTAAGAAGTGAAATTCTAACATTTGACTTTGAATCCTCTGCACTTGGTTCACTATTTTGGAGAATCATGGCCTGCGTGAACATGATATATGCAAGTGTCGCAAAACAAGTATGATCCTCTCCTGAACAAAAGTTTAACACTATAGGATCTTCTGTAGGATACTTATCCATAAGAAGTGCATTTCCAACATTTGACTCTCAGTCCTCCTCACTTGGTTCACTATTTTGGAAAATCAAGGCTTGCTTGAACACATTCCATAAAAACGTCAAAAAACCATTGTGAATTTCTCCTGAACATAAAACCTAACAACGTATGAACATCCACAGGATTCTTATCACTGAGAAGAGAACGTGAAACATGTGAATTTGACGCTTCCTCACTTGGTCTCTATTTTCAAGCTCATTTCAAGCCTGAACATAGTTGGTAGAATCAGCACAAAACAAATGTCCTTTTCTCCAGAATACAAAGTTTTACAATCTAGAATCCTGCGTAGGATACTTATCCCAAAGAGGTGCACATGCTACTCATGACTTCCCAAAGAAGTGCACATGCTACATATGACTGTGAGTCCTCTTCACTTGGTTCACGATTTTGGATGCATGAACATGTTTCATGGAAATGTTGTACAACAAGTGTGATTTCCTCCTGAACAGAAAGAGTTACGGTATAGAAACTTCTGTATGACACTTAACCTAAGGAAATGCACTTGCAACACTTGACTCAGAGTCTTCTTCACTTGGCTCACTATTTTGTAAAATCATGGCCTGTGTGAAAATGTGCCATGCAAAAGTCACAAAACAAGTATGATTTTCTCATGAATGCAAATGTTACAGTATACAAACTCCTGTAGGATACTTCTCCCTAAGAGGTGCACTTCAAACATTTGACTCTGAATCCTCCTCACTTGGTTCACTAATTTGGAATTTAATGGCCTGCGTGAACATATTCCACGCAAATGTCTTAACACAAGTATGATTTTCTCCTGAATGCAAATGTTACAGTGTAGAAACTTCTCTAGGATACTTATCCCCAAGAAGTACACTTCCTACATTTGATTCTGAATCCTCCGCACTTGGTTCACTATTTTGGAAATCATCTCCTGCATGAATAGGTTCCATGGAAACGTCGTAAAACAAGTGTGATTTTCTGCAGTACACAAAGAGGTACAGTATCGAAACTTCTCTAGGATACTTCTCCCTAAGACGTGCACTTCCACCAATTGACTCTGGATCCTCCTCACTTGGTTCACTATTTTGGAAATTCATGGCCTGTTTGAACATACTCCATGCAAATGTCACAAAACAAGTATGAATTTCTCCTGAACGCAAATGTTACAATGCAGAAACTTCTTTATTTTTTCTTGCCCCAAGTATATTTTTTATTGAAAATTTAATTATACATTTTAAAATTTTTTTACCAATTCCCTCCCTCCCCCGTCCTCCTTCCGAACCCCCTCCTCCCCCTACCCATCTCCCAGTGCCTCCCCCCCAATTCCCAGAGAGTCCTTCATTGTGTACTCCTATCTCTCCACTGGGTCCTCCTCTCCGATGACATATAAGGACCAAGTGGCATTTCCATAAGCCCTTTCTCTTGTTCCCCTTAAGCATAAGATCACTACTATGGCTGTCAATCACTTGCCTCCAGGGGTCTCGGTGCCCTTAACAGATGCTAGACTTTATGAGGGCAACAGTGCGCTGGACATTGCGCAGGGCATGCAAAGTCCCATTATGATTGCTTTGGCCCCAACTATTGTTGAGAATCTTGCAAATCGTTGCTCCTCCCATCCTTTTGCTCTTACAATCTTACCGCCCCCTCTTCCGCAAATGTCCCTGAGCTCCAGGATGGGGAGAGCTTAGGCTGGCCTAGTTCTATGTGATTGATATAGTCTCTGAAGTTCTGGATTGTGGTTTGTTGATTTTCTTTTGCAGTTTTGCTGCTCCTGCAATGCCCTTCACTCCATTCTGCTGGGCACTGTATGTCACCCCCTGGCCAGAGACAAAAAGCTGTTAAACTGGAGTCTTGCTATAATAGCACATTCAAGGGTAGATGTAATAAGAGTAGGAAACCTCAGTGAGTTAGGGGTCCATCACCCATTTGCAAAATGATTACTTTTTATCTGCTAGACTATATGCCCTCCCCTTCTGGTGAGATCAGGAAAGAATGTCTGTGAACTTAAGCAGGTTTGTCATTACTTACTTGCAGACCTTGATGGAGGCCTATTTTCTCTGCTGTAACATGGTCCCCTCTCTCCTTGTTTCTGGTGTGGCCCTCCTACCCCATCTCTCTTGTTCATAATCCTTGCAATTACTGTGTTACATAGGTTTACTTTTGAGTGTCTCAATGTGGGCTGGGTGAGTTTGGTACTAGGAGCCACCTATTAGGAAGTACATACGGCGCTTAATTTTCTGGGTTTGGGATACTTCACTTAATATAATTCTTTCTAATGACATCCATTTCCCAGCAAATTCCAGTAATTCATCATTTTTCATGGCTGAGTATTACTCCATTGTGTAGATGTACCACAGTTTCCTTATCCATTCATCAACTGTTGGACATTTGGGTTGATTCCATGACTTTGCTATTGTAAACATTGCTGCTATGAACATGGTCGTGCTTGTGCTATCGAGGTGATCCTCTGCTTTATGGGGGGTTATACCCAAAAGTGGAATCACAGGGTCATATGGCATTTCAATCTTTAATTTCTTTAAGAATCTCCAGACGGCTCGCCAGAGTGGCTGTATGAGCCTTCATTCCCACCAACAATGTAGGAGAGTTCCCCTCTCTCCACATCCTCTCCAGCATTTGTCGTGTTTGTATTGTGGATTTTTGCCATCCTGACCGGGGTGAGATGATATCTCAGGGAAGTTTTGATTTGCATTTCCCTGATGGCAAAGTGGAGCATTTTTTAAGATATTTGTTAGACATTTTAATTTCATCCCTGGTAAAGTTTCTTTGAAGTTCCAGGGCCCATTTTTTAATTGGGACTGTTTTTTTCTTTGGAGTTTAGTTTTCTAAGTTCTTTGTGCACTCTGGACTGTAGAGCTCTGTGAGATATGTGGTTAGTGAAGATTTTCTCCCATTCTGTGGGTTGCCTTTGAGCTCATGTGACAATCTCTTTATATGAACAGAAGCTCTTTAATTTCACAAGATCCCAACTGTTGAGAGTTGGTAGCAGTGACTGTGCCATTGGATTTCTGTTTAGGAAGTGTTGTCCTAGCCCAATCAGCTCGAGGGTGTTCCCTATCCTTTCAACTATGGTTTTTAAACTCTCTGGCCTGATATCAAGGTCCTTGATCCATTTGGAATTAAGTCTTGTACATGGTGACAAGTACGGGTCCAGCTTTAATCTTCTGCAAAGTCCAAGACCACATGATACTCTCAATAGATGCAGAAAAAGGTTTTGACAAGATCCAACAGCCTTTTATGATCAAAACGCTAGAGACAGTGGGAATGGATGGAACCTTAATCAATACAATAAAAGCTATATACAACAAGCCCACAGCAAGGATTATGCTCAATGGGGAACAATTGGAATCATTCCCCCTTCGATCAGGAACTAGACAAGGCTGTCCACTCTCACCACTTCTATTCAATATTGTACTTGAAGTCTTAGCTGAAGCCATAAGACAAGAAAGGGACATAAGAGGGATTCAAATCGGCAAGGAAGAAGTCAAGCTATCCCTATTTGCAGATGACATGATCTTATACCTGAGTGATCCCAAAAACTCCACCAGGAAGCTCCTGGAACTAATTGAGAAGTTCAGCAGGGTGGCAGGATACAAAATAATTGTGCAAAAATCAGAGGCCTTCCTATATGCCCAGAATGAAAGAAGTGAAAAAGCCTTGAGAGAAACCATACCATTTACTATAACCCCTAAAAAAATGAAATACCTTGGTATAAACCTAACTAAGGAGGTAAAAGACCTTTACAATGAAAACTTTAAAACCCTAAAGAAAGAAATTGCAGAAGATACGAGAAGGTGGAAAGACCTCCCTTATTCCAGGACACTGCAGAAACTTCTGTAGGATACTTATCCCCAAGAAGTGCACTTCCTACATTTGATTCTGAATCCTCCGCACTTGGTTCACTATTTTGGAAATCATCTCCTGCATGAACAGGTTCCATGGAAACGTTGCCAAACAAGTATGATTTTCTGCAGAACACAAAGAGGTACTGTATCGAAACTTCCGAAAGACACTTACCACTAAGAAGTGCACTTCCAACATTGGAGTCTGAGTCCTCCTCACATGGTTCACTATTTTGGAAAATCATAGCCTGCGTGAACATGTTCCAGGGAAACATTGCAAAACAAGTGTGATACTCTCCTGAACACAAAGAATGACAGTATAGGAACTTTTCTGGGATACTTACCGCTAAGAAGAAGAGCACTTGTAACATTCGACTCTGAGTCCTTCTCTATTGGTTCACTATTTTGGAATATCATGGCTTGCGTGTAAATGTTCCATTGATTATCGCAGAACAAGTGTGACTTTCTCCTGATCACAAAGAGTTACAGTAGAAAAACTTCTGTACGATACGTGTCCCAACGAAGTGCACTTGCAACATTTAACTCTGAGTCATCCTCACTTGGTTAACTATTTTGGAAAAATCATGGCCTGCTTCAACATTTTCCATGGAAATGTGGCACAACAACTGTCATTTTCTCCTGAACACAAAGAGGTACAGTGTAGGAACTTCCGTAGGAACTTACCATTAAGAAGTGCACGTGCAATATTTGAATGTGACCCCTCCTCACTTGGTTCTCTATTTTGGAAAATCATGCCATGCATGAATGTTATATGCAAATGTCGCAAAACAAGTATGATCTTCTCCTGAACACAAAGTGTTACAATGTAGAATCTTCTGCAGAATACTTATCCCTAAGAAGTATACTTCCAACGTTTGACTCTCAGTCCTCCTCACTTGGTTCACCATTTTGGAAAATCAAGGCCTGCGTGAACATATTCCATGAAAACGTCACAGAAACAGTGTGATATTATCTGAATATAAAAAGTTACAACGTATGAACATCTACAGGATTCTTATCACTGAGAAGTGAAATGAAACATGTGAATTTGACACTTCCTCACTTGGTCACTAATTTCTAGCTCATTACAGGCCTAAACATAGTTGGTACAATCAGCACAAAACGAATGTTGTTTTCTCCAGAACACAAAGTTTTACCATCTAGAAACCTGTGTAGGATACTTGTTCCAAAGAAGTGCACATGCTACATATGACTGTGAGTCCTCTTCACTTGGTTCACGATTTTGGATGCATGAACATGTTTCATGGAAACGTCGTACAACAAGTGCGATTTCCTCTTGAACACAAAGAGTTACAGTATAGAAACTTCTGTATGACACTTATCCTAAAGAAGCGCACTTGTAACATTTGACTCAGAGTCCTCCTCACTTGGTTCATTATTTTGTAAAATCATGGCCTGTGTGAACATGTTCCATGCAAATGTCATAAAACAAGTATTTTTCTCTCCTGAACGCAAATGTTACAGTATCCAAACTTTTGTAGGATACTTATCTCCAAGAAGTGTATTTTCTTCATTTGATTCTGAATGCTCTGCACGTGGTTCTCTATTTTGGAAATCATCTCCTGCATGAATAGGTTCCATGGAAACGTCGCAAAAGAAGTGTGATTTTCTGCAGAACAAAAAGAAGTACAGTATCAAAACTTCTGTAGGATACATACCACTAAGAAGTGCATTTGCAATATTTGACTCAGAGTCCTCCTCACTTGATTCACAATTTTGTAATACCATGGCCTGTGTGAACAGATGCCATGGAAATGTCACAAAACAAGTATGATTTTCGCATAAACGCAAATGTTACCGCATACAAACTTTTGTAGGATACTTATCCCTAAGAGGTGCACTTCCAGCATTTGACTCTGAATCCTCCTCACTGGGTTCACTATTTTGGAAATACATGGCCTGTTTGAACATGCTCCATGCAAATGTCACAAAACAAGCATGATTTTCTCCTGAACGCAAATGTTACAGTGTAGAAACGTCTCTAGGATACTTACCCAAAGAAGTGCAATTCCTATATTTGATTCTGAATCCTCTGCACTTGGTTCACTATATTGGTAATCATCTCCTGCATGAATAGGTTCTATAGAAACGTCGCAAAACAAGTGTGAGTTTCTGCAGAACACAAAGAGGTACAGTATCGAAACTTCTGTAGGATACTTACCACTAATAAATGTACTTCCAACATTTGACTCTGAGTCCTCCACACTTGATTCACTATTTTGGAAAATCATAGCCTGCATGAACATGTTGCAGGGAAACATTGCGAATCAAGTGTGATACTCTCCTGAACACAAAGAATGACAGTATAGAAACTTTTGTGGGATACTTACCGCTAAGAAGAAGAGCACTTGCAACCTTTGACTCTGAGTCCTTCTCTCTTGGTTCACTATTTTGGAATATCATGGCTTGCATGTAAATGTTGCATTGACTGTCGCACAACAACTGTGACTTTCCCCTGATCACAAAGACTTACAGTATAGAAACTTCTGTAGGATACTTATCCCAATGAAGTGCACTTGCAACATTTGACTCTGCGTCATCCTAACTTGGTTAACTATTTTGGAAAAATCATGACCTGCTTCAACATGTTCCATGGAAATGTGGCACAAAAAGTGTTATATTCTCCTGAACATAAAGAGTTACAGTATAGGAACTTCTGTAGGATACTTACCGGTAAGAAGTGCACGTGCAATATTTGACTCTGAACCCTCCTCACTTGGTTCACTATTTTTGAAAATCATGGCCTGAGTGAACATGTTATATGCAAATGTCGAAAAACAAGTGTGATCTTCTCCTGAACACAAAGTGTTACAGTATAGAATCTTATACTTATCCCTATGAGGTGCACTTCCAACATTTGACTGTCAGTCTTCCTCACTTCATTCACTCTTTTGGAAAATCAAGGCCTGCGTGAACATATGTCATGAAGACGTCACAAAACCAGTGTAATTTTCTCCTAAACATAAAAAGTTACAACATATGAACATCTACAGGATTTTTATCACTGAGAAGAGAAAGTGAAACATGTGAATTTGACACTTCCTCATTTGGTGACTATTTTCAAGCTCATTACACGTCTGAACATAGTTGGTAGAATCAGCACAAAACGAATGTTGTTTTCTCCAGAACACAAAGTTTTACCATCTAGAAACCTGTGTAGGATACTTTCCCCCAAAAGTGCACATGCTACACCTGACTGTGAGTCCTCTTCACTTGGTTCACAATTTTGGATGCATGAACATGTTTCATGGAAACGTCGTACAAGCTTGATTTCCTCCTGAGCACAAAGAGTTGCAGTATTGAAACTTCTGTACGACACTTATCCTAAAGAAGTACACTTGCAACATTTGACTCAGAGTCCTCCTCACTTGGTTCACTATTTTGTAAAATCATGGCCTGTGTGAACATGTGCTATGGAAATGTCACAAAACAAGTATGATTTTCTCCTGAACACAAAGTGATAGAGTATAGAATCTTCCATAGGATACTTATCCCGAAGAAGTGCACTTCCAACATTTGACTCCCTGTCCTCCTCACTTGGTTCACCATTTTGAAATATCAAGGCCTGCATTAACATATTCCATGAAAACGTCACAAAACCAGTGTGATTTTCTCCTGAACATAAAAAGTTAGACTGTATGAACATATACAGGATTCTTATCACTGAGAAGTGAAAGTGAAACATGTTAATTTGACGCTTCCTCACTTGGTCACTATTTTCAAGCTCATTACAGGCCTGAAGATAGTTGGTAGAATCAGCACAAAATGAATGTTGTTTTCTCCAGAACACAAAGTTTTACCCTCTAGAGTCCTGTGTAGGATACTAGCCCCAAAGTAATGCACATGCTACATATGACTGTGAGTCCTCTTCACTTGGTTCACGATTTTGGATGCATGAACATGATTCATGGAAACGCCGTACAACAGGTGCGATTTTCTCTTGAACACAAAGAGTTACAGTATAGAAGCTTCTGTACAACACTTATCCTAAAGAAGTGCACTGGCAACATTTGACTCAGAGTCCTCCTCACTTGGTTCACTATTTTGTAAAATCGTGGCCTGTGTGAACATGTGCCATTCAAATGTCACAAATCAAGTACGATTTTCCCCTGAATGCAAATGTTACAGTATACAAACTTCTGTAGGATACTTCTCCCTAAGAGGTGCACTTCCACCATTTGACTCTGAATCCTCCTCACTTGGTTCACTAATTTGGAAATTCATGGCCTGCGTGAACATGTTCCATGCAAATGTCACAAAACAAGTATGATTTTCTCCTGAACGCAAATGCTGCAGTGTAGTAACTTCCCTAGGATACTTATCTGCAAGAACTGCATTTCCTACATTTGATTCTGGATCCTCCGCACTTGGTTCACAATTTTGGAAATCATCTCCTGCATGAATAGGTTCCATAGAAACGTCGCAAAACAAGTGTGAGTTTCTGCAGAACTCAAAGAGGTACAGTATTGAAAGTTCTGTAGGATACTTACCACTAATAAGTGTACTTCCAACATTTGACTCTGAGTCCTCCGCACTTGATTCACTATTTTGGAAAATCATAGCCTGCATGAACATGTTGCAGGGAAACATTGTGAAACAAGTGTGATACTCTCCTGAACACAAAGAATGACAGTATAGAAACTTTTGTGGGATACTTACCGGTAAGAAGAAGAGCACTTACAACCTTTGACTCTGAGTCCTTCTCTCTTGGTTCACTATTTTGGAATATCATGGCTTGCATGTAAATGTTGCATTGACTGTCGCACAACAACTGTGACTTTCTCCTGATCACAAAGACTTACAGTATAGAAACTTCTGTAGGATACTTATCCCAATGAAGTGCACTTGCAACATTTGACTCTGTGTCATCCTAACTTGGTTAACTATTTTGGAAAAATCATGGCCTGCTTCAACATGTTCCATGGAAATGTGGCAAAAAACTGTTATATTCTCCTGAACACAAAGAGGTACAGTATAGGAACTTCTGTAGGATACTTACCGGTAAGAAGTGCACGTGCAATATTTGACTCTGAACCCTCCTCACTTGGTTCACTATTTTTGAAAATCATGGCCTGAGTGAACATGTTATATGCAAATGTCACAAAACAAGTGTGATCTTCTCCTGAACACAAAGTGTTACAGTATAGAATCTTATACTTATCCCTATGAAGTGCACTTCCAACATTTGACTGTCAGTCTTCCTCACTTCATTCATTCTTTTGGAAAATCAAGGCCTGCGTGAACATATGCCATGACGACGTCACAAAAGCAGTGTAATTTTCTCCTAAACATAAAAAGTTACAACGTATGAACATCTACAGGATTCTTATCACTGAGAAGGGAAAGTGAAACATGTGAATTTGTTGCTTCCTCACTTGGGGACTATTTTCAAGCTCATTACAGGCCTGAACATACATGGTAGAATCACCACAAAACGAATGTTGTTTTCTCCAGAACACAAAGTTTTACCATCTAGAAACCTGTGTAGGATACTTGTCCCAAAGAAGAGCACATGCTACATATGACTGTGAGTCCTCTTCACTTGGTTCAGATTTTGGATGCATGAACGTGTTTCATGGAAAGGTCGTACAAGTGTGATTTCCTCCTGAACACAAAGAGTTACAGTATAGAAACTTCTGTACGACACTTATCCTAAAGAAGTTCACTTGCAACATTTGACTCAGAGTCCTCCTCACTTGGTTCACTATTTTGGAAAATCATGGCCTGTGTGAACATGTGCCATGCAAATGTCACAAAACATGTATGATTTTCTCCTGAACGCAAATGTTAAAGTGTAGAAACTTCACTAGCATACTTATCCCAAAGAAGTGCACTTCCTGCATTTCACTCTGAATCCTCCCCACTTGGTTCACTATTTTGGAAATCATCTCCTGCATGAATAGGTTCCATGGAAGCGTCGCAAAACAAGTGTGATTTTCTGCAGAACACAAAGAGGTACAGTATCGGAACTTCTGTAGGATACCTACCACTAAGAAGTGCACTTCCAACATTTAACTCTGACTCCTCCTCACTTGCTTCACTATTTTGACAAATCATAACCTGCGTGAACATGTTCCAGGGAAACATTGCGAAACAAGTGTGATACTCTTCTGAACACAAAGAATGACAGTATAGAAACTTTTGTGGGATTCTTACCGCTAAGAAGAAGAGCACTTGAAACATTTGACTTTGAGTCCTTCTCTCTTGGTTCACTATTTTGGAATATCATGGCTTGCATGTAAATGTTCCATTGACTGTCGAACAATAAGTGTGACTTTCTCCTGATCACAAAGACTTACAGTATAGAAACTTCTGTAGGATACTTATCCCAACGAAGTGCACTTGCAACATTTGACTCTGAGTAATCCTCACTTGGTTCACTATTTTGGAAAAATCATGGCCTACTTCAACATGTTCCATGGAAATGTGGCATTACAACTGTTATTTTTTCTGGAACACAAAGAGTTATAGTACAGGAACTTCCATACGACACTTAGCGGTAAGAATTGCACGTGCAATATTTGACTCTGAAACCTCCTCACTTGGTTCACTCTTTTGGAAAATCATGGCTTGCGTGAACATGTTATATGCAAATGTCACAAAACATGTGTGATCTTCTCCTGAACACAAAGTGTTACAGTATAGAGTCTTCTGTAGGATACTTATCCCTAAGAAGTGCACTTCCAACATTTGACTCTCAGTCCTCCTCACTTGGTTCACCATTTTGGAAAATCAAGGCCTGCGTGAACATATTCCATGAAAACGTCACAGAATCAGTGTGATTTCCTCCTGAACATAAAAAGTTACAACGTATGAACATCTACAGGATTCTTATCACTGAGAAGTGAAAGTGAAACGTGAATTTAACGCTTCCTCACTTGGTCACTATTTTCAAGCTCATTACAAGCCTGAACATAGTTGGTAGAATCTCCACAAAACGAATGTTATTTTCTGCAAAACACAAGGTTTTAGCGTCTAGAAACCTGTGTAGGATACTTTTCCCAAAGACGTGCACATGCTACATATGACTGTGTGTCCTCTTCACTTGGTTCACGATTTTGGAAGGGAATGACATGCATGAACATGTTTCATGTTAACTTCCTACAACAAGTGTGATTTCCTCCTGAACACAAAGAAGTACAGTATAGAAACTTCTGTAATGACACTTATCCTAAAGAAGTCCACTTGCAACATTTGACTCAGAGTCCTCCACACTTGATTCACTTTTTTTGAAAATCATGGTCTGTGTGAACCTTTGCCATGCAAATGTCACAAAACAAGTATGATTTAATCCTGAACGCAAATGTTACAGTATACAAACTTCTGTAGGATACTTATCCCTAAGAGGTGCACTTCCAGCATTTGACTGTGAATCGTCCTCTCTTGTTTCACTATTTTGGAAATTCATGGCCTTCGTGAACATGTTCCATGCAAATGTCACAAAACAAGTATGATTTTCTCCTGATCGCAAATGTTACATTGTAGTAAATTCTCTAGGATTCTTATTCCTATGAAGTGCATTTCCTACATTTGATTATGAATCCACCGTACTTGGTTCACTATTTTGGCAATCATCTCCTGCACGAATAGGTTACATGGAAACGTCGCAAAACAAGTATGATTTTCTGCAGAACACAAAGAGGTACAGCACTGAAACTTCTGTAGGATACTTACTACTAAGAAGTGCACTTCCAACATTTGACTCTGAGTCCTCCGCACTTGGTTCACTATTTTGGAAAAGCGTAGCTTGCGTGAACATGTTCCATGGAAACATTTCAAAACAAGTGTGATACTCTCCTGAACACAAAGAATTACAGTATAGAAACTTTTGTGGGATACTTACCGCTAAGAAGAGCACTTGCAACATTTGTTTCTGAGTCCTTCTCTCTTAGTTCACTATTTTGGAATATCATGGCTTGCGTGTAAATGTTCCATTGACTGTCGCACAACAAGCATGACTTTCTCGTTATCACAAAGAGTTACAGTATAGAAACTTCTGTAGAATACATATCCCAACGAAGTGCACTTACAAAATTTGACTCTGAGTTATTCTCACTTGGTTAACTATTTTGGAAAATCATGGCCTTCTTCAACATGTTCCATGGAAATGTGGCACAACGACTGTTATTTTCTCCTGAACACAAAGAATTACAGTATAGGAACTTCCGTAGGATACTAACCGGAAAAAATTGCACGTGCAATATTTGACTCTGAAACCTCCTCACTTGGTTCACTATTTCGGAAAATCATGGTGTGCGTGAACATGTTATATGCAAATGTCGCAAAACAAGTGTGATCTTCTCCTGAAGGTAAATGTTTCAGTATACAAATTCTGCAGGATACTTATAACCTAAGAGGTACACTTCCAGCATTTGAATTTGAATCCTCTTCCCTTGGTTCACTGTTTTTGGAAATTCATGGCCTGCGTGATCATGTGCCATGCAAATGTCTCAAAACAAGTATGATTTTCTCCTGAACGAAAATGTTACCGTGTAGAAACTTCTATATGATACTTATCCCCAAAAAGTGGGCTTCCTTCATTTCATTCTGAACCATCTGCACTTGGTTTACTATTTTGGAAATCATCTCTTGCATGAATAGGTATCATGGGAACGTCGCAAAACAAGTGTGATTTTCTACAGAACACAAAGAGGTACAGTATCGAAACTTCTATAGGATACTTACCACTAAGAAATGCACTTTCAACATTTGACTCTGAGTCCTCCTCACTTGGTTCACTATTTTGGAAAATCATAGCCTACGTGAACATGTTCCAGTGAAACATTGCAAACCAAGTGTGATACTCCCCGGAACACAAAGAATGACAGTATAGAAACTTTGGTGGGATACTTACCCATTAGAAGGAGTACTTGCAACATTTGGCTCTGAGACCTTCTCTTTTGGTTCACTATTTTGTAATATCATGGCTTGCGTGTAAATGTTCCATTGACTGACGCAAAACAAGTGTGACTGTCTCCTGATCAAACAGAGATATAGTATATAAACTTCTGTAGGATACGTATCCCAACGAAGTACACTTGCACCATTTGACTCTGAGTCCTTCTCATTTGGTTAAGTATTTTGGAAAAATCATGGCCTGCTTCAACATGTTCCATGGAAATGTGGCAAAACAACTGTTATTTTCTCCTGAACAGAAAGCGTTACCATATAGGAACTTCGGTAGGACACTTACCGGTAAGAAGTACACGTGCAATATTTGACTCTGAACCCTCCTAACTTGGTTCACTATTTTGGAACATCATGGCCTGTGTGAACATGTGCCATGCAAATGTCACAAATCAAGTATGGTTTTCTTCTGAACGCAAATGTTACAGTATACAAACTTCTGTAGGATACTTATCCCTAAGAGGTGCACATCCAGCATTTGACTCTGAATCCTCCTAACTTGTTTCACTATTTTGGAAATTCATGGCCTGCGTGAACATGTTATATGCAAATGTCACAAAACAAGTGTGATCTTCTCCTGAACACAAAGTGTTACAGTATAGAATCTTCTGTAGGATACTTGTCCCTAAGAAGTGCACTTCCAACATTTGACTCTCAGTCTTCTTCACTGGGTTCACTCTTTTGGAAAATCAAGGCCTGCGTGAACATATCATAAAATCAGTGTGATTTTCTCCAGCACATAAAAAGTTACAACGTATGAACATCTACAGGATTCTTATCACTGAGAAGTGAAAGGGAAACATGAGAGTTTGAGGCTTCCTCACTTGGTCACTATTTCCAGGCTCATTACAGGCTTGCACATAGTTGTTTTCTCCAGAACACAAAGTTTTACTGTCTAGAGTCCTGTGTAGGATACTTATACCAAAGAAGTGGACATGCTTCATACGACTGTGAGTCCTCTTCACTTGGTTCAGGATTTTGGAACGGAATGATATGCATGAACAAGTTTCATAGTATCGTTGTACAACAAGTGATTTCCTCTTGAACACAAAGAGTTAAAGTAGAGAAACTTCTGTAATGACACTTATCCTAAAGAAGTGCACTTGCAACATTTGACTCAGAGTCCTCCTCACTTGGTTCACTATTTTGTAAAATCATGGCCTGTGTGAACATATGCCATGCAAGTGTCACAAAAAAAGTGTGATTTTCTCGTGAATGCAAATGTTACAGTATACAAACTTCTGAAGGATACTTGTCCCTAAGAGGTGCACTTCCAGCATTTGACTGTGAATCCTCCTCACTGGATTCACTACTTTGGAAATTCATGGCCTGCGGGAACATATTCCTTGCAAATGTAAAAAAGAAGGATGATTTTCTCCTGAACACAAATGTTACAGTGTAGAAACGTCTCTAGGATACTTATCCCCAAGAAGTGCAATTGCTTAATTTGACTCTGAATCCTCCGCACTTGATTCACTATTTTGGAAATCATCTCCTGCATGAATAGGTTCCATGGAAATGTCACAAAAGAAGTCTGATTTTCCGCAGAACACAAAGAGGTACAGTATCGAAACTTCTGTAGGACATTACCACTAAGAAGTGCAGTTCCAACATTTGACTCTGAGTCCTCCTCACTTGGTTCACTATTTTGGAAAGTCATAGCCTGCATGAACATGTTCCATGTAAGCATTCCAAAAGAAGTGTCATACTCTCCTGAACACAAAGAATTACAGTATAGAAACTTTTGTGGGATACTTACCTCTAAGAAGAGCACTTGCAACATTTGACTCTGTGTCCTTCTCTCTTGGTTCACTGTTTAGGAATATCATGGCTTGCGTGTAAATGTTCCATTGACTGTCACACAACAAGTGTGCTTTCTCCTGATCACAAAAAGTTACAGTATAGGAACTTCTGTAGGATACGTATCCCAATGAAGTGCACTTGCAACATTTGACTCTGAGTCATCCTCACTTGGTTAACTATTTTGAAAAAATCATGGCCTACGTCAACATGTTCCATGGAAATGTGGCACAACAACTGTTATTTTCTCCTGAACACAAAGAGTTACAGTATAGGAACTTCCGTAGGACACTTACCGGTAAGAAGTGCACATGCAATATATGACACTGAATCCTCCTCACTGGGTTCACTATTTTGGAAAATCATTGCCTGCATGAACATGTTATTTGCAAATGTCACAAAACAAGTGTGATCTTCTCCTGAACACAAAGTGTTAGAGTAAAGAAACTTCTGTAGGATACTTGTCCCTAAGAAGTGCACTTCCAACATTTGACTCTCAGTCTTCCTCACTTGGTTCACTCTTTTGGAAAATCAAGGCCTGCGTGAACATATTCCATGAAAACGTCACAAAACCAGTGTGATTTTCTCCTGAACATAAAAAGTTACAACGTATGAACATCTACAGGATTCTTGTCACTTTGGGATATTAATTGGTATAGCATTGAATTTTATATTGCCTTAGGCAGCATGGTCATTTTTATGATGTTGATTCTGCCAATCCAGGAGCATGGGAGGTCTTTCCACCTTCTGATGTCTTCAGCAATTTCTTTCTTTAGGGTTTTAAAGTTTTCATTGGAAAGGTCTTTTACCTCCTTGGTGAGGTTTATACCAAGGTATTTCATTTTTTAGGGGATGTAGTAAATGGGATTGTTTCTCTCGGGGCTTTTTCACTTCTTTCATTCTGGGCATATAGTAAGGCCTCTGATTTTTGCACATTTATTTTGCATCTTGACACCCTGCTGAACTTCTCAATTAGTTCCAGCAGCTTCCTGGTAGAGTTTTTGGGATCATTGAGGTATAAGATCATGTCATCTGCAAATAGGGATAGCTTGACTTCTTCCTTGCCGATTTGAATTCCTTTTATGTCCCTTTCTCATCTTATGGCTTCAGCTAAGACTTCAAGTACAATATTGAATGGAAGTGGTGAGAGTGGACAGCCTTGTATAGTTCCTGATCGAAGTGGGAATGCTTCTAGTTGTTCCCCATTGAGCATAATCCTTGCTGTGGGCTTGTTGTATACAGCTTTTATTATATTGATAAAGGTTCCTTCCATTCCTACTGTTTCTAGCGTTTTGATCATAAAAGGCTGTTGGATCTTGTCAAAGACTTTTACTGCGTCTATCGAGAGTATCATGTGGTCTTGGACTTTGGACTGGTTTACATGATGAATTGCATTTATTGATTTTCGTATGTTGAACCAACCTTGCGTGCCAGGGATGAAGCCTACTAGGACCCTGTGAATGATCTTTTTGATATGTTTTTGAATCCGATTTGCTAAGACTTTGTTGAGAATCTTTGCATCTGTGTTCATCAGATAGATCGGCCTATAGTTTTCTTTTTTAAGTGAATCTTTATTAGGTTTTGGGATTAAGACGATATTAGCTTCATAGAAGGAATTTGGTAGTGTTCCTTCCTTTGCCATTTGATGGAACAGTTCAAGGATTATTGGTGTTATTGACTCCTTAAATGATGATCTTTTCCTGAGCACAAAGTGTTACAGTGTAGAATCTTCTGCAGAATACTTATCCCTAATAAGTGCATTTCCAACATTTGACTCTCAGTCATCCTCACTTGGTTCACCATTTTGTAAAATCAAGGCCTGCGTGATCATATTCCATGAAAACGTCACAAAACCAGTGTGATTTTCTCCTGAACATAAAAAGTTACAAGTTATGAACATCTACTGGATTCTTATCACTGAGAAGTGAAAGCGAAACATGTGAATTTGATGCTTCCTCACTTAGTGAGTATTTTGAAGCTCATTACAGGCCTGAACATAGTTGGTAGAATCAGCACAAAATGAATGTTCTTTTCTCCAGAACACAAAATATTACTATCTAGAAACCTGTGTAGGATACTTGTTCCAAAGAAGTGCACATGCTACATATGACTGTGAGTCCTCATCACTTGGTTCACGATTTTGGATGCCTGAACATGTTTCATGGAAATGTCGTACAAGAGTGATTTCCTCCTGAACACAAAGAGTTACAGGATAGAAAGTTCTGTACGACACTTATCCTAAAGGAGTGCACTTGCAACATTTGACTCAGAGTCGTCCTCACAAGGTTCACTATTTTGGAAAATCATGGCTTGTTTGAACATGTGCCATGCAAATGTCACAAAACAAGTATGATTTTCTCCTGAACTTAAATGTTAAAGTGTAGAAACTTCTTTATCATACTTATCCCCAAGAAGTGCACTTCCTCAATTTGATTCTGAATCCTCCGCACTTGGTTCACTATTTTGGAAATCATCTCCTGCATGAATAAGTTCCATAGAATCGTTTCAAAAAAAGTGTGATTATCTGCAGAACACAAAGATGTACAGTATCGAAACTTCTATAGGATACCTACCACTAAGAAGTGCCTTCCAACATTTGACTCTGAGTCCTCCTCACTTGGTTCACTATTTTGGAAAATCATAGCCTGCGTGAACATGTTCCAGGGTAATATTGTAAAACAAGTGTTATATTCTCTTAAACACAAAGAATGACAGTATAGAAACTTTGGTGGGTTACTTACCTCTAAGAAGAAGAGCACTTGCAACATTTGATTCTGAGTCCTTCTCTCTTGTTTCACTATTTTGGAATATCATGGCTTGCGTGTAAATGTTCCATTGACTGTGGCACAACATGTGTAACTTTCTCCTCATCACAAGGAGTTACAGTGTAGAAACATCTGTAGGGTATGTGGCCCACCGAATTGCACTTGCAACATTTGACTCTGAGTCATCCTCACTTGGTTAACTATTTTGAAAAATCATGGCCTGCTTCAACATTTTCCATGGAAATGTGGCACAACAACTGGTATTTTCTATTGAACACAAACAGTTACAGTATAGGAACTTCCGTAGGACACTTACCGGTAAGAAGTGCACGTGTAATATTTGACTCTCAACCCTCCTCACTTGGTTCACTATTTTGGAAAATCATGGCCTATGTGAACATGTGCTATTCAAATGTCACAAACAAGTATGATCTTCTCCTGAACACAAAGTGTTACAGTGTAGAATCTTCTGTAGGATACTTATCCCTAAGAAGTGCACTTCCAACATTTTACTCTCTGTCCTCCTCACTTGGTTCACCATTTTGGAAAATCAAGGCCTGCGTGAACATATTCCATGAAAACGTCACAGAAGCAGTGTGATTTTCTCCTGAACATAAAAAGTTAGAACGTATGAACATCTACAGGATTCTTATCACTGAGAAGTGAAATGAAACATGTGAATTTGACACTTCCTCACTTGGTCACTATTTTCAAGCTCATTACAGGCCTGAACATAGTTGGTAGAATCAGCCCAAAACAAATGTTGTTTTCTCCAGAACACAAGTTTTACCATCTAGAAACCTGTGTGGGATACTTATCGCAAAGAAGTGCACATGCTACATATGACTGTGAGTCCTCTACACTTGGTTCACGATTTTGGATGCATGAACATGTTTCATGGAAACGCCATATACCAAGTGAGATTTTCTCTTGAACACAAAGAGTTATAGTACAGAAACTTCTGTATGACACTTATCCTAAAGAAGTGCACGTGCAACATTTGACTCAGAGTCCACCTCACTTGGTTGACTATTTTGTAAAATCATGGCCTGTGTGAACATGTGCCATTCAAATGTCACAAATCAAGTATGATTTTCTCCTGAATGCAAATGTTACAGTATACAAACTTCTGTAGGACACTTCTCCCTAAGAGGTGCCCTTCCACCATTTGACTCTGTATCCTCCTCACTTGGTTCACTAATTTGGAAATTCATCATCTGCGTGAACGTGTTCCATGCAAATGTCACAAAACAAGTATTATTTTCTCCTGAACGCAAATGCTACAGTGTAGAAACTTCTCTAGGATACATATCCACAAGAAGTGTATTTCCTGCATTTGTGTCTGAATCCTCCGCACTTGATTCACTATTTTGGAAATCATCTACTGCATGAATAGGTTTCATAGAAACGTCGCAAAATAAGTGTGATTTTCTGCAGAACACAAAGAGGTACAGTATTGAAACTTCTGTAGGATACTTACCACTAATAAGTGGAATTCCAACATTTGACTCGGAGTCCTAAACACTTAATTCACTATTTTGGAAAATCATAGCCTGCGTGAACATGTTCCAGGGAAACATTTCAAAACAAGTGTGATACTCTCCTGAACACAAAGAATGACAGTATAGAAATTTTGGTGGGATACTTACCGCTAAGAAGAAGAGCACTTGCAACATTTGACTCTGAGTCCTTCTCTCTTGGTTCACTGTTTTGGAATATCAAGGCTTGCGTGTAAATGTTCCATTGACTGTCACACAACAAGTGTGACTTTCTCCTGTTCACAAAGACTTACAGTATAGAAACTTGTGTACGATACGTATCCGAATGAAGTGCACTTGCATCAATTGACTCTGCGTCATCCTCAATTGCTTAAATATTTTGGAAAAATCAAGGCCTGGTTCAACATGTTCCATGGAAATGTGGCACTACAACTGTTATTTTCTCCTGAACACAAAGAGTTACAGTATAGGAACTTCCATAGAACACTTACTGGTAAGAAGTGCACTTGCAATATTTGACTCTGAACCCTCCTCACTTGGTTCACTATTTTGGAAACTCATGGCCTGAGTGAACATGTTGTATGCAAATGTCGCAAAACATGTATTATCTTGTCCTCAACACAAAGTGTTATAGTATAGAATCTTCTGTAGTATACTAATCCCTACGATGTGCACTTCCAACATTTGACTCTCAGTCCTCCTCACATGGTTCACCATTTTGGAAAACAAAGGCCTGCATGAACATATTCCATGAAAACATCACAGAATCAATGTGATTTTCTCCTGAACATAAAAGGTTACAATATATGAAGATCTACAGGATTCTTATCACTGAGAAGTGAAAGTGAAACATGTGAATTTGACCCTTCCTCACTTGCTCAATATTTTCAAGCTCATTAGAAGCCTGAACATAGTTGGTAGAATCAGCACAAAATGAATGTTGTTTTCTCCAGAACACAAAGTTTTACCATCTAGAAACCTGTGTAGGATACTTGTCCCAAAGAAGTGCACATGTTACATATGACTGTGAGTTCTCTTCACTTGGTTCACGATTTTGGAAGGGAACGACATGCATGAACATGTTTCATGGAAACGTTGTACAACAAGTGTGATTTCCTCCTGAACACAAAGAGTTACATCATAGAAACTTCTGTATGACACTTATCCTAAAGAAGTGCACTTGCAACATTTGACTCAGAGTCCTCCTCACTTGGTTCACTATTTTGTAAAATCACGGCCTGTGTGAACATGTGCCATGCAAATGTCACAAAACAAGTATGATTTTCTCCTGAACCCAATTGTTACAGTATACAAACCTGTATAGAATACTTTTCCCTAACAGGTGAACTTCCAGCATTTGACTCTGAATCCTCCTCATTTGGTTCACTATTTTGGAAATTCATGGCATGTGGGATCATGTTCCATGCAAATGTCACAAAAAAGTATGATTTTCACATGAACGCAAATGTTACATTGTGGAAACTTCTCTGATACTTATCCGCAAGAAGTGCACTTCCTACATTTGATTCTGAATCCTCCGCACTTGGTTCACTATTTGCAAATCATCTCCTGCATGAATAGGTTCCATGGAAACGTGGCAAATCAAATGTGATTTTCTGCAGAACACAAAGAGGTACAGTATCGAAACTTCTGTAGGACACGTACCACTAAGAAGTGCACTTCCAACATTTCACTCTGAGTCCTCCTCATTTGGTTCACTATTTTGGAAATTCATGGCATGTGGGATCATGTTCCATGCAAATGTCACAAAAAAGTATGATTTTCACATGAACGCAAATGTTACATTGTGGAAACTTCTCTGATACTTATCCGCAAGAAGTGCACTTCCTACATTTGATTCTGAATCCTCCGCACTTGGTTCACTATTTGCAAATCATCTCCTGCATGAATAGGTTCCATGGAAACCTGGCAAATCAAATGTGATTTTCTGCAGAACACAAAGAGGTACAGTATCGAAACTTCTGTAGGACACGTACCACTAAGAAGTGCACTTCCAACATTTGACTCTGAGTCCTCCTCACTTGGTTCAATATTTTGCAAAATCATAACCTGCGTGAACATGTTCCAGAGAAACATTGCAAAACAAGTGTGATACACTCCTGAACACAAGGAATGACATTATAGAAACTTTGGTGTGATACTTACCGCTAAGAAGAAGAGCACTTGCAACATTTGACTCTGAGACCTTCACTCTTGGTTCACTCTTTTGAAATATCATGGCTTGCATGTAAATTTTCCATTGACTGTCACACAACAAGTGTGATTTTCTCCTGAACACAAAGAGTTATGGTATAGAAACTTCTGTACGACACTTATCCTAAAAAGTGCACTTGCAATATTTGACTCAGAGTCCTCCTCACTTGTTTCATTATTTTGTAAAATCATGGCCTTTGTGAACAGATGCCATGCAAATGTCTCAAAACCAGTATGATTTAATCCTGAACGCAAAAGTTACAGTATACAAACTTCTGTAGGATACTTCTCCCTAAAAGGTGCACTTCCAGCATTTGACTCTGAATCCTCCGCACTTGATTCACTATTTTGGAAATCATCTCCTGCATGGAGAGGTTCTATGCAAACGTGGAAAAACAAGTGTTATTTTCTGCAGAACACAAAGAGGCACAGTATCAAACTGCTGTAGGATACATACCACTAAGAAGTGCACTTCCAACATTTCAGTCTAAGTCCTATTCACCTGAACACAAAGAATGACAGTATAGAAAATTTGTGGGATACTTACTGCTAAGAAGAAGAGAACTTGCAACATTTGACTCTGAATCCTTCTCCCTTTGTTGACTATTTTGGAAAATCATAGCCTGCGTGAACATGTTCCAGGGAAACATTGCAAAACAAGTGTGTTACTCTCCTGAACACAAAGAATAACAGTATAGAAACTTTGGTGGGATACTTACCGCTAAGAAGAAGAGCACTTGCAACATTTGACTCTGAGTCCTTCTCTCTTGGTTCACTATTTTGGAATATCTTGGCTTGCGTGTAAATGTTCCATTGACTGTCGCACAACACGTGTGACTTTCTCCTGATCACAAAGAGTTACAGTATAGAAACTTCTGTAGGATATGTATCCCAACGAAGTGCACTTGCAACATTTGACTCTGAGTCATCCTCACTTGGTTAACTATTTTGGCAAAATATGGCCTGCTTCAAAATGTGTCCATGGAAATGTGGCACAACAACTGTTATTTTCTCCCGAACACAAAGAATTACAATATAGGAACTTCCGTAGTACACTTACCGGTAAGAAGTGCATGTGCAATATTTGACTCTGAACCCTCCTCACTTGGTTCACTATTTTGGAAAATCATGGCCTGCATGAACATATTATGCAAATATCACAAAACAAGTATGAACACAAAGTGTTACAGCACAGAATCTTCTGTAGGATACTTATCCCTAAGAAGTGCACTTCCAACATTAGTCTCTCAGTCCTCCTCACTTTGTTCACCATTTTGGAAAATCAAGGCCTGCGTTAACATATTCCATGAAAACGTCACAGAACCAGTGTGATTTTATCCTGAACATAAAAAGTTACAATGTATGAACATCTACAGGGTTCTTATCACTGAGAAGTAAAAGTGAAACATGTGAATTTCACGCTTCCTCACTTGGTAACTATTTTCAAGCTCATTACAGGCCTGAACATAGTTGGTAGAATCAGCAGAAAATGAATGTTGTTTTCTCCAGAACACAAAGTTTTAGCATCTAGAAACCTGTGCAGGATACTTGTCCCAAAGAAGTGCACATGCTACATATGACTGTGAGTCCTCTTTACTTGGTTCACGATTTTGGAAGGGAATGACATGCATGAACTTGTTTCATGGAATCATCGTACAACAAGTATGATTTCCTCCTGAACACAAAGAGTTACAGTAGAGAAACTTCTTTATGACACTTATCCTAAAGAAGTGAACTTGTGCCCCAACCACCCCGGAACCCCACGCGTCCCAGTGGCGAGGACCCAGGAGGACTGCAGCTCGGCCTGCGCCCCTGCTCTGGGCCACCCCAGCCCTTCGCTGCCGCCCAGCCCCCGCCTAAGGTGAGTGAGTGAGAGAGAGAGAGCCCAGCCCAGCCCCCAACCAACCCGGAGCCCCACGCATACCACTGGTGAGCACCCAGGCCGACTCTGGCTTAGCCTGGGCCCCACCCCAGACCCAAGCCCCTCGCACCCTCCTGCCCTGTGCACCTAGCCACCCCCTGGATCCCCGGTGAAGAATTCTGCCAATGAGCCAGAGAGCGAAAGAGCCCAGCCCAGCCCCGCCTCCCACCCTGGAACACCCCGGCCAGCAGCAACGCATTGTGCAGCCACTGGCTTTGCCCCCAGGGCCCTGCCCCTCTCCGTGGCCACCTTCCCAGATCGCAGGTTAAGAACTCTGCCATCAACATCAGACCCTCTGCCTCTCTAGCCCACCAGGGACCTACGCACATGGTCCACGGAAGACACACTGCTACTCAAAATTCAATAGAGCCCAAAGGAAACTCAAGCAAAATTCTAAGGAACAAAGGGAGCACAGGCCATACATCTGGACTCCACTACAATCATTATATCACGTGGGCGAGTTTCTTCTCATCCAGCCCAAAGATAAGTAAGCTTTTTCTTTCACCTTACTGATCCTTTAAAGTATCAATGCTGTAGATCAACTTTCTCATACAGCCACCCGACAACATACAACTCCAGGGAGTACACCACTCACCCCCACATTTCACCAAGAATCTAAATCATAAAAGTGCACTACCAAACTAATATTCACCCCCTGGTAACATAACCTGACTTAACTGACATACTAACAGCCTAGTAGCCTCGTCTAGGTTATAATAATAACAATACACGAATATACCCAATCCAAGGCAAGCACTAGTAATAACTGGCAAGCGTAACAATACTAACTACGTCAATTCAGTGAAAAACACAGAAACTGAAAGGTCCTAAAAAACAAAACAACAATCTACAAGTCAACGTGCAGATCCACGAGAAACAAAACCCAAGAAGGCCAATCTCCTGCCGAAAGAATCAATACCATAATGAGGGATTCCGACCAGAACAAATCCACAGAAAATAGCCATGAAAGCCAGACCCAGCATAACGACTTTCAGAGTATGATCCTTACCATGAGTAATACTATGAAAGAGAAAATCCGAGAAGAGTTAAACAATCGTATCAACCACTTTGAACAGGAACACAACAGGCATTTGGAGGAGTTGAGAAACACAGTTCAAGAAACAAAAATAGGTATGGAGCAATTAAAACAGTCTCAGGCAGAGTTTAAAATTGAACTAAAAGACAAGTTATCTTCAACCCAAAACTCAACAGAGTCTTATCAGCAGAACAAATGAGGCAGAAAATAGAATGTCAGATCTTGAAGACAAAGTGGGAGAATTAACCAGCTCAATGGAAGAGATTGTTAAAGCCAAAAATATACTGGAGAGGAACATTCAAGAGATATGGGACACCCTGAAGAAGCCTAACATGCGCATTCATGGAATACCAGAACAAGAATCCCAAAATACCACACTTGAGGAAATATTTCAATTCATCATAAATGAAAACTTCCCACAATTAAAGAATGAGAGGCCTATCCAAATACAAGAGGCATTTCGCATTCCAAACAGATACGACCAGAATAGAAAATCGCCACGGCAAATAATAGTCAAAGCACTCCACATTCAAGACAAAGAAAAGGTGCTGAGAGCTTCCAGAGAAAAAAAGCAAGTCACTTTTAAAGGTAAACCTATTAGAATAACAAATGACTACTCAATGGAAACAGTAAAAGCAAGAAGAGCTTGGAGAGACATACTTCAAATATTAAATGGCAAAAATGCCAACCCAGACTGATATACTCGGCAAAACTATCTGTCATGTTTGAGGGAGAAAGAAAAGTTTTCCAACACAAAGAAAACGTGAAGGGATACATGACTACCAAACCAGGCCTGCAAAAAATCCTAGAACTGATACTCAAGCTTGAAGAAAAGAACAAGCATATCCAGGAGAACAGAAAGGAAGTATAATACCACCAAAACATAAATATCAAACAACATGCTTACAAAATCTACTAAACATAAAAAATGTCCAGAAGTAAAAATAATTTCTCCATTATAACATTAAATGTCTATGGTATTAACTCACCGATTAAGAGACACAGACTACAAACTTGGATTAAAAACCACAATCCAAGAATCTGCTGCCTTCAGGAAACTCATCTCACCACAAAAGATAGGCACATCCTAAGAATGAAAGGCTAGTGCAAAATCTTACAAGCAAATGGAACCAGGAAACAGGCAGGGGTAGCAATTATGCTTTCAGACAAAGTGGACTTCAAACCCAAGAAAATCATAAGAGACACAGATTTTAGTCACAGGTACAATTCACCAGGAAGACTTCACAATCCTGAACATTTGTGCACCCAATACGGGCCCCTCCACATTCATTAAGAAAACCCTACAGCGTCTAAGGCAATAAATCAACCCCCAAACGATAATTCATGGGGACTTCAACACCACCCTCTCAACATGGGATAGATCAAAAGGTCAAAAGATTAAAAGAGACACTTTGGAACTTAATCAAACCCTTAAAGAAATGGACCTTACATATCTCTATCGAACTTTTCACCCACGCACAAAAGAATACACATTTTTCTCAGCAGCACACGAAACTTTTTCCAAAATAGATCACATATTGGGCCACAAAACGAATCTACACATATACAAAAAAGTTGAAATTCTAACCTGTGCCCTATCAGACCACCACGGCCTAAAGCTGGACATCCAAAACACAACAAACAAGAGAAAATACACTAATTCCTGGAAACTTAACAATATGATGCTGAATGAGAACTGGATTCAGGAAGAAATTAAAAAGGAAATTCAAGATTTCCTGAAAGTGAACAATAATGAAAATACAACTGACCAAAATCTTGGGACACAATGAAAGTTGTCCTAAGAGGTAAGTTCATAGCTCTTAATGCCTACATCAAAAAAATGGAAACAACAGATATAAATAACTTAACGTTGCAGCTTAAGGATTTAGAGAAACTTCAGCAATTTGATCCCAAAAGTAGTAGAAGAGAGGAGATTAGCAAAATAAGGGGAGAAATATCTGAAATCGAGACTAAGAAAACAATAGAAAAATTCAACCAGTCAAAAAGCTGGTTCTTTGAAAAAATCAATAAGATAGATACACCCCTAGCTAAATTAACCAAAAGCAAGAGAGAGAAAACCCAAATTAACAAAATTAGAAATGAACATGGAGTAATCACTACTGATACCAAAGAAATCCAGAGAATTAAAACATCATACTTCAAAAACTTATACTCAGTGAAGTTTGACAACACACAAGAGACAACACACAAAATGTTACAACATTCAAACTTCTGTACAATACTTCTCCTAAAAAAGTGCACGTGCAACATTTAACTCTGAGTCCTCCTCACTTGGTTCATATTTTGTAAAATCATGGCCTGTGTGAACATGTGCCATTCAAATGTCACAAAACAAACATGAGTTTCGCCTGAACACAAATGTTACAGTATAGGAACTTCTCTAGGATACTTATCGCTAAGAAGTGAAATTCCAATATTTGACTCTGAATCCTCCGCACTTGGCTCACTATTTTGGAAAATCATGGCCTGCGTGAACATGTGATATGCAAATGTCGGAAAACAATCATGATCTTCTCCTGAACACAAAGTGTAACACTATAGGATCTTCTGTAGGATCCTTATCCCTAAGAAGTGCACCTCCAACATTTGACTCTCAGTCCTCCTCACTAGGTTCACTAGTTTAGAAAATCAAGGCCACCTGAACATATTCCATGAAAACGTCACAAAACCATTGTGAATTTCTTCTGAACATAAAAAGTTTCAACGTATGAACATTTACAGGATTCTTATCACTGAGAAGAAAAAGTGAAATATGTGAATTTTACGCGTCCTCACTTAGTCACTATTTTCAAGCTCATTATAAGCCTGAACATACTTGGTAGAATCAGCACAAAGCAAATGTTGTTTCCTCCAGAATACAAAGATTTACAGTCTAGAAACCTGTGTAGGATAATTATCTCAAAGAAGTGCACATGCTACATATGACTGTCCAAAGAAGTGCACATGCTACATATGACTGTGAGTCCTCTACACTTGGTTCACTATATTGGAAGGGAACGACATGCATGAACATGTTTCATGGAAACGTCGTAAAACAAGTGTGATTTCCTCCTGAACACAATAAGAGTTACAAAATAGAAAATTCAATACGATACTTAGCCTAAAGAAGTGCACATGCAACATTTAACTCAGAGTCCTCCTCACTTGGTTCACTATTTTATAAAATCATGGCCTTTGTGAACATGAGCCATTCAGTTGTCACAAAACAAGTATGAGTTTTGCCTGAACACAAATGTTACAGTACAGGAACTTCTCTAGGATACTTATCCCTAAGAAGTGAAATTCCAACATTTGACTGCGAATCCTCCCCACTTGGTTCACAATTTTGGAAAATCGTGGCCTGCGTGAACTTGTGATATGCAAATGTCGCAAAACAAGTATGATCTTCTCCTGAACACAAAGTGTAACACTCTAGAATCTTCTGTAGGATACTTATCCCTAAGAAGTGCACCTCCAAAATTTGACTCTCAGTCCTCCTCACTTGGTTCACTAGATTGGAAAATCAAGGCCTGCCTGGACAAATTCCATGAAATGTCACAAAACCAGTGTGAATTTCTCCTGAACATAAAAATTTACAACATATGAACATCTACAGGATTCTTATCACTGAGAAGAGAAGGTGAAACATGTGAATTTGACGCTTCCTCACTTGGTCTCTATTTTCAAGCTCATTACAAGGCTGAACACAGTTGTTAGAATCAGCACAAAACAAATGTTGTTTCCTCCAGAATACAAAGCTTTACAGTCTAGAAACCTGTGTAGGATAGTTATCCCAAAGAAGTGCACATGCTACATATGACTTCCCACAGAAGTGCACATGCTACATATGACTGTGAGTCCTCTACACTTGGTTCACTATATTGGAAGGGAACGAAATGCATGAACATGTTTCATGGAAAAGTCGTAAAACAAGTGTGATTTACACCCGAACACAAAGACTTACAATATAGAAACTTCTGTACGATACTTATCCTAAAGAAGTGGACTTGCAACATTTAACTCAGAGTCCTCCTCACTTGGTTCACTATTTAGTAAAATCATGGCCTGTGTGAACATGTGTCATTCAAATGTCAAAAAACAAGTATGAGTTTCGCCTGAACACAAATGTTACAGTATAGGAACTTCTCTAGGATACTTTATCCCTAAGAAGTGAAATTCCAACATTTGACTGTGAATCCTCTGCACTTGGTTCACTCTTTTGGAAAATCATGGCCTGCGTGAACATGTGATATGCAAATGTCGCAAAACAAGTATGATCTTCTCCTGAACACAAAGTGTAACACTGTAGAATATTCTGTAGGATACTTATCACTAAGAAGTGCACCTCCAACATTTGACTATCAGTCCTCCTCACTTGGTTCACTATTTTGGAAAATCAAGGCCTGCGTGAACATATTCCATGAAAACATCATAAAACCAGTGTATATTTCCCCTGAACATAAAAAGTTACAACATATGAACATCTACAGGATTCTTATCACTGAGGAGAGAAAGTGCAACATGTGAGTTTGAAGCGTCCTCACTTGGTCTCTATTTTCAAGCTCATTACAATCCTGTACATAATTGGTAGAATCAGCACAAAACAAATGTTGTTTTCTCTAGAATACAAAGTTTTACACTCTAGAAACCTGTGTAGGATACTTATCCCAAGAAGTGCACAAGCTACACATGACTTCCCAAAGAAGTGCACATGCTACATATGACTGTGAGTCCTCTTCACTTGGTTCACTATATTGGAAGGGAACGACATGCATGAACATTTTTCATGGAAACGTCGTAAAACAAGTGTGATTTTCTCCTGAACACAAAGAGTTACAATATAGAAACTTCTGTACAATATTTATCCTGAAGAAGTGCACTTGCAGCATTTAACTCAGAGTCCTCCTCACTTGGTTCACTATTTTGTAAAATCATGGCCTGTGTAAACATGTGCCATTCAAATGTCACAAAACAATTATGAGTTTTGCCTGAACACAAATGTTACAGTATAGGAACTTCTCTACGATACTTATCCCTAATAAGTGAATTTCCGACATTTGACTCTGAATCCTCCGCACTTGTTTCACTATTTTGGAAAATCATGGCCTGCATGAACATGTGATATGCAAATGTCGCAAAACAAGTATGATCTCCTCCTGAACGCAAAGCGTAACACTATACAATCTTCTGGAGGATACTTATCACTAAGAAGTGCACCTCCAACATTTGACTCTCAGTCCTCCTCACTTGGTTCACTAGTTTGGAATATCAAGGCCTGCGTGAACATATTCCATTAAATGTCAAAAACCAGTGTGAATTTCTCCTGAACATAAAAAGTTACAACATATTAACATCTACAGGATTCTTATCACTGAGAAGAGAAAGTGTAACATGTGAATTTTACGCGTCCTCACTTAGTCACTATTTTCAAGCTCATTATAAGCCTGAACATACTTGGTAGAATCAGCACAAAGCAAATGTTGTTTCCTCCAGAATACAAAGATTTACAGTCTAGAAACCTGTGTAGGATAATTATCTCAAAGAAGTGCACATGCTACATATGACTGTCCAAAGAAGTGCACATGCTACATATGACTGTGAGTCCTCTACACTTGGTTCACTATATTGGAAGGGAACGACATGCATGAACATGTTTCATGGAAACGTCGTAAAACAAGTGTGATTTCCTCCTGAACACAATAAGAGTTACAAAATAGAAAATTCAATACGATACTTAGCCTAAAGAAGTGCACATGCAACATTTAACTCAGAGTCCTCCTCACTTGGTTCACTATTTTATAAAATCATGGCCTGTGTGAACATGAGCCATTCAGTTGTCACAAAACAAGTATGAGTTTTGCCTGAACACAAATGTTACAGTACAGGAACTTCTCTATGATACTTATCCCTAAGAAGTGAAATTCCAACATTTGACTGCGAATCCTCCCCACTTGGTTCACAATTTTGGAAAATCGTGACCTGCGTGAACTTGTGATATGCAAATGTCGCAAAACAAGTATGATCTTCTCCTGAACACAAAGTGTAACACTATAGAATCTTCTGTAGGATACTTATCCCTAAGAAGTGCACCTCCAAAATTTGACTCTCAGTCCTCCTCACTTGGTTCACTAGATTGGAAAATCAAGGCCTGCCTGGACAAATTCCATGAAATGTCACAAAACCAGTGTGAATTTCTCCTGAACATAAAAAGTTACAACATATGAACATCTACAGGATTCTTATCACTGAGAAGAGAAGGTGAAACATGTGAATTTGACGCTTCCTCACTTGGTCTCTATTTTCAAGCTCATTACAAGGCTGAACATAGTTGTTAGAATCAGCACAAAACAAATGTTGTTTCCTCCAGAATACAAAGATTTACAGTCTAGAAACCTGTGTAGGATAGTTATCCCAAAGAAGTGCACATGCTACATATGACTTCCCACAGAAGTGCACATGCTACATATGACTGTGAGTCCTCTACACTTGGTTCACTATATTGGAAGGGAACGAAATGCATGAACATGTTTCATGGAAAAGTCGTAAAACAAGTGTGATTTACACCCGAACACAAAGACTTACAATATAGAAACTTCTGTACGATACTTATTCTAAAGAAGTGGACTTGCAACATTTAACTCAGAGTCCTCCTCACTTGGTTCACTATTTAGTAAAATCATGGCCTGTGTGAACATGTGCCATTCAAATGTCAAAAAACAAGTATGAGTTTCGCCTGAACACAAATGTTACAGTATAGGAACTTCTCTAGGATACTTTATCCCTAAGAAGTGAAATTCCAACATTTGACTGTGAATCCTCTGCACTTGGTTCACTCTTTTGGAAAATCATGGCCTGCGTGAACATGTGATATGCAAATGTCGCAAAACAAGTATGATCTTCTCCTGAACACAAAGTGTAACACTATACAATCTGCTGTAGGATACGTATCCCTAAAAAGTGCACCTCCAACATTTGACTCTCAATCCTCCTCAATTGGTTCTCTAGTTTGGAATATCAAGGCCTGCATGAACATATTCCATGAAAATGTCACAAAACCATTGTGAATTTCTCCTGAACATAAAAAGTTACAACATATGAACATCTACAGGATTCTTATCACTGAGAAGAGAAAGTGAAACATGTGAATTTGACGCTTCCTCACTTAGTCTCTATTTTCAAGCTCATTACAAGTCTGAACATAGTTGGTAGAATCAGCACAAAACAAATGTCGTTTTTTCCAGAATACAAAGTTTTACAGTCTAGAAACCTGTATAGGATACTTATCCCAAAGAAGTGCACATGCTACATATGACTTCCCAAAGAAGTGCACATGCTACATATGACTGTGGGTCCTCTTCACTTGGTTCACTAATTTGGAAGGGAACGACATGCATGAACATGTTTCATGGAAATGTCGTAAAAAAATTGTGATTTCCTCCTCAACACAAACAGTTACAATATAGAAACTTCTGTATGATACTTACCCTAAAGTAGTTCAGTAGCAACATTTATCTCACTTTGTTCACTATTTTGTAAAATCATGGCCTGTGAGAACATGTGCCATTCAAATGTCACAAAACAAGTCTGACTTTCGCCTGAACACAGATGTTACAGTATAGGAACTTCTCTAGGATACTTATCCCTAAGAAGTGAAATTCCAACATTTGACTCTGAATGCTCTGCACTTGGTTTACTATTTTGGAACATCATGGCCTGTGTTAACATGTGATATGCAAATGTCAAAAAACAAGTATGATCTTCTCCTGAACAGAAAGTGTAACACTATAGGATCTTATGTAGGATACTTATCCCTAAGAAGTGCACCTCTCACATTTGACTCTCAGTACTCCTCAATTGGTTCACTATTTTGTTAAGTCATGGCCTGTGTGAACGTATACCATTCAAATGTCACAAAACAAGTATGATTTTTGCCTGAACCCAAATGTTAAAATATAGGAACTTCTCTAGGATACTTATCCCTAAGAAGTGAAATTCCAACATTTGACTCTGAATCCTCAGCACTTGTTTCACTCTTTTGGAAAATCATGGCCTGCGTGAGCATGTTATATGCAAATGTCACAAAACAAGTATGATCTTCTCCTGAACACAAAGTGTAATACTATAGAATCTTCTGTAGGATACTTATCCCTAAGAAGTGAACCTTCAACATTTGACTCTCAGTCCTCCTCACCTGGTTCACTATTTTGGAAAATCAAGGCCTGCTTGAACATATTCCATGAAAACGTCACAAAACCCGTGTGAATTTCGCCTGAACATAAAAGGTTACAAAGTATGAATATCTAAAGGATTGTTATCACTGAGAAGAGAAAGTGAAACATGTGAATTTGACGCGTCCTCACTTGGTCACTATATTCAAGCTCATTACATGCCTGTACATAGTTGGAAGAATCAGCAGTAATAAATGTTGTTTGCTCCAGAATACAAAGTTTTACAATCCAGAAACCTGTGTAGGATACTTATCCCAAAGAAGTGCACATGCTACATAAGACTTCCCAAAGAAGCACACATGCTACATTTGACTATGAGTCCTCTTCACTTGGTTCACTATTTTGGAAGGGAACGACATGCATAAACATGTTTCATGGAAACATCATAAAACAAGTGTGACTTCCTCCTGAACACACAGATTTACAATATAGAAACTTCTGTACTATACTTATCTTAAAGAAGTGCACTTGCAACATTTAACTCAGAGTCCTCCTCACTTGGTTCACTATTTTGTAAAATCATGGCCTGTGTGAACATGTGCCATTCAAATGTCACAAACCAAGTATGATTTTCGCCTGAATACAAATGTTACAATATAGGACCTTCTCTAGTATACATATCCCTAAGAATTGAAATTCCAACATTTGACTGTGAATCTCCGCACTTGGTTCACTATTTTGGAATATGATGGCCTGCATGAACATGTGATATGCAAATGTCGCAAAACAAGTATGATCTCCTCCTGAACACAAAGCGTAACACTATACAATCTTCTGTAGGATACTTATCACTAAGAAGTGCACCTCCAACATTTGACTCTCAGTCCTCCTTACTTGGTTCACTAGTTTGGAATATCAAGGCCTGCGTGAACATATTCCATTAAATGTCACAAAACCAGTGTGAATTTCTCCTGCACATAAAAAGTTACAACATATTAACATCTACAGGATTCTTATCACTGAGAAGAGAAGGTGAAACATGTGAATTTGACACGTCCGCACTTGGTCTCTATTTTCAAGCTCATTACAAGGCTGAACATAGTTGGTAGAATCAGCACAAAACAAATATTGTTTCCTCCAGAATACAAAGATTTACAGTCTAGAAACCTGTGTAGGATAGTTATCCCAAAGAAGTGCACATGCTACATATGACTTCCCACAGAAGTGCACATGCTACATATGACTGTGATTCCTCTACACTTGGTTCACTATATTGGAAGGGAACGAAATGCATGAACATGTTTCATGGAAAAGTCGTAAAACAAGTGTGATTTACACCCGAACACAAAGACTTACAATATAGAAACTTCTGTACGATACTTATCCTAAAGAAGTGGACTTGCAACATTTAACTCAGAGTCCTCCTCACTTGGTTCACTATTTAGTAAAATCATGGCCAGTGTGAACATGTGCCATTCAAATGTCAAAAAACAAGTATGAGTTTTGCCTGAAAACAAATGTTACAGTATAGGAACTTCTCTAGGATACTTTATCCCTAAGAAGTGAAATTCCAACATTTGACTGTGAATCCTCTGCACTTGCTTCACTATTTTGGAAAATCATGGCCTGCGTGAACATGTGATATGCAAATGTCGCAAAACGAGTATGATCATCTCCTGAACAAAAAGTGTAACACTCTAGAATCTTCTGTAGGATACTTATTCCTAAGAAGTGCACCTCTAACTTTTGAATCTCAGTCTTCCTCACTTGGATCACTATTTTGGAAAGTCAAGGCCTGCGTGAACATATTCCATGAAAATGTCACAAAACCAGTGTAAATTTCTTCTCAACATACAAAGTTACAACGTATGAACATCTACAGGATTCTTATCACTGAGAAGAGAAAGGGAAAGATGTGAATTTGACGGGTCCTCACTTGGTCACTATTTTCAAGCTCATTACAAGCCAAAACAAAGTTGGTAGCATCGGCACAAAACAAATGTTTTCTCCAGAATACAAAGTTTTACAGTCTAGAAACCTGTGTAGGATACTTATCCCAAAGAAGTGCACATGCTACACATGACTTCCCAAAAAAGTGCACATGATACATATGACTGTGAGACCTCTTCACTTGGTTCAATATATTGGAAGGGAATGACATGCATGGAACAATTTCATGAAAAACGTCGTAAAACAAGTATGATTTCCTCCTGAACACAAAGAGTTACAATATAGAAACTATTGTATGATACTTATCCTAAAGAAGTGTACTTGCAACATTTAACTCACTTGGTTCACTATTTTGTAAAATCATGGCCTGTTTTAACACGTGCCATTTAAATGGCACAAAACAAGTATGAGTTTCGCCTGAACACAAATGTTACAGTATAGGAACTTCTCTAGGATACTTATCCCTAAGAAGTGAAATTCCAACATTTGACTCTGATTCCTCTGCACTTGGATCACTCTTTTGGAAAATCATGGGCTGCGTGAGCATGTTATATGCCAATGTCGCAAAACAATCATGATATTCTCTTGAACACAAAGTGTAACATTTTAGAATCTTCTGTAGGATACTTATCCCTAAGAATTGCACCTCCAACATTTGACTCCCAGTCCTCCTCACTTAGTTCACTATTTTGGAAAATCAAGGCCTGCATGAACATATACCATGAAAACATCACAAAACCAGTGTGAATTTCTCCTGAACATAAAAGTTTACAACGTATGAACATTTGCAGGATTTTTATCACTGAGAACAGAAAGTGAAACATGTGAATTTGACGCATCCTAACTTGGTCACTATTTATTAGCTCATTATATGCCTGAACATAGTTGGTAGAATCAGCACAAAACAAATGTTGTTTGCTGCAGAAGACAAAGTTTTACGTCTAGAAACCTGCGTAGGATACTTATCCCAAAGAAGTGCACATGCTACATATTACTTCCCAAAGAGTGCACATGCTACATTTGACTGTGAGTCCTCTTCACTTGGTTCACTATATTGGAAGGGAACGACATGCATGAACATGTTTCATAGAAACGTAGTAAAACAACTGTGATTTCCTCCTGAACACAAAGAGTTACAACATAGAAACTTCTGTACGATTCTTATCCTAAAGAAGTGCACTTGCAACACTTAACTCAGAGTCTTCCTCACTTGGTTCACTATTTTGTAAAATCATGGCCTGTGAGAACATGTGCCATTCAAGAGTCACAAAACAGGTATGATTTTTGCCTGAACACAAATGTTTCAGTATAGGAACTTCTCTAGGATACTTATCCCTAAGAAGTGAAATTCCAACATTTGACTCTGAATCCTCAGCACTTGGTTCACTCTTTTGGAAAATCATGGCATGCGTGCACATGTTATATGCAAATGTTGCAAAACAAGTATGATCTTCTCCTGAACAAAAAGTGTAACACTACAGAATCTTCTGTAGTATACTTTTAACTTATAAGTGCACCTCCAACATTTGACTCTCAGTCCTACTCACTTGGTTCACTATATGGTAAATCAAAGCCTGCGTGAACATATTCCATGAAAACGTCACAAAACCAGTGTAAATTTTTCCTGAACATACAAAGTTACAACGTATGAACATCTACAGGATTCTTATCACTGAGAAGTGAAAGTGAAACATGTGATTTTGACGCGTCCTCACTTGGTCACTATTTTCAAGCTCATTACAAGCCTGAACATAGTTGGTAGTATCGGCACAAAACAAACGTTGTTCTCTCCAGAATACAAAGTTTTACAGTCTAGAAACCTGTGAAGGATACTTATCCCAAAAAGTGAACATGCTACACATGACTTTCCTAAGAAGTGCACATGCTACATATGTCTGTGAGTCCTATTCACTTGGTTGACGATTTTAGAAGGGAACGACATGCCTGAACATGTTTCATGGAAACGTCCTAAAAAAATTATGTCTTCCTCCTGAACACAAAGAGTTACAATACAGAAAGTTCTGTGCGATACTTATCCTAAAGAAGTGCACTTGCAACATTTAACTCAGAGTCCTCCTCACTTGGTTCACTATTTGTAAAATCATGGCCTGTGTAAACGTATACCATTCAAATGTCACAAAACAAGTATGATTTTTGCCTGAACCCAAATGTTACAATATAGGAACTTCTCTAGGATACTTATCCCTAAGCAGCGAAATTCCAACATTTGACTCTGAATCCTCCGCACTTGGTTCACTATTCACTTGGTTCAAAATCTTGGAAGAGAACAACATGCATGAAACCAGTGTGAATTTCTCCTTAACATTAAAAGTTACAACATATGGACATCTACAGGATTCTTATCACTGAGAAGAGAAAGTGAAACATGTGAATTTGACGCGTCCTCACTTGGTCTCTATTTTCAAGCGCATTACATGCCTGAACATCGTTGGTAGAATCAGCACAAAACAAATGTTGTTTTCTCCAGAATACAAAGTTTTCCGGTCTAGAAACCTGCATAGGATACTTATCCCAAAGAAGTGCACATGCTTCATATGACTTCACAAAGAAGTGCATATGCTACATATAACTGTGAGTCCTCTTCACTTGGTCCACGACTTTGGAAGGGAACGACATGCATGAACATGTTTCATGGAAACGTCGTAAAACAAGTGTGATTTACTCCTGAACACAAAGAGTTACAATATAGAAACTTCAGTACGATACTTATCCTGAAGAAGTGCACTTGCAACATTTAACTGACTTGGTTCACTATTTTGTAAGATCATGGCCTGTGTGAAAATGTGCCAATCAAATGTGACAAAACAAGTGAGATTTTCGCCTGAACACAAATGTTACAGAGTAGGAACTTCTTTAGGATACTTATCCCTACGAAGTGAAATTCCAATATTTGACTCTGAATCCTCCGCACTTGGTTCACTATTTTGGAAAATCATGGCCTGCGTGAACATGTTAAGATCAAATGTCGCAAAACAAGTATGATCTTCTCCTGAACACAAAGTGTAACACTACAGAATCTTCTGCAGGACACTTATCCCTAGAAGTGCACCTCCTACATTTGACTCTCAGTCCTCCTCACTTGGTTCACTATTTTGGAAAATCAAGACCTGTGTGAACATATTGAATGAAAACGTCACAAACCCAGTATGAATTTCTCCTGAATATAAAAAATTACAACATATGAACATCTACAGTATTCTTATCACTGAGAAGAGAAAGTGAAATGTGAAATTGACACATCCTCAAATACAAATCCTCAAATACAAAGTTTTACAGTCTAGAAACCTGTGTAGGATACTTATCCCAAAAAGTGCACATGCTACACATAACTTCCCAACGAAGTGCATATGCTACATATGACTATGAGTCCTCTTCACTAGGTTCACTATTTTGGAAGGGAACGACAGGCATGAACATGTTTCATGGAAACGTTGTAAAACAATTGTGATTTCCTACTGAACACAAAGAGTTACAACCTAGAAACTTCTGTATGATACTTATCCTAAAGAAGTGCACTTGCAACATTTAACTCAGAGTCCTCTTAACTTGGTTCACTATTTTGGAAAATCATGGCCTGTGTGAACATGTGCCAATCAATTGTCACAAAACAAGTGTGAGTTTCACCTGAACACAAATGTTACAGTACAGGAACTTCTCTAGGATACTTATCCCTAAGAAGTGAAATTCCAACATTTGACTCTAAATCCTCCGCACTTGGTTCACTATTTTTGAAAATCATGGCCTGCTTGAATATGTTATATGCAAATGTTGCAAAACAAATGTGATCTTCTCCTGAACACAAAGTGTAACACTCTAGAATCTTCTGTGGGATACTTATCCCTAAGAAGTACATTTCCAACATTTGACTCTCAGTCTTCCTCACTTGGTTCACTCTTTTGGCAAATCAAGGCCTGCGTGAACATATTCAATGAAAACGTCACAAAACCAGTGTGATTTTCTCCTGAACATAAAAAGTTACAACGTATGAACATCTACAGGAGTATTATCACTGAGAAGTGGAAGTGAAACGTGAATTTGACGCTCCCTCTCTTAGTCACTATTTTCAAGATCATTTCAGGCCTGAACATCGTTGGTAGAATGAGCAAAAAACAAATGTGGTTTTCTCCATAATACAAAGTTTTACCATCTAGAAACCTGCGTAGGATACTTATCCCAAGGAAGTGCACATGCTACAAATGACTGTGAGTCCTCTTCTTTTGGTTCACGATTTAGTTAGGGAAATACATGCATGAACAGGTTTCATGGAAACGTCGTACAACAAGTGTGATTTCCTCCTGAACACAAAGAGTTACATTATAGAAACTTCTGTATGACACTTATCCTAAAGAAGTGCACTTGCAACATTTGACTTAGCGTCCTCCTCACGTGGTTCACTATTTTTGAAAATCATGGCCTCTGTGAACATGTGCCATTCAAATGTCACAATACAAGTATGATTTTCGCCTGAACACAAATGTTACAGTATAGGAACTTCTCTAGGATACTTATCCCTAAGAAGTGAAATTCCTACATTGACTCTGAATCCTCCGCACTTGGTTCACTATTTTCGAAAATCAAGGCCTGCGTGAATATGTGCCATGCAAATGTCACAAAACAAGTATGATTTCTACTGAACACAAATGTTACAGTATACAAACTTCTGTAGGATACATATCCCTAAGAGGTGCACTTCCAGCATTTGACTCTGAATCCTCCTCACCTGGTTCACTATTTTGGAAATTCATGGCCTGCGAGAACATGTTCCATGCAAATGTGACAAAACAAGTAGGAATTCATACTGAAGAAAATGTTACAGTGTAGAAATGTCTCTAGGATACTTATCCCCAAGAATTGCACTTCCTACATTTGATTCCGAATCCTTCGCACTTGGTTCACTATTTTGGAAATCATCTCCTGTTGAATAGGTTCCTTGGAAATGTCACAAAACAAGTTTGATTTTCTGCAGAACACAAAGAGGTACAGTATCTTAACTTCTGTAGGATACCTACCACTAAGATGTGCACTTCCCACATTTGACTCTGAGTCCTCCTCACTGGGTTCACTATTTTGGAAAATCATAGCATGCGTGAACATGCTCCATGGAAATATTGCAAAACAAGTGGGATACTATCCTGAACACAAAGAATTACAGTATAGAAACTTTTGCCGGATACTTACCGCTAAGAAGAGCACTTGCAACATTTGACTTTGAGTCCTTCTCTCTTGCTTCACTATTTTGGAATATCATGGCTTGATTGTAAATGTTCCATTGACTGACGCACAACAAGTGTGACTTTCTCCTTATCACAAAGAGTTACAGTAGAAAAACTTCTGTAAAGACACTTATCTTAAAGAAGTGCACTTTCAACATTTGACTCAGAGTCCTCCTCACTTGGTTCACTATTTTGGAAAATCATGGCCTGCGTGAATATGTGCCATGCAAAAGTCACAAAACAAGTATGATTTTCTCCTGATCGCAAATGTTACAGTATACAAACTTCTGTAGGGCCCTTATCCCTAAGAGGTGCCCTTCCAGCATTTGACTCTGAATCCTCTTCACTTAGTTCACTATTTTGGAAATCATGGCTGTGTGAACATTTGCCATGCATATGTCACAAAACTAGTATTAGTTTCTCCGAACACAAATGTTACAGTATACAAACTTCAGTAGGATACTTATCCCTAAGAGGTGCACTTTCAGCATTTGACTCTGAATCCTCCTCACCTGGTTCACTATTTTGGAAATTCATGGCCTGCGTGAACATGTTCCATGCAAATGTGACAAAACAAGTATGATATTCTCCTGAATGCAAATGTTACAGTGTAGAAACTTCTGTAGGATACTTATCCCTACGAAGTGCATTTCCTAGATTTGATTCTGAATCCTCCTCACCTGGTTCACTATTTTGGAAATCATCTCCTGTATGAATAGGTTCCATGGAAACATCACAAAACAAGTGTGATACTCTCGTGAACACAAAGAATTACAGTATTGAAAGTTTTGTGGGATAGTTACTGCTAAGAAGAGCACTTGCAACATTTGACTCTGAGTCCTTCTCTCTTGGTTCACTATTTTGGAATATCGTGGCTTGCGTGTAAATGTTCCATTGACTGTCTCACAACACGTGGGACTTTCTCCTGAACACAAAGAGTTACAGTATAGAAACTTCTGTAGGATATGTATCCCAAAGAAATGCACGTGCAATATTTGACTCTGAACCCTCCTCACTTGGTTTAATATTTTGGAGAAATCATGGCCTGCTTCAACATGGTCCATGGAAATGTGGCAAAACAACTGTTATTTTCTCCTGAACACAAACAGTTACAGTATAGGAACTTCCGTAGGATACTTACCGGTAAGAAGTGCACGTGCAATATTTGACTTTGACCCCTCCTCACTTAGTTCACCATTTTGGAAAATCATGGACTGCGTGAACAGTGAACATGTTAATTGCAAATGTCGCAAAATGAGTGTGATCTTCTCCTGGACACAAAGTGTTACAGTATAGAATCTTCTGTAGGATACTTATCCCTAAGAAGTGCACTTCCAACATTTGACTCTCAGTCCTCCTCACTTGGTTCACTCTTTTGGAAAATCAAGGCCTGTGTGAACATATTCCATTAAAACGTCTCAAAACCAGTGTGATTTTCTTACTGAACATAAAAAGTTACAACGTATGAACATCTACAGGATTCTTATCACTGAGAAGTGGAAGTGAAACATGTGAATTTGACGCTTCCTCACTTCCTCACTGTTTTCAAGTTCATTACAAGCCTGAACATAGTGGGTAGAATCAACACAAAACGAATGTTGTTTTCTCCACAACACAAAGTTTTATAGTCTAGAAACCTGTATAGGATACTTATCCCAAAGAAGTGCGCATGCTACATAACACTGTGGGTCCTCTTCACTTGATTCACGATTTTGGAAGGGAATGACATGCGTGAACATGTTTCATGGAAACGTTGTACAACAAGTGTGATTTTCTCCTGAACACAAAGAGTTACAGTATAGAAACTTCTGTACGCCACTTATCCTGAAGAAGTGCAGTTGCAACATTTGACTCAGAGTCCTCCTCACTTGGTTTACTATTTTGGAAATTCATAGCCTATGTGAATATGTTTCATGCAAATGTCACAAAACAAGCATGATTTTCTCCTGAACGCAAATGTTACAATGTACAAACTTCTGTTGGATACTTATCCCTACGAAGTGCATTTCCTATATTTGATTCTGAATCCTCCTCACCTGGTTCACTATTTTGGAAATCATCTTCTGCATGAATAGGTTGCATGGAAACATCCCAAAACAAGTGTGATACTCTAGTGAACACAAAGAATTACAGTATTGAAACTTTTATGGTATACTTACCACTAAGAAGTGCACTTCCAACATTTGACCCTGAGTCCTCCTCAATTGGATCACTATTTTGGAAAATCATAGCCTGCGTGAACATGATCCAGAGAAACATTGCAAAACAAGTGTGATACTCACCTGAACACAAAGAAATACAGTATCGAAACTTTTGTGGGATATTAGCGCTAAGAAGAGCACTTGCAACATTTCATCCTTGTTGTGTGACATTTCATGGAACATGTTCACGCAGGCCATGAATTTCGAAAATAGTGAACCAAGTGAGGAGGATTCAGAGTCAAATGCTGGAAGGGCACCTCTTAGCGATAAGTATCCTACAGAAGTTTGTATACTGTAACATTTGCATTCAGGAGAAAATCATACTTGTTTGTGACTTTGCATGGCACATGTTCACACAGGCCATGATTTTCCAAAATAGTGAACCAAGTAGGATGACTCAGAGTCAAATGTTGCAAGTGCACTTCGTTGTGATATGTATCCTACAGCAGTTTCTGTACTGTAACAATTTGGATCAGGAGCAAGTCCACACTTGCCATTAATTTCCAAAATAGTGAACCAAGAGAGAAGGACTCAGAGTCAAATGTGCAGTGCTCTTCTTAGCGGTAAGTATCCCACAAAGTTTATCTATGCTTTAATCCTTTGTGTTCAGGAGAGTACAACCCGTGTTTTTGGAATGCTTCCATGGGTAAATATTCCACGG